>JADQAV010000002.1:1107872-1623272 GCA_019775845.1 Myrmaecium sp. VS I D KN 1 | reverse complement strand
GGATAGAAGGGGCAAGAGGGTGTTTACCCCCACGACAACCTCTCTTTCCTCTAAACTCCACTAACGCTTTGCCCTGCAGCGCTTTCTTCCCTCTCTACGTCTTCCTCGAGCTCATTCTGCACGTGCCCTTGAGCATCTGGGCGCTCCGCGCCATCCCGCGAGACTCGCCCTACGTCCCTGTCGTCCTCCTCCCGTACGCGGTCCAAACGGCCGTGACGACGGTGACGTGCGTGGCCGAATTGCTGAGCTGGTCGACGCACAGCTGGGACCAGAAGAAGGCCCTCCTGGGCTTGTACCTACCTTACTTGCTCCTGGCCTTGGCCATGGGGGTGGATATGGCCGCGCGGCTGGTTAGGATGGCGAGGCAGCTGGACGAAGCGGAACGCCAAACGAAGAAGCGTTGAAAGGCTTTGTCGTCCGAGAGAGGTGAAGCACTCACACTGCTTGCAGGTGCTGATCGCAGGTAGAGGGTGAACGTAGGTAAACAAACACTATCTGAGCTTTATCAGAAACAAAAGAGTTTTATTTTTATTCTTTTATTAAATAATACTGTGCACTACGCATGCAGTTCCTGTGCTCGTATCGGCCCCCGAAGTTTGGACATGATAGAAATCATGGCTCACACCCAAGGATCCATATACAAGCGACTCTCGGGAGGCCTGCAAACACACGCAAAACTAAAAAGCAGTTTCACCGCCCTTGCTTAGATGCTGGCACAACCTGGTCCCAGATCACCTTTGTAATCCTTCTTAGGCCGTTACCAACGCTCGTCAAGCGAGAGCCACGCGCATCTATCGACAGCCTTTCGATTCCGTGCTGTTGATAAGTTGCCCTTCCGGGCGATTGCCCGCCTCATGGCTAGCTTTCAGGGCTCAGCAGAAGGCACGCTATTACACTCAAAGCAAGTTGCGACGCTCGAAGCGCATCGGAGACCTAGCAACGATGGTGCCTTCGTCGTTCTCATCACTCTCATCGCTGAACTCGAGCACAGCCCTAAGCTGATTCAAGATGATTCTGATGAGCTTCTCACCCACGCCTGCGACCTTGCTCTCGACAACGCTCTTGGAAGTGGTCGAAGTGGAAGTGGTGGGATCCGCGGCAGCCTGCTCCGAGGCGGCCGCCGTGGAAGAGGCGGCTGTGGCCGAAGCAAATGCTGTCTCGGAAGAAGAAGCTGCTTCTACTACAGAGGCGGAAGGGGCTGCGGAAGTTGACTCAACTGCGGTAGAAGAGTCAGTACTAGAGCTCGTAGAGGAAGCTGCGTCAGCAGTGGCGGCAGCTGAAGATGCCGCAGCCGAAGTTGCGGTAGCCTCAGCTGTTTCAGCAGCATCAGCGCTCACGGATTCAGAGGCTGAGCCACTTGCAGAGGGAGAAGCAGATTCAACTGCAGCCTCGGAGGCAGCTGCAGACTGCGAAGCAGATGCTGACGCGGTGGTTATGAGTTCATAGACAGTCACAGTCTCGTAGGCCGTTTCAGCTGCTGCGGCCACAGATGGCTCTTCTGAAGTAGCACTTGGGGTTTCATCAGCGGCAGTAGCCTCGGCTGTTGGCATGGGAGAATCAAAGGCCAGCTCAGTGCTAGCGGCACTGGTGCCCTCCGGCACAGATGACGATGCTCCACTAGCAGTTCCAGAGACGGTGTCCAGAGCTTCTGCTGAAGCAGGTAGGGGAGATTCGGAAGCTGCCGCCTCGGATTCCTCAGCTGCGGTTTCAAAGATAGAAGAAGAAGAAGAAGAAGAAGAAGAAGAAGAAGCTAAAGCGGGTTCCGAAGAAGTCTGGGATGCAGGAGCCTCGACTGCTGAAGCTGAAGCTGACGGCACTTCAGACTCTGCAATCGATGTAGATGATGTGAGCGCAGCCTCGGCTTCGGAGGTGGCCGTGGCCTCCGAAAAGCTGCCCGGGAGCGTAAGAGCATCAGCGGTCTCAGCCGCCGAGCTCTCAGTCGATGCGACTGAAGCTTCAGCCGAGCTGGAAGAGACGGTCGTCGTCTGTGAGTCTTCAAGATCCGATGGAAATCCTTCAGAGTCGCTCTCTGCAGGGCGAGCTGTTTCACGAGGGGAGGCAGGGTCTACCTCAGTTTCTGCAGCCTGGGCAGCTTCAGTAGAGCTGGAGGAAGATGCCGTTATGGGCGACGGCTCAGATTGCGCCACCTCGGTGGAGCTGGAGGAGGATACAGTTGCGGACGAAGTTTCTGCCTGGGCCACCTCAGTGGAGCTGGAGGAGAATACACTTGCAGACGATGTCTCTGTTTGAGCCGCCTCCGTGGAGCTGGAGAGAGACGCACTTGTGGACAAGTCCCTCGTAGAGGCGGTCCCATTGTTGAAGGTCGAGAAAGTGCTCTGGCCGGCGGAGAGCGAACCCAACGCCAGGGATGCAGACGAAGGGGAGGGCGTGTTGCGAGCTCTGGCCTCTTCATTGCCGTTGGAGGAGGTTAACCCCTTCAAGAGGTCCTGGAACGAAATTCTACCTTTCGGTGGGGCTCCATCCCCGGTAATGTGGGTGGAAACCCATTCCTTTCGGCCCTTTCTGTTCCTATAGTGAGACGAGATTTGCTCCCAACTGGTCTGCCCCTTGCCCAGATGCTCCAAGTCCCGGCGTTGGTGAGGCTTCAGCCACTTGCCGGCGTCAACTTGGCTTGCGCCTTCGTTGCTGGTTTGTCTCTCGGGCTGCTCCTTTCCGTTCCCGCCTTGGGGCGCTATTTCACTGCTGCTAGGGAAGGTTGCTGCCTTACCAAAGCCTTCAATGCCCTCTCTATGGGCTTCGCCCTCCTTGCTCTGGTTGCTGGTTTCGGGGCCGGTGCGGTTGCCGCCCTCGTTTCCTGCCTGGTTACCGCCGTTGTTACCGTGTAAGCGCTCAGCATCTGCACGAAGTCTGCTGATCATCTCGAGGATACCAGCCGGACGCATCCTTGGCGGGAGGAAGTCACCATTGACACCTTGATTGCTACCCTTATTCTCACCCTGACCTTGGATTTGGTGTTTAGCCTCTCGCTGGCTCTCGAAGTTCTCATGCGGGGCGCCGACTTGTGATCCGCCTTGATTAGTATCCTGAGCGCCCACGCCCTTATCTAGGGCTCCTAGGCTACCTTTTAGCATGTTAGTTTAGGAGCCGGGCTGAAGATAGTTCTCATTCCCACCTGAACTTCCAATCCGGTCCTTGGGTTTTGCGTCATTCTCTCCTTGAAGCCTTTGGCTGCCTTTCTTCTCTCCGGACTGGCTGCCGACCTGATCACCCTTCTGGTTCTTGTTATGATTATCTTTCTGATTGTCAGCTTGGATGCCGCTCTGGCCACCCTTTTGGTTAGCATTTTGGTTGGCGTTCTGGCTGCCCTTTGGGTTGGCAGGCTTGCTGGAAGCCTGATTGGCAGTCTGGGTGGCAGTCTGGGTAGCAGTCTGGTAGGCAATCTGGCTGCCCTTCTGATGGACGTTTTGGTTGCCTTTCTGGTTACCGTTCTGGTTACCCTTTTGGTTGCCCTTTTGGTTGCCCTTTTGATTGGCATTCTGATTGCCGCCATGGTTGTCGTTCTGGCTGCTCTTTTGGTTGGATTTGTGGTTGCCGTTCTGGTGGCCGTTCTGGTTGCCGTTCTGGTGGCCGTTCTGGTGGCCGTTCTGGTGGCCGTTCTGGTGGCCGTTCTGGTTGCCGTTCTGGTTGCCGTTCTGGTTGCCGTTCTGGTTGCCGTTCTGGTTGCCGTTCTGGTAGCCGACCTGGCTGCCCTTTTGGTTGGCATCCTGGTTGGCATTCTGGTGGGCATGCTGGTTGTCCTTCTGATTGGCATTGTGGTGGGCATTCTGGTTGGCGTTCTGATTACCATTCTGGTTACCGTTCTGGTTGCCCTTTTGGTTGCCTTCATGATTGCCAGTTTGCTGGGAGTTCTGCTGGGCATTCTGATTGTCATTCAGCTGATCATTCTCGTTACCACTCTGGTTGCCCTTCTGATTGGCATGCTGGTTGCCGCCGTGTTTGCCGTCCTGGCCAGTCCCTTGGGTTTCGGATTGGCCTTCTTGAGCGCCCATGTTGCCAAAGATATTAGCGAAGAAAGCTTTCGCTCTTTCGGGATCGAATCCTTGGGCCTGGCCAGCGTTCGAGTTGCCATTGCTTTGGCCTTGACCATTACCAGCTGATCGGTCCAATTGCGCGTCCTTGCCGGCTGGTCCTTCACTCACTCCGTAGCCAGCTTTGCCTTGTTGAGTCTGCTCATTACGGCCCTCCGAGTTTGGGTAATAGAGCCCTTGAGAGCTAGACGTGGTATAACTAGAGCTGGAGCTGGAGCTAGACACCGAAGTCGTCGGACCGCAGTTGGAACTGAAAGAGCAACCATTCGTAGTGCTGCTCGTCGATGTGCTACAGGAGGACGTGGAAGACGTGGATGAAGTCGGGCAGGAGGTGGACGATGTGGACGTGGACGTCGCACATCCTTCCGACGATGTCGTGTATGGCGGGCAGGCGGTAGATGTGGATGTGGACGTCGGGCACCCAATAGATGAACTAGACGATGATGAGGACGACGAAGTTGAGGAAGTCGAGGAAGTCGAGGATGAGGACTTCGAGGATGAGGACACCGAGCCCAGCAACAACGTGGACGTGACGAACCCCCCTGGGACCATAGTCACCATAACCACTGTCGCCGGTGCACTTGTGACGGTCACAACGCTAATACTGGTAGCCTGGCGCTTCTCCAGACCGCCTTGCACATCTCTCTTTTCGGCAAGGGTAGGCGTAGAAGTAGCCGTGACTGTGACGACGACAGACTCTACTTCAGTCACCGTTTCGACGATCATTGTGTCGATGAGTTCTTCATCATCAGCCTCCTCACTCTCAGGTTCGGGCGTAGCCAGTAGGTCGCCGGTCCCAGATTGCGTTAAGGTCGAGGTGACAAATTCCGTCACGGTAACGGGAGTTTCAGCAATAGCTGTGACTACCTCCTCATCTTCGGATGCATCAGCGATGACAGTAACCACCTCTTCGATTTCAGGAGCAATAGGAACAATTGTAGCCACCTGCTCAGTTTGAGGAGGATCAGCAGAAAGTGTGATCACCTGCTCGGTCAAGGGAGGATTAGCAACAACCGCGAACCCGTCCTGGGTTTGAACTACTTGGAGACTTCAGTGGCGTTAGTAAACCTTCGAAATGCAAGATAACAGGCAGATCCAGTGATATACACAGTCTGCTTTGGGCGAGTGCTTACGGAGAAGGATCGGGTCCATTGGGCTCCTCCACGAAAGCAAGTTCTTCAATGGGCTCCTCCACGGTATCAAGTTCCTGCCTTCTCTTCAGAGCTTGACGATTCACTACGGCACCTTGCAATACGTCCTGGAGCTTTGCGTGGCCAGGTTGGCGATATTCGAAGCATGAGTCAGTATTGAGCTGACCAGCCCAATACAGGCGAACCTCTTCGCAGTCCTCCTCGATACGCCTGTCATGCAGTTCGAACTCAGTCTCAAGGCCGTTGCCACATGCAAAGAATGATTGGCCGTGAGCATAACGGATGAGTCCGTCGCAGCCCAACTGGAAGTTTCGAGCTGTGATACATATCAGCTAAAAACCTCTTCCCCTTTTCCGCTATATTGGCACTCACACTGGTATCCTTTGATGCACTTGAAATGACGATTGTTGCCAAGAAAGCTGCAGCCATGGCCCTGAACGTCCATGATTGAATCGTCCTGGAAACGATATCTGCCAAGTTCCACTTCGTTACCGCGGCCGTCAACGCGTTGGATCCTAATGGGTGCGTAGTCTTTCGTATGTGCCTGGGGGAAGGCAGCGACAGATACGCCCAAGGCCATGGCCAGGGGCAGAGCACCGGTACGCATGTTGCCAGAAAGAAACTTGCACCAATGTATGGGAATTGAAATTTTCAAGACACAAGAATTATCCAAGGGGGAGAATGGTCAAAAGGAGAATCTAGGTGAGCAAGACCTAGTTATATAGGCATAGGGAGCCACCCAAAAACATATCCTGCGCCCAAGCGAACTCAGACGAGAAGAAAAGAGAAGGATTGTAGCGCCGACAGCAGTACGGTGCGGGGGCATACCAGGACGACGTGAAAGACGCCTACTTGCGAGCTACGGAAACAGTTAAGAGACGGTAGGGGATTCGTTTTGTGGCCGAAGATCCTCAAAAGGGTCACCACCCGGTCAGCTGCAGTGCTCCCGATCCCGGCCTTCAGAGAACGGAGAACTATATTGACGGAACGAAGGGTAGCATCACATTGTGTGTGGCGCGTGGCAAGCATAAAGGGTCGGAGGGATGACTGCGGTTGACTGCGAGAACTAGAGTCAGGACTAGAAGAACCTGTGCTAGCCAATCGAGGTCAGCTTTTCTCTTACAGACTGCATAGAAAGGCGCAAGGCCGGACGGAATGAAGACTGGATGCCGACATGCTAGTCCTGGCGCGCCGTCTGGATTGATAAGATGGCCATTAGGTCGTGACGACTCGGAGACAGTCAGGTATGTACCATGTAAGCAGATAGGTTCGTATAACCATCAGGGTCCATGTGGGAAGAAAGAAGATGTGGCAGCAGTGAGCACGAATTAAAGGAGGGGATAATGACGATGATGATGATAATGATGTAAACAGTATACTGAAGTACTAGTAAGTACTGTAGTTACTAGTAGTAGGGAATGAAAGGTCACGCCGGGATAGGAGGTTGCCGGAAGATGACCTCGATGAATGTGGACGGAATGGGACGAGATGGGACCTCTTCTACCTGGAGTCGAATATCAGGTACGGTACCTAAGGTAGTACCTGCTACCTTAGGCACAGTTAACCTAGTAAGGTAGTGCTGTACTGTACTTAACCTATGGAGGTCATTGGTCCCGTCGGCTTCGCCCAAGCAGATACCCGACGGTATCATATTAGGTACTGTAGGCAATGTAAGGTACTAGTAGGTAAGGTACATAGTACTACCTAAGTACCTAGTAGTACGAGCAGTCGTCCGGAGTTCTACATGTAAATAGCTCAGTAGGCATTACCATGCAGTTTAGGGATACATACAACACCTTGCTATCAGGTATGGGCTATGTACATGGTACTTACATTAGGTCAGGTAAGTTCTAAGGTAGTAGGTACCTTAAGGTAAGGTACAGTAGGTACCTAACGCTTACCCTTCCAGGCAGTTTTGCGAGTCGTATTTGGAGACTTGCGACGAGGGGGCAGGAACGACGCCGGTGGTTTTAGTCTACGGAGCGGAAGAGTGCTCCAGATTCCTCTCCCCGCCGTCATACGCAGAGGATCGATGCTCCCGGTGGCCTACATATTCTTGTCTGTAGCTGGCGCTGTACGGATACGATCGAGGTGGAGGAAGTGATGAGGTGCTCGTGCGTCGGGCATTCTTCATCTTCGAACACCATGCCCCCCCTCATCGCGTCAGATGATGTGAAGGGTGGAGTTGAAGGAAGGTAGAAGAAGGTGCTTGCCACTCGACTAAATATAATCCACGTAGATTACTGTAGGTACAGTACATTACTCCTTGATACTTCGTACCGTATGTAGTATTTATACTGTACGATCGTCTGTGATGAGGTACATTTGCACCTTTCTTTTGTCGTCTACTCTTGCTCACCCTCTCGCCCTCCTCCCGCTCCTCTCGCGGCGGGATCTGTTGGATTCTTGATCCGCTATCTTCCGATGCCGCCATCGTCACGGCAGCGTCGAATGTTGGGTCGGAGACGAGCCGCGATAGAAGTCGGAAGGTGTCTTGTGTGTGGCCGAGACGGCGAGACGAGACGAAAGGGCAACTGAAGTTGGGCGAACATGAACGGAAGATGGGACGGGACCCAATCCGTCAGCCCAAGGGTTTCCATGGATGTTGCTGCTGGGCGATGACGCACCCAAGCCACCAAGTCGGCCAGCTCGGCCAGCTCGGACGGACAACCTGATTGCTGCTCATGCCCATCCACCTCATTCATCCACTCCCACTGGTCAGCCAGTGCCGTACATACGCCCTCCTTGCAACAGCTCCACTTCGCCTCAGAGCGTTGCATCGAGGCCTCCTCGAACCTGTCCGACCTCTTCATCTCGCAGACTGCCCATCTGTTCCCCTCCACTACTATCTGCCTGCTCTTCTCTTCACGAGCAACCCCTCCTTCGCAACCAGAGCCCCTTCACCGCCGAGCTAGACGCCTCGCCTTGAGCACCCCTCATCTGCAAGCGGCTATCTGTTCCCAGGCTTCGACCGCACAGGGCGCTTCCATCGCATCGCTGTTGTGACAAGACTGCGCAGACTCCTGCTGAAGCTCCCCATCGCCATCGCCATCGCCATGCCATACCACAACTATCGTTCTTCAACCGGCGATCTTGGGTTGTGCGAAGATGATCCAAGGCGTCGAGTAGAACGCTGGGACCGAGACAAGTTTGAGCGGCTCAGTGGCCGCCGAGCTACCGAAGAGCGCGACTCTTTGTACATTGAGGAGCGCGACCGTTTATCTGTTCCCGGTGGCAGATTTCGCCGCGAGGTCGAGATCGATGATAGCTTTGAGCGCAGAGCTGCACCCCGAGCCCGCCTGGCCGAGAGAGATCGATTTGACGACGACCGATCTCAACGTTCCAGCCGCCGTAGGCCTGAGTTTCTGGACGAGCCCACGCCATTCGATGTTGCCAACCGCGCCCTCGCTCCGTATCGACGCAAATCGATCATCGAACGCGAATATGAGGAAGCTCCACCTCAACGGACAGGTCGCCCGCAATACCTCAGGAGGGTTTCGTCCGTCGACACCTTCGACAAGCGGCGATACGTCGATCCCCGCGACTCGGAGGAATGGCGTCCTCCGAAGAACATCGACATCCCTCTCCCCATCCGTTCCCGGCGCTCCCCCTCTCGACGGCGGTCTCCCTCTAGGACTAGATATCGAGAGGAAGACTATGAAGAGATTCGGTATAAGGATACGGAGCCCGACTACAGAGAGGAAGACTACCGTGATATCCATATTCATCGCTCTAGAAGTCGTCGACGCAAGAGTCAAGTCCCATCCCCCCGTAGCTCTTCATCCAGCTTCGAAGATCTTGCTCCTCCGTCACGCGCGCTTGGTAAAAAAGGCCGAACCCGAATGCCCAAACGTCTCGTAGAGAAGAAGGTCGTGGTCGATCTAGGCTACCCCTTCGAGGAAGAGGTGAGCGGATAGATATCGCCCCGCCGAATCTGTGCCTCGTTTCACTAAGCTGACTCTGCGTCTTAGGAGGACTTTATAATTGTTCGCCGCGCTCTCGAGAAAGAGCAGATTGACGAGATCATCAAGATCAGCGAGGATTATAGGACTTCCAGTAAGTGGTTCCCCATTCGGTGTTGCGATATATAGAAGTGATCACCGATTGACCATGAGCTTTCGAAGGAACAGCTAGAACCACCTACATCTATGAATCGGGTCCGCCTGCTACTCAAAATGTCATCGAAATCCCTCCAGCTGCCCCCCAACTCGAATCTGTATATGCGCCCCCGGCAGCTCCAGGTGGATACTATGCTGCTCCTCCTGGGACTGTCCGATCTGCCTCGCCTGCGCGTACACATCGCCAATATGACCACTACGAGGAGCGTGTGGAAGAGAGTAACCACATCGGCGGACCATTGACTGTCCTTGTTCCTCGTAAGGACCATCCACGCAGTGAGCGTGAGATTGAACGTGAGATGCGTGATCTGGAGCTTGAACGTCGGGCCCTGCGCAACGAGAGGGAAAGCGATTATGAACTTGTAGACCGCCGTGCAGTCACAGAGAGCCGGAAGGAGAAAGAGGAATCGAAAGACGTGATTCGTATCGACAGGGACAGAAAGGGTAGGTTGGCCCTGGTGAGATCTGCACATTAGGTTGTGTAGGTTCCTTGCCTCGTTCCTTTCCTTGACGCTCTCGTGTGAGTTGTTCCAGGGGCTCGATCGATCGTCTAAAGGAGATAATGAGACTGACTGTATAACCGCAGGACGGAAAGGCCCGAAACCAGAGTTAGTGGCAGCGATGATAGCAACGCTGACATAGCGGCCCTCGCCCAAAAGCCATTAAGAGGCTTCTCCACGCATTACATGAGCCCTGTCCACCTATATTGTTGTAGGGGGATACCGCCATTTTCATTGCAGATATGATGTTCACGAGCCACGAAATCTACGAGTCAACGACCCCCTAAAGCACGGAAGTCCCGTGACGATAAGCCGATGTTACCGGATGAAGTTCACTGGAAATGCATCTGCACTCACGCGTTACGAAGATTGGCGTTCCTTTTCACCTTGGTCTCGAGCGATAGTCTTGCCTTGACCAGCACATCCCTTTACATATCATGATCCACCATTGCGATTTCAAGGTTGGCGTTTCTTAGGATAGCAGGAATTGAATTATGTGCCTTCCGCTTTCTCCGTTTGATATGTCATGCCTACTTACTGTTGTACCATCATAATCAAGCCAGGGATAGTGGATGTATACTCTTCCACTGGCCTATCTAGGACATATCCTCGCCAGGTACTTGTACACAGTGTATTCTATAATCCATGCGTCATTACACGGAATCGTAGGAACTCGCCACTGAGGGTAGTACATGTTATAAAACCTCGGGTATGATGGCCTGACTGCATTTGTGGTTCGGAGCGTGGCCCTTGTGTGCCATAGATATTTGTCATCCTGGTGTCGATATATTCATATCTGATATTTGTCTCCCTTTAGTTCTACACCCAAAACTTCCCCAACCAAGCACCACGCATTCTAAAGGTGGATCGATTCGCCCACCTGTAGCGCCGGGACCTTACCCCATCGCATCCCAGCCTTGCGTGTCCTGTCCTTCGAGAACGAAAGACGACGTCATGGCCGAAGCAGCACTGAAACGCTTCTTCAGCTGCCCCCGCTTTGCGGTCGCAGGTGCCTCTTCCGATCCGTCCAAGTACGGCCACAAAGGTACTGTATATATCTATACTGAAATAGCCCCAAATAAATACCGGATCTCCTCCGGGGAAGATAAATACTGGCTAATTGGTCCCCGCTTCCGCTGCACAGTGTTCGCCTGGTACCTCGCCCATTCGCTCCCGGTCCAGCCGATCAATCCGCGGGTGCCCTCCGTCCGCGTGCGCTCGCACGACCATCCCGCCATCTCGACGCCCTCGCAACTGCCCGACGACCCGGCCTCGTATGGCTTGAGCGTCATCACCCCGCCCGCGGTGACGAAGGCGCTCCTGAGGGAGGCCAAGGAGGTGGGCATCAAGGCCGTCTGGCTGCAGCCCGGCAGCTTCGACGAATCGATCCTGCAGGCGGCCAAGGATGGATTCGAGACGGTGCTGGCGGGCAATGAGTTCGGAAGGCGGGGCGAGGGCTGGTGTGTTCTTGTAGACGGGGAACGAGGTCTCAGAGCTGCTGGTAGGGAGAACGGAGGGAGGTTGTAAGGTACTGAAGCAGCATTGCTGCACCATGCGTCACGTCTGATGAAGAGAGAGAGTTGGTATTGCTGAGGACTTATTGCGTGATTCATATATATTTCGTATACTGATGTGTCCGTTTCGATGACCGACGTCATCCAGACTGCTACAGTCCCGTAGACGACCCATCGTACATCCGATGGCTATTCGCGTATCGTACAGAGGATATAGTACAGGGCGTAGACATGCTACGTCCATTTTTATAGTAAACCTGAGATGCTGACCCAGACTCGGGAAGGAAACAACCTCCCGCCTACTTGCTCAGCACTTCCTTTACCGCCTTCGCAACCTGGCTCTTCTCCACCAGCTTGCCCTCCAGCTCGCCCAATGCTTTCTTCATCACGGCGCCCATGTCCGGCTTTCCGCCGTCGGTTTGGATCGCCTCCACGGCCTTCTGCACGATCTCCCGAATCTGCTCCTCCGTCGTCTCGCCCCCGGCCGCTTGCGTGATTTCCGTCACGTATCCCTCCAGCACATCGAGCTGGTCCTGCTCCTTCCGGGCGAGATCCTCCCTGCCCGCAGCGCGGAACTCCTCGATCGCGGCCTTGGACCCGGCGATCCGTTTCCGCAGTATGCTCAGCAGCGCGAGGTCGGAGGAGACGGGCGAAGGGGTCTTGGAGGCGTTGGTGATTTCCGCGAGGAGGCTGCGGAGGACTGAAAGCTGAGCCGTCGACTTGGTCTGCATGGCGGTCTTAAGAAGAGCGCGGAGGCGGGGAAGGAGAGGACCGGGCGCGGCGGATGCGCTGCTGTTTTGGCGGAGACAGAAAAAGACATGAGCGGGTTTAGGGGCGCTCCGAATGGGACGCGGCGCCCCAGCGGAGAGGCATTGGCGAAATCGAAGCATAGGACGAGACATGAGGGCAGATCTGGGGGGTTTTTCGTTGCGGGCGAGAAGTGTGGTAAGTGTGCTCTCGTGAAAACGGTACGGCGATTTCAGGATCTAGTAGGAAGACAAAATGCTCAGAACCTGGACGCCTTCTGTGAGGGAACGAGTGTCGGTGAATAATGTGAATGTAGCGGCGGTACGGCACTGGTTAGAGTTGGTGAAAATTATTGGTTAGGTGAGTGAGCGCGGGAGGTCGTCCACGAAGAAGCTCGAGCTCGGCCAGGCGTGGAGCGCGGCGCGCCAAGAGTCCAGGGAAGCTTTGTTGATGGAGGCCGAGCATTCACCTCCGAACAAAAAGAGTTCGTCTCTTGCCAGCCTTCCACATTCAACCTCAACTCCACTGCTACAACCATTGCTTCCTACCGTCGCTGCTCCCGATACTACCGCAGTACTGCCATCATCACGACGGCGACGGCGACAGCGAAAGCTCCCACACGCACGCGACTCCCGGATCCCGTGCAGCACTGCGCTTGCTGATTCTACCTACACTTCGACGTATGCGCGCATAACCTCTCGGACGCTTCCTTGTGATTTCCTCACGCCTCTCATTCCTGGGTACCCACAACCCTTCCCATGCTTCATCGTGGGCAGACTTGATTCCAGTGGAGCTTGTCCAACCCACTCACTCTTCACTGCCTCCGTCGCGCGTTCTTCCATAAGCTCATACCGCTCCTGTCATCACCATGTCGTACACGATGCCCGCGACTCCGCAACGCGCACTTCCGGGCGCATACCTTCAAACCCCTGCGGTGACTCGACAACCCTCTGGGCAGCTCTTCCAACAACGACCCCCTAGCTTTCGCTTGTCTTCGACGGCCAATGTGCCCGACAAGGCGCAGACACCACAGTCTCACGCCATGGCGCAACATGCTGTGCCCGCAGCACTTCCTTCACCGCAACCGCTCACGCCCATAGAGCGCGCCGCCGACACAATTGATAAAGCTCTCCTGCAGCAGAAGAGATATCCCGACTTGGATCAGTGTGTTCAACGTAAGAATCCCGCCTCGCTCTAACGGATCATGCTGGACAATCTCTAACTGAACATCTAGAAGGAAAATCGGCGGACTATGATATTCCAACAAACCCGGCTTGGGCACCGTACCAAAAGGTCAAGACGTACAAGCTCCCCGACAAAATTCTGGATCAGTACAACCGCGCGGAGGTCTCAACGATGCTAGGACTCTTCGCCGAGCTCAATCATGCCTGGGTGGCGATCGACAACGCGCTCTATCTTTGGGATTACACACATCCTAACCCGGAACTAATCGGATATGAAGAGCAATATAGCAGCATTACTGCCGTCAAGTTGGTCAGGCCTCGTGCAAAGGTTTTCGTGGACACCATTCAATATCTGCTCGTTGTAGCGACAACTTCGGATATACAATTGCTTGGGGTTTCCTGTGAAGCTGGATCCGAAGGCATCCATTCTGTTCAACTCTACCAGACTAAGATGAGCATACCTGTAAGGGGCTTAGATGTAAACTGTGTGGAGGGATCGGACAGCACTGGCAGGATCTTCTTCGGCGGTCGTAGCTCGGATGACGTCTACGAATTCACATATCAACAGGAAGAAGGGTGGTTCGCGAACCGCTGCGCCAAGATAAATCATGTGAACAAGTCAATGGCCTCTCTGTTGCCAACTCTCTCCTTTGGCCGGAAGGAACAGACCGAGTACATTGTCCAGATGGCTGCAGATGATTCGCGGAGGCTGTTGTATACATTATCATCGCGAGGCAGTATCCGTGTCTTCCACATCGGGAGAGACAAGGAATTGGCAGGCCTCCTTACCATTAGTCTTCACAGCATCAGGACGCATCTCTCGCACATTAGCGCAGGTTCGCAGCTCCTTGGATCCAGAATGACTATCGCAAGCATCAGCCCCATACCTGCCGCAGAATCTTCGCTTCTCAGTCTCATGGCCACCACAAACACGGGCTGTCGAATATATTTCAGCGCTACTCCTGGCGCCTCCAGCTCCGATCTATCGGCGCGCCCGTCGAGTATGCAAGTACATCATATCAAGTTCCCCCCTCCCGAGGTGGCCAACAATTCCGCAAACCCGCAGATGATCGACGAGAATTCGTTGCAACTTAAGTACACGGAGAAGGCAGTCAGATACCCGCCTGGATATTTCTTTGCATTCGTTCGGAAGCCAGAAAACCCCGCCGACCACCTCCTCTTTCTTTCCGCTCCCGATGCCGGCAGGATAGCACAGCCGCAGGAAGCCATCGGACAGCCTCTGAGGCTGCTGGAATCCGCCCATTGGATAAACCTTGGTGGTATCGCGGAAGGAATCGGTCTCACGACAGAACCATTCGCAGCCTCTGCATCTCCGACCGGTTTTGGAAACGAACTTGCAGTCCAGTATGACCGGCCAACAACCGAGATTGCTATTCTAACGAACAGCGGCGTCCACACTATCCGGAGACGTCGACTGGTAGATCAGTTCGCCGGGGCCATCCGTGCAGGTGCTAGTAGCGAAGCATTCGAAGACGAAGTTAGGAGGTTCGTCAGGAGATATGGACGCCCTGAGGTGGCCGCAACATCCCTTGCGGTTGCTTGCGGCCAAGGCTCGGACGTTACCCCTGACTCCCGGGTCGCGTATATTACTGACAAGGAGGTGACCGACTACGCCCGGAAAGTCTTCATAGAGTTCGGTGGCAAAGCTACCTGGAACGAAAACTCTCTTGTGGACCAGAGGGTTTCTGCCGTCGACACCGTCCGCCCTTCGCCTCGCCATGATGGCATCGCGCTCTACATTTCTCGTCTTGTCCGGTCAGCCTGGGACGTACCGATCATTAAGGAGGCAATGAGTCCTGTTGGGGGTCTCACCGCAGCCCCCAGCGTACCAATTGCCAAACTTCGACAAATCCAACACGATTTGACGCACCTACAGGAGTTCTTAGATGATAATAAGAGTTTCATCGACGGACTAGGAGGGCCTGAGATGCTGAGAGGTGTGGCGACGAAAAAGGACGAGCTCGCGCTCCAGGGGGAATCACGAGCACTGCATTCGTTGGTCGTACTGATCTCCAGTATCATCGAGGGGATTGCGTTCATTTTGACGTTGTTCGACGAGCAGGTTTCCGAGATACTCCTAACTCTGACCGAAGATACCCGGCAGCGGGTTCGGAGCCTGACATACAAGGGATTGTTCACCTCTCCTGACGGCAAAGAGCTGGCGAAGGAGCTGGTCAAATCGATCGTTCAACGCAACATCGCTAAAGGCTCCAATGTCGATACTGTTGCTGAGGCTCTGCGTAGACGGTGCGGAAGCTTCTGCAGTGCTGATGATGTCGTTATATTCAAGGCACAGGAGCTTATCAACAAAGCAGCAGAAGCTGGCGCTGCCAGCGGCACCAGCAGGCAGCTTCTCAACGACAGTCTAGCCCTGTTTGAAAAAGTAGCGGCCAGCCTCAAGATGGAGCAGCTGCAGTGGGTTGTCAGCATGTACACTGAGCTTGACTTCTACGCTGGTGCGGTCAAGCTAGCTCTCCAGGTAGCGCATGAGCGGGATCGTGGCAACCGGGCGCTTGCCTGGTTGCGTGATGGCTCACCTGCGCAGGATCCTAGGCAAGAGGCACATGAAGAACGGACGAGATGCTACGATCTCATCCAAGAGGTTGTCAAGCGCGTGGACGAAGTGGCTAGTCAGGGCCCGGAGATGATTGACGGGCAGTTGTCACCCACTGCCAAATACAGATCGGAGACGTACGGCGTCATCAATGACTCGGACGACGAAGTCTTCCAGAACCATTTGTACGACTGGTATCTGAGCCAGGGCTGGAGCGATCGTTTATTGCAGATCCAGTCGCCTTACGTTGTGCCGTATCTTCAACGGAAGTCGGACGTCGACGTTGGGCATGCCGATCTCCTCTGGAAGTACCATGCTCATTACCACCGCTACCTTGAGGCTGCTCTGGTCCAACTGGAACTCGCGAAGAGCGACTTAGAGCTACCACTCACTGCCCGAATCGAATACTTGAGCCGTGCCAAGGCCAGTGCCTCCACGCGCGTTGGCGGCATAGGCGAGATGCGCATGTCTCGTCAAGCCCGGCAAGAACTCGTCCGCGAGATCACTGACCATCTCGATCTCGCAAACATCCAGCTCGACATCCTCCATCGCATGCACAATGACCCGCGCATCGCGCCCGACGACCAGCCCGAAGTTGATCGTCGCCTGAATGGCAAGATCTTGCCCTTGCAGGAGCTATTCACCAGCTATGCCGACGAAGGCGGCTACTACGACCTCTGCCTGCTGATCTATGAGGTTGCTGACCACCGCAACCCCACCGACATCCAGCTCACGTGGGCCAACTACATCGATCAAGTCCACAACGAGGAAACCGACCTGACGGCCTCCCAGCCGTATGAGCGTGTGGCGAATCGCGTCCGTGAGCTTGGTCGCAAGCTGAACGTATCGGAGACGACGTTCCCCATTCGTAAGTGCTCCTTTCCCTTCTCACCTTTTTAGACATATCCACACCTTCGCTCCATTCCGCAAGAGACTCAAGCACGCTAACGGCACCTCCAGCGTTCCTCCTCCCCTCCCTGCTCGAGTACTACTGCCGCTTCGCCGACAAAAACCCGACCCAGCCGCTCACCTGGCCCTTGGACGTCTTCCTCGATCTCAATGTGCCGCCGGAGCAGCTCTTCGGCACGCTCGAGGCCATCCTGTACGACCAGCGCCGCCCCTTCGACGGCAAGAACCGCCGGCTGGTGGCGGAGTGGCTGGTCTATGTCGCCGAGCGGTGGAGCAAGCAGTGCATGGCCGACGGCGACTTCCCCTACGGCGGGGAGGAGGCGGCCGTCGGCGTCGCCGAAGTGCTGCGCGGCCTGATCGCCGCCAGCCTGTTGGGACCGGAGTCGTTGGAGCGCGTGCGGACGTTGCGGGCCGAGGTGGACAGCGCGCTCCGTGGATAGTGCGACGGTCGATTGGTGTCGGCTGACAGCTAGGCCGTACCTGTATGAATAAGCGGTTGCGTGAGCGCAGCGACGTAATTGATTGATAGATGAAACGAGCAGATTGATGGGAGCTGGTATGCTCAGAAAGAGGAAAATGGAAAGGGGTGGATGAGAGAGAAGGGGGCAGGGAGAGGAAGGGGAGCGAGGATGGGCCATGTAACAGCAAGGACGAGAAAGGGTTGCAGCTCACATGTTTTGGTTTCTTTTTCACTGCTGGTTCTCTTTTTTTAACTCATTTTCTCATCTCTCTGCGGGGCTCTTGGAGTGTGGTTCGTGAGGGGTGGGTGGTGGTTGGGGTTGGAATGTCTCTGTATTATTTTTTCTCTTTCTTTTTTTTGGCTCCTCCTCTTTCCTTTCCAAGAACATCGGTGAACCTTTTTTCCTCCTTTTTCTTGTCCTGGCGGGGTTTTCTTGAGATTGTGGTTGGTGGATGTCTGAGTGCGGGCTGTAGACTGTGAAGAACAGATTGAAAATGAAGAGCATAGATAGTTCAGAGTATGTATCTGGGTGGAAGGAAAGAAGACTGAATGATAAGAAAGCGAAGATATATACTTTTACTCTTAGCCTCGTGGAAACGCCCGTCGTCGCCTCGTCAGCGAACTCATCCAGTTAACCTACTCACTCAGCCAGCAGACGTGATTCATTCTTTCCTTATGGAAGAAAGAAGAACTAAAGGAAGAACTAAAGAAAGAAAAAATAAATAAATAGATATCAAGCCGCTTCATCTCGCTAGCAAGAGAGTTCGCCAGTTGCCACAGAACCCCTGATACATTCATTCATCATCTATATCTTAACGTCGCTCCCCGCTAAGCCTATCTACCCACCCACCACTGTCTGAACACTTTTTCGAAGAAGGTCAGCGACGTTTTCTAGACATGACACGCCTGATCAAGAAACTCTGAAGCAACAAAGACCAGCCACGCACGAGGGACAGCAACAAGAGGAGAAAAAAAAAGGGAAATGGAAGAGAAAGCACGGGAGGAAGAAGACCGTCCCCCACTCTAGCGGCTCTACATCGGCAACGGCGTCGAGCTGCGACTGGCGTTGTTGAACGCGATGTTCTCCCGCAGGGCGACGTACTCGGAGTCGGCGTAGCCGAGGACCTCGGCGATGGCCGTGCTCTTCAGCCCGCGGATCCGCTTGATCTCGGCGGCCGAGTAGTTGACCAGGGCCCGGCCGACCTCGGTGCCGGATAAGGGGGTGTCCGGGTGCACGTCGTGGGTGTGCGTGGCCAGGGAGGTGGACGAGGTCGCGCGGGAGAGTTTCGAGGGGGAGGAGGCCGAGGTGGAAGGAACTGGGGTCGGCGCGTGGAGCTCGTCGTGGTTGGGAGTGGAGGTGGGGGGCTGGGTGGTGGAGGAGGAGGAAGCGGAGGGACGTTGGACGACGACGAGCCGCACGGCTTCTTGCTGGGCGAAGTGGCCTTCCACGTCGACGATGCCGACAGGAAGGAGGCCGGCCTTGTCGGCCAGCGCCGCGTAGGCGCCTTGGTCGATGTAGACGGTGCCGTGCGGCGCGAGGCCGTGAAGGAGCCAGAAGTAGCGGTCCCGGATCGGGCGGGTGTCCGGGAGGAAGCGGGTGTGCAGCGGTGCCGGGGGGATGGATTCGGAGAGGGAGGGGTTGAGCATGGCAGCTTTCTGGGCCTCGACGCTTTGGACGATGGCGGCAATGTTGCCCGGTTTGGACGACTTGGTGATGACGGTGGTCACGCCCGCCGACGTGGCTAGCCGGGCGGCGACAATCTTGGTGCTCATGCCGCCGGTGCCGAGGGCGCTGCCGGCGGAGGAGGTGTCAGCGGCCAAGGAGGCGATGTCTTGGACGACCTCGATAGCAGTTGCGTCCGGGTGGGTGCGCGGGTTCTTGTCGTAGAGGCAGTCGACGTCAGTCATGAGGAAGAGATAGTCGGCCTGGACCATGGCGGCGGTGATAGCGGAGAGGGTGTCGTTGTCGCCGAACTTGATCTCGGTAACGGCGAGGGTGTCGTTCTCGTTCACGATGGGGATGACGCCCATGTGCAGAAGCTCGATGAAGGTGTTTTGGGCGTTCAGGTATTGGGTCCGGTCGGCAATGTCGGTGCGAGTGAGCAGGATCTGGGCGACGGGCTGTCGCATGTGGCCGAAGAGCTGGTCCCAGAGCGACATCAGGCGGCATTGACCGATCGCGGCGAGCGCCTGGACTTTGGGGAGATGCTTGGGACGTCTCTCGAGGTCCATACGGCGGAGACCGACGCCAATGGCACCGGAAGAGACAATGATGACCTTATGGCCGGCATGGTGCAGTTTGACGGCTGTTTCGACAATGGTGGAAAGGATGGAGAGGAGAGGCTCGTGTGTCTTTTCATCCACAATTGAGCTGGTCCCTGCAGAGAAGAGGAGTCAGCCAGGTGCTTTAGGCAGGCTGGAAGTAGACGGCACTGGTAGCAGGGAGCTTATGCAGTGCGGGAGTTGAAAGGGAGGAGAAAAGCGAGGTGAAAAGACAGAGAAAGAGAAACAGCCGTACCGAGCTTGATGACAATCGTGAGATGTTTCTTGAGTTGGACAATCATATTTGCAGAGAGAAAGGAAGAATCAGAAGGAGGACGAGGAAATCAGAAAGAAGAAGCAAAGGAACCAGCGACGAAGAGAGGATATCAACGGGCAAAGAGCGATAGAGAGAGAGCTGAGGAATGTGAATTGATTATGTCAGCCAGGCAGACGACCGGTCAGTCAATCCTCATGCAGCCGGTCAACGGGTCAGTTTAGCACTGCGTCAAAGAGTTCATAAAATCATAGACGACAGGTTGTGAGGGGATGGTACAGATGATCGATGGGTTATGCGGTCGTATATGAGTACCTATCTAAGGATCTCTATCTCCGCGCGCCCTCCGAGTGACTCCCACTGACCTAAGCAATCGTTCCGACCGCCTCGTTGACCGCCTTTCCCTTACCCCAGACTTCCAGCCACCACAGCCACAACAGCCACCCATTCAGCAACCTCGATTCTCTCCGTCACTCACTCGCCCACTCACCCACATTCACCCACTCTTACTCTCCCACTCACCCCTCCCTTTCCCTCTCGCACACCCCACCCCACCTCACCCCACTCTATCAGTCCCTTTCTCTGGCTTACCCCACCCAGCTCAAGTCCTGAGGCACCAACAATTTAATCATCGGAGGGACCTGCCCTGCCTACTAGTACCTACTGTACTGCCTTACCATTCACACCTTCACTTCCTCCTACCCACACCCCATGGCGGCATCCGACCTCCCCACCGACGGGAATCCGGATCCCACCCCGTCGCAGCCCTCAAGCCAAACTCCATCTCCACCTCAACCCGTCTCCATCCAGATCCCCCGGCCGGACGCCAGCTTCTACACCTGGCGCAATTTCTTCGGCATCCTCACCGGCTCCGCCACCGACGAGGAGCGCCGCAACTACTTCTTCTACCGTGATTCCATCCGCGAGGAGAGCGACTGCCGGCGTTGTGAGGACTACCGTGATTACCTCCTCAAGTATAGTACGTCGTTCCTTTTTTTTCGTCCCTTTTTAATTTCTTTCTCTCTTCCTCCATCTCTTCTCTTTCTCCGTTCTACTTTTCTTATTCCTTTGCTACTCCGATCGCTTTGCTCTCTCCAAGAGAACTCTTTCTCTTCTTAACTCCACCTCTCACTCCAACTAACAACCAACAACCAAAAGGCCCGCTCATCCGCTTCCTCACCTCGGAGATCGCCGCGCTGGGCCCGCCGCTGAACGCGGACAACATCCGGTGCCGACGGTGCCTGCTGCCGCAGTCGGGCGGCTTCGACCCGGCCCACGGCCTCCTCCTCTGCGCCAACCACCTCCGCAACCGCGGCCACGCCGAGGACACGCTCGCGCACGAGCTCGTGCACGCCTACGACCACGTCCGCTTCCGGCTCGACTACGCCGACCTCCGCCACGCGGCTTGCACCGAGATCCGCGCCAGCACCCTCTCGGGCGAGTGCCGCTTCACCCGCGAGTTCTTCACCCGCCACCAGCGCCGCCTCACCGGCCAGCTCCAGGACTGCGTCCGCCGCCGGGCCGTCCTCAGCCTCATGAACCGCCCCGCCTGCCGCGACCAGCCCCACGCCGAGCGCGTCGTCGACGAGGTCTGGGAGAGCTGCTTCCGCGACACCCGCCCCTTTGATGAGATCTACCGATGAGACCGGAGCGGAGTACGGGGGCAGGTATCGAGTGAGCGGCATTCTGGTTCTTATTCATGGATGATGGGAGCTCTGCGAGTTTGTATGATAAAATTATGTACTTCGTTCTACGCACGAGGAGGAGAGAAAAAGAAAGAAAGAGGAAGAAGAAGAAGAATTACGTACGTCGTGTAAGATAGATCTGTGCGCCGAGTGAAGCGCGAAAACGAAAAGGCAGGGGCTTCAACACAGCGTACAAGGCTAGGAGCAGATGAAAAAGGGAGAAAGGGTAAAGTCCTGCAAGAGGGAGGCTGGATGGATGGATGGACACAGTAGGCCAAGAATAGTTATGTAAAATTTCGGACATGTCTATCAAAACCAAAACAGCCCGCAATTCATTCAGAGGTAACTAGAGTCCAACAAGAGCATCACTGGACCACAGATGCCCAGCCCAAAAAAGACGATCTGCTTATGGTTTTTTGCTGTGGACGAAGCGCGCGAAAGGAACTGGAAGAAAACAAACGGCGATAGAAGACAGGATAAAATACATGGCCCCGAACATGCGGACCACCAATCGCCTCTTGGAAAGAACACCACCACCACTTGTCCGTGCCACAGACATCTAAGAAACGCATGATAACCCCGGATGGGTCACGCCTCCCCAACCAACCCCGGCCTCTCTGCCGTGCGTCATCTATTCCTCCTGTTCTCCTTCCGCTCCCTCCTCAGCTTCCGCTTCCGCCTCCACCTGTTTTGCTCCCTGTTCCTCCTCTTCCTCCGGTGTCTCCACCCCCTCAACATCCGGCAGCGCCTCGCCTTCTTGATCACTCTCTGGATCCACATCGACCAGCTTCTCCTCCACCTGGCCGCCCTCCCTCTCCAGTCTCAGCCACTCATCCCACTCAGGGAACATCTCGTCGTCAGCGCCTTCCTCCCCAGGAGGCTGGCCCAAAAGCCTAGCGACCCGGGCCTTGCCCTGCGACTCTAACTCCTTCTTCCACGTCTTGACCAGCTGTGGTGCTCTCGAAGGCTTGTAGGTCTGTGCGAACAGTGCCGCTTCGGCAGGCCGGTTCGTCTTGACCAGGAGCTCTAAGCATCCGTCAACATCGCCAAGCTGCCATAAAGCCGAGAAGGCTACGTTATGGGCAGCAGCCGCCTGCGCTTTCTCCGCAAGTGACCTCAGACCGTCCACATCGGAAGTTGCGGTGTTCACGAGTAAGAGTGAGCCAAGGTCGTTAGCGTGCTCATAGCACTCTTGCGCCAGGCCCACGTCCCACGCCGAGAGAGCTGCGTCACCGACCGTCTTCCACTTGTGCTCCGCGTCAGCGGCACGGGCAAGCTCAATGGCGACATCCAGCTTGTTGAGCGACAGAGCCAGCTCAAATCTGTGCTCGGGATCCGTGGCCACCTCGAGAGCCTCCTCCTTGTAGCCCTGGCCTTCGAGGAAGCGAGCAATCTTGTTCTTCTGCTCGGTGGGGATGTCCGGAAGCATTTCATTCGCCGTCTCCAGCTCACCGCGAAGGACAAGAGTCTGGTACTCGATGACACTGAGGGAGAGGGCGTAGGAGGTGACGCTGACGTCCTTATCGCAGATGTAGATGCGACCATCACGGGGGAGGTATCCAAGAACATAGGTGGGGTGATCGAAGTGGGAGATGGTGTATGTCTGGTCACCGACGAGGTAGTTCAATCGGTTTGTGGAGTTCGTGTAGACGAAGCAATCGCCAACCCACTGACCCGTACGTACACTAGGAACAAGTTTAGTGATGGGGAACTTCGAATCCAGTAGACAGAGCTTACCTCTCATTGACATCAGTGATGACTTCGAATGCAGACTCCACGCCATCCTCGTCCACCTCGCCAGCTTGAACCGCTGCGATATAATTCTCGCGAGAGAAGCGGAGGACATAGAATGTATCCTCACAAGCCAGGGTAACCAGCTCGCCGCTCTCAGACCAGTAAACCTAGAAAAGCACCGTCAGCGGAAGATGAATCAGGGCAAACTGACTGGGAAGCTACTCACGTTCTTCGGCTCAACCTCGATTCGGCGAACAAGATTGCCAGTCTCCCAATCAAAGAGACCGATACCGCCCTGACCCTTAACACCCAACAGAACACCCCCGCTAAGACCTTCGGCTTGGAAACCAACATTCAAGCCGCCGCTACCGCGCTCCTTGAAGTTGCGGAAGATCTTGACGCTGGTTGACGATTCGCGAATAGCGTAGTCCTTATCGTTCTCTTTGGAGCCCCAAGCGAAATCCAGTGCCGAGCCGAAGGCCTGATTCCTCAAGGCCAGCGCGGTGTAAATAATGTATTCGCCGTCACCGCAGACGGCTACGAACCGGCCGTTGGGGGAGTGGAGAAGAGACTGTGGGTATATGTCGGTCGTGCCGAGATCCTTCGTCGGAAGAGTTAGAGTTTCCCCATCCTTCAAGTCTTTGTCGCCGCCCTTGATGACGGCAGACAGGATTTCGTTGTGTTTTGCCCAGATAAGCTTTCCGGAGCCATCCATGGAGACGGCGGGTTCCTCGCGACCCATCTTGATGACGACCGCACTATATATCGTGAGTTGATGCCCCCAGTTTACGCGCAACAGTGTTTTCCACATACCCATCATCAAATCCGAGCGCAACTCCCTGCTTGCCCTTTTGTGTAGACACACACCAAGCACGTTCGAGGCCATAGTTAAGGGACTGTTCCAACCGGTAGGTGTTCGCCTGCCACAACTTGACAGTGCCGTCTTCCGAGCCGGAAATAATGACCGGCAACTCTGGATGGTAGCAAGCGAAAGACACGTTGCTGGTGTGCCCTTCAAGAGTCGCAATCAATGCTTTGGTCGTGTAATCCCATACCTTGGCAGTCCTGTCATCGGAGGTGGTAAGGAGGTAAGGCTTGTCCGAGCCGGGGTAGTAGTCGACGTAGTTAACTCCCTTTGTTTCGTGCGCCTCGAGAGTGAAATTCGGCGTTGAGTTACCAAATGACCAGATCTTCACGGTCCTATCCAAACAGGCCGAGGCGAACGTGTTGGTATCCTTGGGATTGATGGCCAGGCTCATAACGTAGTGACTGTGGCCTTCGAAGATCTGAACACACTTCCATCCCTTGTCCCAATCCCAGAGCTTGATGGTCATATCATCGGATGCGGTGAGCACGAACGGCTGCGTGGGATGAACGACGATGGCTCGAATGTAATCGGGATGCGCCTCGAAACTCGCGACCTTCTCCGAAGTGTTATAGTTGTACTGGAAGAGAGCAGGGTTAGCGAGAAGCATGTCATGACTGCAGCCGGGCTGGAGGATCTTACGACACGCAATTGGAAATCATCGCTGCCGCAAACTATCCAGTTCTTGCGCGCGATGAATCGTCCGGCGCGGACGGGGACATCGGTCAATTCGAAGGTCTTCACGATGGATTGGGTCTCGTAAGACCAGATGTACACATGGCCTATGTTCCGTCAGCCGATTCCGAGGCCTTATACGCCGATCGCCTCGGAAGGGGAGGGGAAGGGGGAGGGGGGTTGACCGCACCGGAATAGAGAGTAGTCAGGATCCATGGCTCCGTCGGGTGAAAGTCAATGCCCTTGACTCTTTCGCTACGCGCGAAGAGTTGTCTCTGTTCCAGAAAGCCCAGCGTCAGCCATGTCCTCCCTCTAGGAAGTACAGTCGAGGTACCTTCACGTCCAGCCTCATCTTCGCGAGCTCTTGCGCTCTATGTGGGGAAGGGGGTTGTCCTGTTGCTTCGACGTGGCCTGTATCCGATTCAGCTTCGGCACACAGCTGAGCTCCGGATTATTTTGATCAAGGCGGGGCGGTGGGGTATTCAATGCGAGGGCGAGGAGTGCGAGTAGCTCCGCGTCCTGATCGTTCGAATTGGAGGAGTTGGATGTTGTTCACTCGCGCAGAGGACAGCTTCGGTGAGAGCGCTCCAGGTGGTCGGTGCGGCTTTGGCGACGGAGCGCCAAGACATTGATGGTCTGTATACAAATTGGTGCCTGAAGCATCGGGCAGTCGAGCGAATCCCACAATTCCAGCAACAGAATGTCCACTTAGAGTGGGATCAACTGACAACACCGTAGATTTTATAACATGTTCGAACTCAGAAATGATAATTATAGACATGGATGGCAGCATTTCATCAGCTTCATTCCCAGGACGATGTATTGATCGACGTCTCCTTGAGGAAAGAGGTAAAAGCGAAGATCTTCCGAGTTCCAGTCGTTCTATGCATGCACATCTGATTGCTATCACTGCTTCAGCGTTCAGGCGAATTTGACTTCCTCAGCCCCCCCCTCCCCCAGTTTCTACCTTCCCAATCATACGACAGCCCCTTCAATCCACTAGTCGTTCCTCAGGCAACTATACCACCAGAAATACTCAAAAGTTAGAGTCGAAAATCAACAGCAGAATGGAAGAAAACATTTGAAAGTGAAAATTCGCCGAAGCCAGATATAGCCAAGGACAGGTATCTAAGAAGATCGAAGAAGTGGTAACTAAACAGGGGGCTAAGCTGCTACAGAAGCCAAGAAAGTATGATGGTGAAGATAGGAAAGGCTGGTAGATACAATACCATGGTAAAATGGATAAGATAGCTGGAGGAGATCGACGAACATATGAAAGAGATAAGAGAGAAAGGGGGGCGAGGCGTCAGAAATTTTGGTTATCGCAAGCCTTTTTCGGTGCTTGTGATGAAGAGAAGAATACGTGGTGGCGGTGTAGCTCAACGAGAACTTTGAGAGGATGGGATGGCTTCTGGGGGAGGTCGGTTGCCCCAGGGCTGTGCAGCTGATCCGTCGCAGATTTAGTTCCATCCAAGGGAATTTTCCGCCATGACGGGAGCGGAAATCTGGGCAGTTCGAATGCTGCGGTTATTACTGCTGCCGCCACTATTCCGGCTACCGCGCCCGCCACTTGGGCTACCACGTCCCCCAGTCATGAATACTGGGCTAGGGCTGTCCCGGAAGTTGGAGGTGGGAACGGAGCTCGAACGCTGGTGGCGGAGCCTTCGCTTCTTGTAGCGTCGAGCGACGAGGAACATGGCCGCACCATAAGCGGCGGCAGCACCCACAACACCAACCGCGATGCCCACACTGCTCTTATTTACAGGCGTGCTTGAGTTTCCAGCACTGCTCAACGGAGCGCCATCGCCACTACCGTTGCTAGATGACGTCTGAGCAGCCGCGGCTTCTGTGCTATCATCCGGGAACTGGCCGGAAAGTGCGTACGTAGTGGAATCCACCATCCACATTAGTGTGTTGATCGAGTCATCCTCGTTGGTGTATAAGCCAGATGTTGGGATGCGGAAATCCTCTCCGAGCACATCAACCAGGTCCTGCGGAATGTTGAAGATCGCATACGTAGTGATGAAACCCTTCGTCTTCAATGTATCGTATGGTCGCAGTGCAGTCATGACAACGTTACTACGAGCAATACCAAGGCCATCTGCGATGCCCTTGGGGAAAAACTCGAAGATCTGATTTGCGGAGTCCTGGTTATTCCAAACAAAGTTAAAGTTCAAGCCGTACAGGAAGCCGACCATAACAGCCGTAGAGTTAGGACTCGTGGTTGGCGAACCACCAGGGGGGAAGAGAATCTTAGGCATGGTCGACGGCATGACCGTCTCAATGCTAGTACTGGTGGATACAGACTGAGTTTGCGACGGCTGTACCAGAATGCTTGTGGGAATAATCAACGCAGTGAGGGTGTCGGTGGCTGTAGGTTGAATAGTATACACCGGAGTAGGCGTGGGCGTAGGTGTGCTCACTACGACTGTTGACAGCGCAGGGCTGGCGCTAGACGATGCAGGGCCGGCGCTGGACAGCACCGCGGAAGAGCTAGCAACGGTTGTGACAGGTGTCTCCGTCGGCGTGACAGTGGAAGACGGAGTTTCACTGCTCGAACTCAGGACAACGGTGGAAGTGGGGCTGATGACAAGCGGAGGCGCCAAGGTAGCGTTCGCGGCCTGAGAAGTACCTGCACTTGTGAGGATGGACGTAGGGGATGTGGTGGGGACCGTAGTGTTCGGGATGCTTGAATCGCTAGGAGTGCTGAGAACTGATTCGGTAGGGATAAGCGTGGAGTTGCTGACAACAGACGATGGGGCAGACGATGAGATACCCGTAGGAGAGAAGGACGACGCCGTAGGCGAAACGCCTGCGGTTGTCGCAACACCAGTGGAATTCGCCAGGATAGACGAGGGAAGGATTCCTTCGGAGACCAAGCTGGACACGTCAGGCTGCAGAGATGAGAGAAGGCTGGAAAGACCCGGAATAACACCAGTTCCAGACGGCAGCAGACTTGGGGTGGGAGTGATCTGGGTATCATTCAGCGATTCCGTCGAGGAAATGACGGGAATGGTCGAGTTCGAGGCGACGGTTGGTTCAGGAGCAACAGCAGACGTGAGACCAGTAGCCAGCGAGTTCAGAGGATCCAAGACCCCGGAAGAGGACTCCGTCGGTGTTGCGGTTGGGATTATCCCCGTTCCTGCTCCAGTGAAACCGGACAGGATTGCAGTAGACGTCGGCACGAGGCTGGCTTCCGATGCATTAGAAGGCGGGATGGAAGGTAGGGACGAGCTAGTTCCCAGCGCCATACTCAGTCCGACTAGGATGCCAGAGGGAGTAGGGGCTGGCGTGGTCTCAGCGAGGGAGCTGACAGGCGCCGCTGTGACCGATTCGCTTGAACTATTTCCAGTAGGAGTCGCAATCTGGGACGGGATACCACCAGTAGAGCCAGCAAACTCACTAGATCCTGAAGTCATGGGTGCCAAGAGGCTGGCAAGAGGGTCAGAAGATGAGGTTGGACTTGTAGGCAACAGGACGGACGACCCGAGCGCAAACGAACTGGGAGCCGTTCCGACCAGAATAGATGAGCTTGGGACGCTACTAGGGGTAGCAGATTGGCTGACTCCTGAAGTCAAGGGCACCAAGAGACCATCAAGGAGACCGCTCGAAGAAGCCGCGCTGGGCGTTACGGGAGAGCTTGTGGCCACAGAGTTTCCCCCTGTTCCTACGACAGATGAGGATGGTAACACACCGCTAGGAACAGAAGATGGCGTAACGAGTCCGGTAGATCCCCAACTCGAGGGTGCCAAGATGCCATCAAGAAGATCGCTCGAGGATGTCGCGCTGGGCGTAACAGGAGAACTTATTGCCACAGAGCTCCCCGCTGTACCCACGATAGATGAAGATGGCAACACACCACTGGGGACAGAAGATGGCGTAACAAGTCCCGAAGATCCCGATGTCAGGGGCGCGAGAAGGCCATCCAGAAGACCGCTTGAAGAACCCACGCTGGAAGCAGTGGAAGGGAGAGCTGAGATAAAGCTTGATCCAGTGCCAACAACAGCCGAGCTGGGAAGGATTCCATCGGGGATGGGAGCAGTCCCACTGGAAACTGCAACAGCCGACGAAGGGCTCGGGATGGATGAGACGAGTCCCGATGACGGTGCTACAGAGATAGCACTTGACGGAGATGACAGCTGAGAGGGCACAGCGGAACTGCCTGCACTTATGGAAGAGCTGCGATCGGATAAGCTTGCAGAGCTGCTGGGAACAACTGACGATGAAGCGAACAGTGTTGTAAAAGGCCCTAGCAATCCCCCCAGAAGACCGCTCGACGAGGAAGCAACAACTGACGAAGGCGCCGGCGATGAGGATGCAGCAAGGAGAACAGAGCCCGAAGGGCTCACACTAGAGGGTGCGACACTCGAGTCCGAGGAAGCCGTCCTGACGGAGCTTGCTGTAATAGGTACAGTTGAAGATAGCGGACTTCCGGAACTGAGAGTCGCCAATACTGCACTCGACAGGTCACTGGAAGCAGATCGCATGCTCGACGACGCCAGAACTGTAGGAGCGCGACTATCGGACGTGCTAGAGACGGATGGCA
This sequence comes from Myrmaecium sp. VS I D KN 1, assembly GCA_019775845.1. Classification (NCBI taxonomy): domain Eukaryota; kingdom Fungi; phylum Ascomycota; class Dothideomycetes; order Valsariales; family Valsariaceae; genus Myrmaecium; species Myrmaecium sp. VS I D KN 1. The sequence continues at coordinate 1,594,024 of JADQAV010000002.1, read as the reverse complement.
GATCAGACGAAGACATACGAGCGGAGGCTTGAGCAGCAGACGAAGAGCTAGCCATGGAACCAGTCATGGTGGCTGAGGAACTGAGAGGATCATAGCTTGACGAAACGGCAGCGCTGCTCGAGATGCTCGACGATCCGACCGAGGAAGCAGACGGAGTGCTTGTTGGATCCACAGAAGGTGTGCTGCTTGAAGCCGCAGACGAATCGGCCGGTGCGCTGCTCACGGCTACCGATGAAGACGCTTGTCTACTGCTTGTAGCAACCGATGAAGATGCCTGAACCAGTGCGCTGCTCACGGCTACCGACGAAGACGATTGGGTACTGCTCGTAACTACCGACGAAGATGCTCGCGTACTGCTCGCAGCTACCGATGATGACACTGGCGTACTGCTCGCGGGAACTGATGAAGACACCGGCGTACTGCTCGCAGCTACGGATGAAGACGCCTGGCTACTGCTCGTCGCTACGGATGAAGACGCCTGGCTACTGCTCGTAGCTACCGACGAAGATGCTTCCGCACTGCTCGTAGCTACCAATGAAGGAGATGCCGGAACACTGCTCGCAGCTACTGATGAGACCGCTTGCGTACTGCTCACAACCACCGTTGAGGACAATGGCGTATCGCTCACGGACTTTGATGATGACAACGGCGTACTACTCGCGGGTACGGATGAACTAGCGGGTGCACTGCTCGAGGTCAGCGCAGAGCTGGTGGCCGACGGGCTGCTTGAGGTAGGTTGGGAAGACTCCGCCAGAGAGCTCGTACTGCCTAGGCCTACGACGGAGGAGGAGGGGGCGCTGGATTCCGCGGCGCTGGTGGTCGGCGTGGAAGAAGTAGTCGAAGTGAAAACAGCCGTAGACGAAGAGAGGGCGCTGGAAGATCCGGAAGTTGTAGCCTCAGAGGTTGCATCCGAGCTTGCCGATTCAGTAGAGCTCGAAGTCGTAAGGAACGCGACGGCAACGTCCTGCGAAGTCGTGCTCTCTGGAACCTTTGACGATGATGAATCGAATTGGGAGGATGCCTCGCTAGGACTGATAGGAGCGCTCGATGGGACATTGAGGAACCCGTCCGAAGTCAAGTCCTCCAGTAGCGATGCCAAGCTTTCAGAAGATATTTGACGGGATCGCAGCTCAGCCGAGGAAGACGCCGCGGAAGACGCCGGCGAGTCCGGTGTAGTTGTCTGCTCTTCGGTACTCACAGCTACGGGCGCCGAGCTATTGGTCACAATTTGCCTCTTCAGGTTCCGCGAGAAGGGTTCAATCGCTCTTTTTGCTGTCCGTTGCGCAGGTGCCGCATCTGCTATAGCGAGAAGTGGATTGGATAGGGATACTAAGGCCAGGGTAGCCACCCAAAGTGTCCTGGATGTCTTCATGGTGTATCGTTTGTCACTAGATTTCTCCGCTAACCCTTTGTATGACTTGATATGGCGTGTTAGAACAAGTGATATCTATACGATCGTCAGCGCGGCCCTTCTCCCAACGACTCGGTCCACTTACGTGTCAGGGAGAATATATAAAACGAGTGTACTTGACGAGTCAAGAAAAATGAGTGGACCTTGGACGCCAATCAGTCATGCCGGACAGCGTAACTGAGCAGGGAAACTTACAGGACTGTCTATGCAGCCAGCAAGATAGAAGCAAGGCCGTAACTAACGGTCAACGCGAGATAGGAACGAACGATGGCAACAATTTGCTTGTTTAAACCACCATCTTCCAACTGTCCCAGGGACAGCGACAGCGACAGCCTCTTGTGTTGACGGATACGACGACGTCGAGGGCTGTGCGGCACACTCTTGCGCGAAGAGGTCCCACGTGTAGCGACTGTCGGCAGGCGAGGACGATCCTTAAGATTGGGAGGAGAATGGATGTCCCAGACAGTGATTCGGGGTCGAAAGGCGCTGTCAAAGAACTGGAAAAGCCGTCCGATCACGCCGCTGTAGTATGCGGGAGGTTCGAACAAAGAAAGCGGCCTTGGCGAAGCCGTTCGAATTTCCAGGGGCTGGTCCAACCGTACGCGGCGCTCGGGGCTCGACGTGTTTGTCCTTGCGGCGAAGGGGTAGGGCTGGAGGGTCGGTCTGTCTCTGGCGTGTCGGACGCAGAAACGTTTGGCCACGGAAACGGGATCACGACGAGGACGTCACTCGGAACGTTGGTCGATGGGGAGGGTGAAGGAGAATGAGATCGAAAGACGAAACGGTCGCGAAGAAGGAGTGGTAAGAATAACGAATGAACGAGGGGCGATCCAGCGATATGATCGAATAGAGAGCGTGGGGAGGTCGGTTTTCGATTGTGGTCGGACGCGGTGGGGGAGGAACGAGCTAGAGGGGTGCGACGGCGGAGTTGACGCACTGCAAAGGGCGAGACAAGGCAGTGCTACGGGTGCCAGTCGACGGTTGTCGTGATGCGTGGTTCGGGGAGGTTGGAAAGACGGACGGAGAGGGAGGGAGAGGGCGTCGAAGAGGGTCGAGGAGGGTCGAGGACGAGAGCAGCAAGGTTGGCGATGGAGCGAGAGGTGAGACGAGAGGCGCCGAACGGTCCTTGGTCCCCTTCGTAGTCGCGGCAAGGGAGTGGACGGGCGAGAGCGGGCGAAGGCGGACGAGGGCAAGCGTGGGCAGAACGCGGGCAAGCTCGACGGGGCTAGGGGGAGTTGGGGAGGTCCACAGCGACCAGAGGGGGCTCGTGTCCCGACCCGAGGGTGGTGCCGGCGCGGTGCGGTGCTGCTGGGGCCGCCTCGAGTCAATAATTGCGGCGTGCATAAGTCCCGGGCAACGCAACACGCTAGGTATTCAACGTTTAGGGGAATCGAGCAGTTCGACGTTGACATCCCCTGTCGGTATGGTATGTAAGGTAGTAGTAGTAGGTAAGTAAGTAGGTCGTTGATTGTATTGATAAATATGGGAACGGGATGATGAATCGTTTATCCCTCGTCCGTCGAACACCAGCCCTGCAGCTACCTTAGGATATCCTCTTGTCCGTGGTGGTGGTGGTGGTGATGATGAGGATGAAGATGATGGTTTGCGAGCTCTTCCATCTCATCCCCCATCCGTCCATATCGGACCCTTTTCCAGACCGCTCGAAACAAGGGGAGTCTACAACTCATTGTACCGTGCCAGAGGCGAACGCGAAAGCGAAAGCCTCCCTCAGTCGCAAGAGGAAGGTTTTCGTGACGATGATGATGACGACGCCGGCTGACGGCAGATCAACAGGCACGCAGCAGTTAGTTAAGGTAAGGGCACGAAAGGGTCAGCGGGTGGGGGAAGAAAGAGGGGATCACGACATCCATCTGGAGCAGTCTGTGGATTTTGAGTCTCGACTTCGTACTTGTCCTTTTAACCTACATTCATGTATACATGCTTATACAAACTACTACTTCCCCTCCATTGACCAGTAAGGCTGGGCTCTATGCATACTCAACATTGTGGAAGGGCCTCCCAGGTTTTCAACGGGCAGCTGGATGCTACTGTCTCGCCCATCCTCCCTAAGGCTTCGAGCTGTTTCAGCGAGTGATGAGTGATAAGTGAAGTACCTGCCTAACAATAAGCCCTTCCCTTCTATTAGAATGATTCCAGAAGAGCAGTGAGAACGACGTGCGCATTTATATACCTATTCTATAGCAGCCAGCATTCTGTACCTAAGGTAGTAGGTATAAGTTATAGCGCGAATCCTTCGTATTTCACATCAGACACACGTTCTCCCCTCGTTCATCACGCAGCGCTGCCGGACCGGTTACTACCGTTGATTTTTCACATTCATCCTCGCCAACCAATCGTAGATACGTGGTGAGAATCAAAGTACAAACAATAGGTACCTGAGGTATGTATGTCGGTACGTATATGCACCGTCCTGCTAGAGCAGAGTACGACAGACCTGCAGACCACCACACCTCGCCTCGCAGGGGGGCCCAAGACGCACCAGCTGCCAGCTCCATGTTCCTCCTACCTGAGGGGGGAACGAGAGGGAAAGCGGCGCTAAAAATCCAGGACGCGGTCGCGGCGGCGGGGGTGCACCCTGTCAATCCCCTCCCTGTGGCGTTCCAGTTTCGTGTGGGTTTAATTTCGCTAAATTTCGAAGAAAGGAAAAAGGATTTGGGTCCGCTGCTGGTGCTGCGCCATGCAGTATGTGTGTGCCTGAAGCTCCTTTCTGATCTCGTATACAGATACACTCCTATTGTTCTCTTCCATGTTCTCTTCCGTAAGACATTGTGTCTAGTAGCTGATAGTGATGTAGAGAGAAGTGCTCCGGGGAAGGAGGCCAATATCCCTTCGATATAGTGAACTGGAAAGTACCGTGGCGGATCGGCTGGTCAGTCTCCCACACGCGCCGGGACCAATCACCGTAGGGGCTTTGGCCGGGGGGAAGGGGGTGCGTCAGGCGCATGAATTCGCAAACCCCCTTCTTCGCCAGGCACGGACGTCTCACGGGACAAAGCGGGAGCAGGTGTTTTCCCGGGGCCCGCGAATCCGATGGAACCTGGAACGATGCTGAGACGGGACCTGCGCCCGCCCCCCTTCCGGACTGATGAGATCTCCACCATCATCACCCATCGACTACCATCGACCGCCGCGCCGCCGCACCCGGCACCAGTGGAGCTCCACTGAAAGAAGGGGGCCGGCGTGGGCGGAAGAGCCTAAAAAAAGGACCAATCTTCTCTTCAGGTACGAAAGCAAAAGGGAAGAGAGAGAGAGAGAGACGAAAACACGGTTATGATCGCGTTCCTGCATGAAAAGTAGGTGCCTCGCGCTCTTCCTTCCCACAGGTGACCGAGGTGGCTTTGAGCCCTCGTTCGAGAGCGGAGTCCGAACCCGTGGTTGAAGGCTGAGCTCCCGTCCGCGGGTGCCGTCCAGCCTTCAACTTCACTCTGTACTCGTGCCTGAGTGTCCACAGGTGTTAAACGCGGAACGCGGTATAAACCGTGTGTGTACAGATACAGTACATAAGTACCTTCCAGGAAAAACGCGTATGCTGCTGGGTAGGTAGCCTATCGCCACGCTTTCTGGTTTGCTTTCCCGGTTCTCGTTCGTTTCGTTCGTCCTTCGCGAAGGTGTACCAGACCTATCTTGTCATCGTGCCTCCTCAGAACAACAACAAAACCATCCTACCACTACAACAACAATAGGCAACAGCGAGCCGCGCCATTCCGGGTCCGTCCCCCGCCACCGGCGCACCGTGAACAGAAACGGAGGCTACGCCGTGGCGGGTGTCCAGCTTGGTATCTGGATGACACGGTGCTCCTGGATGCCTTCTTCTTCCATTCCTCCATTCCTCCATTCCTCATCCCGTCCCGTCCCCGCGCTTCCATCGGCCTTCTACTTGCTGTGCACCTAACGTTGGTACTAGTTCAACGAGCTGGCACTCCCTCTGTGTATACCTACCTTAAGTACTCTATGTCCATTCTCTACGGACATATACTCTACCTACAGTGTCCATCCACTGCATGTGCCGAGCACCTGCAACGTTCGACATGTATTCCGCATATCCGCTTTCTCCCCGCCCCCACCGCAAGATAACCATAAAACACAGGCATCTGTTTCTTTTATTAGCGCTGTAGGTAAAACGTCAGGGAGGGTAGCACGCGTAGGTAGTAGGTATTATGCCATCTCCGGTTAAGAAGGAAGGGGAAACAGTGGACTGCGCGTTGCCAGTGTCGATCGCAATCAACCAAGCAAGCAAGCGAGCAAAGCAGCTCAGCTCTTCTCGACCGGACTAGACCTCGAACGAGACCTCGGCGAGGGGAGGGAAGCAGGGGATTTTTGACTTCCCTCCGTATGTACGGAGGATGCCTCAGGCGCTTCACATCACTGTGATCTGCTTCCCGCGTGCAGCTTTCGATATGGGAGTCACATACTCGAGTCGAGTGGGAAAAAGGCTCGGAGTGAGTAGTAGAAAAAATGCCTGCAAAACGCAGGAGATGGCTCAAGCGACTCTAAAAAACAGACCGCAAACACATAAATAGAATCAATCGATATAGTAGACGGACGCACCGAGGCTCCCGGTACAGTGAAGCAGAATGGATTCTTCGTACATACGTAGTATGACCAACCAACCAATGGCAGAAATGAGAGACGTTGCCGTCCGTAGGGAAGATTCGGATACTCTCTGGCGACCGGACGTACCTCAGAACGACATGGGAAGAGACAGGTGATGGCTAAGCAAAGGCTGACTCCCAGCAAGCTGACAAGCTTACGCTGCTGAAGAAGAGACTTGACCATCATTTTTTTTCCCTTTTTTCATCGCCGTCATTACACAAAATCACTTCCAACCGCGCAGCATGAGAGAAGACGACGGAGATGTTTACGGTTAAAATTTCGGAAAGCGCATGTTGAGAAGTAATCCAGAAGATATTCCGAATAGAGAGCGCCCCGAAGCCAACGCCCCGCAGTCAGCCATGTCGATTCTGTCCGCTGTCACCGAGAGACGTGATCGCGAGGCGGCCTTTCGGACCCCGAAGCGTGGATGTCGGTTCCCTGGACCGGCAGAGAAGGTTCACCGCGACGAGAACCAGAAGAAATACAAGACGCCACAGCCGTTACGCTTGCAACGGCCCCAGCAGCCCGGCCAGGTGTGAATGTAGAGCGGACGCGGGCTGGTTTTATATATCATTTGGCATGGATCAAAGACCGGCGACTGCAAGCGCGCGCGAGACCGAACGTGCCGGGGCTGGAGTATCGCCAGAGGCGTGAGCATGTGGTCTCTACGGTGAAGAGACGACTCTACCCGTCAGGATTCCTGCCAGAGACGGTAGCGATGATGGAAAGCGATAGCTCCGTCCTGAAATCCCTGAAACACAGCCATCCGAGCCGACATCGCGACAAGCCCGTACTATGGAATGGATACGGCATAGATGTAGGTACAGATCTGCAGCGCAAGAAGCCCGTCTCTCGGAGAACTGCCGGACGGAAAGGAGATTTAGATGGTTTAGAACGGATCGAAAGGGAGTTGTAACGCCGAACCGGTGACTATATATAATGGTAAATGATTACCGCATGTAGATGTTCGTGGATTCGTGACCTGACGGTAAATGCAAATCGACGTGAATCATTCACTCATGACCTAAAAATAGTTTTCGTCATTTTCGTCATCAGGATCATCCGGTCAAAGAGACACTGAAAGCCTTGCGCTCGCCGAAGTAGGGGGCTTCACCGGAGCGACGAGCTCCAAGGACAGCAGGGTCCTGGCGACCTAGTGTGACCCGACGACGGGAACACCTTTGCTGTTGCTGACTTCGCCTGTGCTCAACATAGAAGGACTCTCCGAGTGAGAAACAATGGGAACCCGCGAAATCCCATGGCCCACATAGCCGCCACGAGCTTCCTCGTCCCGCACAGGCCATATCAAAGTTTTTGCCAGCGTCTGGGAACCCGGAAGGGAGCTACGCCAGTTCCCCATGGATCTAAGCAGCGACGCCGATGCTGCTTCATTGCTGCCATTTCTTCAATTGGTCGGTCTCCGCGCGAAAGCAGAGGACAGTGGAACCACCCTCCTGCTTAAGGAGCGGTTTACCACCATCGAACACCAAACAGCTTGGTCGGCCCCTTGCGATCTGCTTTCGAGTCCGCGTTCTCAAGCCAAACCCTCTGATGGCCGGTGACATCCAGGTACAGTTGTCGGGTATCCCACTCCGTCGCGCCGGGGCTCTTAGTCAGATGAACATGCGCCGTGCCCGGATTTTGTGAGCCCACTACCTTGAACGACATGTACATGTGCTCCGTTCCCAGCTTGTCGGTTTCGACCACGGTTTGCTGCGCATGACGGTTCGCCCTCCAGCCGCCCGAGCCATGCTTGCTGCTATCTCCATACGCCGTAATCGCGCTCATTGGACCCCCGAGCAGTTCCTGACACTGCGGGTCTCGCCGGATCCGCTCGAATGCGCGGCTGAATTGGTTTGTCCGTGACTCCGGGGAAAGTATGTCGGTATAGAGAATGGCAATGACGCCGGCCTATATATGTCAGCTGGAGCCGCTACTGAGCCATGGCCGGACCCGAGGTCCAGGCAAATCGCGAAGGTAGTGCTGATCATACCGTCGCAAGGATGCCGCCGAGTACGACGATCAGATTGACCGACTGCTGTGTGGTACGGGCGGCCTTCTCGCGGACACTGAGGTCTGCCCAGCGCACACGGCCATCGTCGCTGGTGACGGTGACTTGGCGGCGGCTTGGGGACGCATAGCTGCGGAGTTGGGACCGGGGACAGAGGCTTCGTAGGCGTGTGAGGCTGCAGGCTCGAGGAGATGCTGAGATGCCCGAAAGCCGCACACTTCGGCGGACTGTGGCCATACTGGTTGCGCGAGAAAGGAGCGACTTTAGGGGGGGAAAGGTTGGCGTCGGGATGAGTTGAAAGAAGCTTCAATGTTCCCTCGTCGATTTGCCTGTCACGGCGGAGATGCCGAGGCCCGGTGCGCCACGGTGGCACATGAAGTAGCAGCGTGGCGTCCTCCGCAACGGTTGTTCACTACTGCTGCCGGCGATCCCCAGCCGACGACCGTAGACCGCTCATACTATCTCTTTCCCGTTCAACATTCCGGAGCGCATTGTTGCATATCCTCCGCCGAGGCTCTCATGCTGTGTCTTTCTCCATAGATCATCCATATACATACAAACTCACAGCCATCATGGGCGTCGATTCCGGCAAGCGGCTGGCCCATTACCTGCCCGACCTTATCATGGGCGTCTCAATAGTGAGTTGGCAGCTTTGACATGTCTCATATCTTCTCAGAAGGGACGGCGCACGAACTAACTCGGTCCCTAGCCAGTCATTTGCTATTATCTGTTCCGCAACATCATCCAGCGATTAGACCCCGAGGCGACGCAGAAGGAAGAAGCCCGTCAAAAGTCCATCGCCGCATCCCGGAAACTCGATGGGATCCTTTCGAACAAAGCCCACACGGAGGATAGCGAGGATGGCTATGGCTCGCCTCAGCGGAGGCCGAGGAAGGAAGAACTCCAGCTCACGCCGTATGAGCAGACCATTGCGATGGAGGTGGTTGCGCCGGAGGAGATACCCGTGACGTTTGAAGGTGTTACGAGTTCCCCCAACGGTGGCCCGCAATACAACACCATGCTGACTTGTGTATGGTACAGATATTGGCGGCCTCGATGACATTATCGAAGAGCTCAAGGAATCGGTCATCTACCCGCTTACCATGCCTCATCTTTACTCACACAGCTCCTCGCTTCTCTCCGCACCCTCTGGCGTCCTCCTATACGGCCCTCCGGGCTGCGGTAAAACGATGCTTGCGAAAGCCCTTGCGCACGAGAGCGGCGCCTGCTTCATCAACCTGCACATCTCCACCTTGACGGAAAAGTGGTACGGTGACTCGAACAAGCTCGTCAACGCCGTATTCTCTCTTGCGCGGAAGCTCCAGCCCAGCATTGTCTTCATCGATGAGATTGACGCGGTGCTGGGCCAGCGCCGGAGTGGCGAGCATGAAGCTAGTGGCATGGTCAAGGCTGAGTAAGCTCCTTCTGCCTTCCTCACTGTACCGGACCATTAGCTAAACGAGGTGAACCTACCCAGATTCATGACCCATTGGGACGGCCTTGCCAGCACGAACGCACTCGGAGAAACCCAACGCATCTGCATCCTTGGCGCCACCAACCGCATCCAGGACATCGACGAAGCCATCTTACGCCGCATGCCCAAGAAGTTCCCGGTCTCCCTCCCGTCCGCTCCCCAACGACGCAACATCTTCCAGCTCATCTTGCGCGACACCAAGATCGACCGCGACCATCTGGATCTCGAGTACCTCGTGCGTGTCAGCGCGGGCATGAGCGGCTCCGACATCAAGGAAGCATGCCGAGACGCGGCGATGGGCCCGGTGCGCGAGTACATCCGCAAGCAAAAGGAGAGGGGCACGCTTGGCCGCGCGGGTGTCAAGCCGGAGGATGTGAGGGGCGTGCGGACGGAGGATTTCTTCGGGTGGAGGGGCGGGGCCATGCCGCACGCCTTCAGCACGGACAGCGACATCGACGTGGTGGAAAGGGGGGTGCGGTCAGAACCTGCCCGGGAGCCGGGGACAGTGAGCACGGAGGAGAGCACGAGCGCCAGCCCGAGCACGACCCCGGCGGACGACGAGGAGACATTCCGGGATCCGGCGTATCATGAGGCTGCGGAGGAGGTAAGAAGTTAAGAGGGTGGAAGAGGGCACCTCATTTATTTTATCACCATCCTTCCTTCTCTCCCCTCTCCAACAGAACGCGGGGGGTCCCCATTCGTATGGTCGTAAGCCCATCGAGTTCAGGCAGTGCCGTCCTCCGCTTAAGTCTGTACGCGGAGAGCAGTGAGAGACAAACCGCCCTCTCGCCCTGGATTTTCTTTTCTACTTCCGTATCCGCTAGATCGAGGGCGTCCGCATTTTGAGATGTCTTTTTTCAGGCCTAAGCATGCCGATGAAGCGGGCACGCCTGCCGCACGAAACTATGTAGTATTTCCAGGGGATTTGTATAGCCGACGAGAAGCATGTAGTAATCTGTACTCGTGCTTTTGCATACGACAGGGGCATCCATATCATCAGCTGAAACGCCCGATGCATTCGCCATAATTACATTTCACATCGGCATTTGTCCTGATCCAAGGTTTTGTTCCAATGATTTCCTCACTACGCTTATGATGGCGAAGAGACTGGAGGAAAAGAAGGTAAAAACGCCATGTGTCCCATGAGCGTCCAGACCGAGATAAAGAAAAAAGAGAAATTCAGACACCAACCCCAGAGAACGCCATCCCAGCACCCCCCAGAATTATCCCGTTGATCCGAACATTGCCCATGCCTGCCGCTGTAAACGCCCGAATGGAGGATGAAGAAAGGAAAGAAAAGGCTCCGAATATATGCCCAGATCAAAAGAAACAAAAAGAACTTTCCAAAAGCTCCCCAAGAAAGCGCCGCTGCGAACAAGGAAAGAAAAGACAAGATGATGCATGGCGGTGCCGCGTACGTTTACAACATCTTCGAGTACAACCAACAGGAGAAGAACAAGGAGGGAAAGACATTTAGCTTTTCCGCTCCTCGCCGCTCCTCCTCTTAGCGGTCTCTCTCAAGCTCGCCCGTTCCCCCTTGACGCAATGCTTCACGATCCAAGGGTGCTTCTCGACCTCTTCGATGGGGATACGCTTTTCCGGGTCGAGGACCAGCAACTGCCTGAAGTTAGTTCTCTGTACACCTGTTCATCACACAGAAATACGCACCCTCTTGATCAGATCCCTCGCCTCCGGGCTCACGAACCCAGGCACGGTCATATCGCCGCGGGCAATCCGCCGTTGGGTCATTATGGGGGTATCCTCGAACGGCGCCTCGCCCACCAAGAACTCGTACGTCAAGACGCCCAAGCTCCACAGGTCGACCTTCTCGTTGTAGTAGTTCTCCTTGCTGCCCGGCTTCAGCATCTCCGGGGGCAGGTAGTCCAGGGTGCCGCACATGGTGTTCCGGCGGTTGTTGGGCGCGTGGACGCTCCAGCCGAAGTCGCTGATCTTGATCTCGCCGTGGATGCCCACCAGGATGTTCTCGGGCTTGATGTCCCGGTGCATGACGTGCTTCTTGTGGAGGTATTTGAGCGCCGCCGCCATCTGGGCGATGTACTGCGCCGCTCGCCACTCCTCGAAGCGTTTCGCCTTCTGGAGGTGCTTGTACAGTTCACCTTGGCCGGCGAACTCCAGGATCAGGAAGATCCGCTTGGAATCGTGGAAGTGGCCGTAGAGCTTCAAGATGTTGGGATGGGCCAGGTGGGATTGAATCTCAATTTCGCGGCGAACCTGCTTCTCCACCTTGCCCTGCTGCAGCTCCGATTTGTGGAGCACCTTCAGGGCGCAGATAAAATTGCTGCTGCGTTCGCGGGCCAGATACACACGGCCGAACTTCCCCTTTCCCAGGGGTTTACCGATCTCGAACATGCCCAAATGGAACTGCTTTGGTGCACGGGGGATGCTGCTCGGTGGCGGCATGAGAGACGTCTCGTCCGAGGCTCGGGAGGAGGTGCTGGTAACTTCGCGGTGGTGTTGTTGAGCGGCTTGGGAAGGCAGTGTGACCTTTGCGATCACGGCGGTGTGCTTAGGGCCGGAGGGGTTGGGGAGCTTCTGAAGCGGTAGCTTCATCCTAGGGTTGTTGGAAGCGCTGAGAGAGGTGGAGGTGAGGGACAGCTGCGGGACGGATCGCCGGTTAGTGGGCATTCAAGACGAGAGAAGGCACATAATCCTACCTTATGCTTGTGGTATGTGCTGGTTGTGGAGTAGACATCTTCGTTCTCGTCGTTGATGTGAACGCGCTCGAAAGCGGCTTCGAGGCCTTGAGAATCCATTGCTGGCGTTGATCCTGGCGCCGGAAGACTTGGATTATGGCAAACAGAGCGCGAGCGACGGTGATAGAGAGCGGCGAAGAGAGAGAACGACGCGGACCGGCGAGCGGAGAAAAACAGAGAAGCACGAAGCTGAACGAGAGTGGATACTTATACCTTACTTATATAGATTGACACTCAGATGTCAAACGGTTGTGGGTTCGACTGTGATTGTGAGAGTGTTGGTGTGGAGGGAAGACGAGATGCGATGGGATGTTTATTGGCGGCGTTGCTCCTGGCAACCAACCGATCCGCAACCTCGCTTATGTTGCGCGCCAACAGTTACCCGGTCCGCCACGCTCCAGACGGCCAGCGGTTGGTGCTTGGCGTTTGCCCCTCCGAACCCGCGTCGGACCCCTCCACCTCCGTCGTCCCGTCTTCTTCTCCGCGTCCATCATGTCCGTCAAGATCCCTTGAACCAAACATCATCGTTCGTTGTGTGCTTCTGGTGGGCACTACGCCGACAGTGTTCCTTCAGCTTCACCTGCCTCCTCAAGCAGTCCAGATGGCGACCCACCCCGTGAGTGAGGTCGGCGGCGAGAGCTCTCTGACCCAGGCCGGCTACAAGATCACCACCCGCAAGCTGCCCATCCTTAAGGCCGGCCCGATCGAAGAGATGACCAGCAAACTCGGCATCGCTCCGCCGGAGATGATCTTCGGCGACAACCTCGTGCGCATCGAGCACTTCGCCAGCGGCTGGAAGATCGAGTTCAACGCCTTCGACGCCCTCGATCGCGTCGACAAGACCGGCGCGGCCATGCTCAAGGTCGCGTACTCCAAGGAGTGGCAACAGAACAGGTACCCTCGCCCAATCTGACTAGCTTGTACGCACTCCGTTGACGTCGCACCAAGGCAACACCATTCCGCCGACATTGTCGATGTCGTCAAGCCCTTCGACTGGTCCTACAGCACCGACTACGCCGGCACCGTCAGCACCCCGGTCGACCCCTCTCCTGCCTCACTATCCTTCCAGCCCACGACGACGCTGCTACCGCTCGATCTCCTCAAGCGTCCCGACCCAATTCTCTTCTTCGACGACGTCGTGCTCTACGAGGACGAACTGGCGGACAACGGCGCCGCGATCCTGAGCTGCAAGATCCGCGTCATGCCCCAGCGCCTCCTGCTGCTCTCCCGCTTCTTCCTGCGCCTGGACGACGTCATCTTCCGCATCCGCGACACGCGCGTCTACGTCGAGTTCGAAACGGGCGAGGTCATCCGGGAATACACCTCCCGGGAAGAGGATTACGCCAAGGTGCGGAAATCGCTGGCGAGGACGAGGGAGGATGTCCCGGCGTTGCTGAGGGAGCCTAATCGGCTGGTGAACGAGCTGAGGGTGGTGGAACACAAGCTGGAGCGCGTCGTGTTGAAATGAGGCATGCGCCGGCCTCCGGAGAGAAGAAAGAGAAGAAGCAGAATCAGAGGAAGGAATACGCCCCCCTTACCCCCCAAAAAACGAGATCAGGTGCGGCGAGAAGCTTTGCAGAGGCATCAACGACCTGCGCTAGGGCATAGTCTGTCTAACTGCACGGTGCCGGTGACGAGGTGCCTTGGGCGGACACGTGGTGGTCCTCCGAATCGGATCCCGAAGATACCGTACTATTCCAAACCAACGTGACGTAGATCAGAGGGACGGACGAGAGCGAGGGTTGGCCCAGGTTTCTGCAAGAGCTTCTTCGCGTGCGCGGATCCTAGGCCCCCACGTGCCTCTCGGGGCAGGGCACGAGGTCCACGGCCCGTGCACGTGGTCGTCTGGGTCTGGATCTGGATCGCATGTTGAGGGGTCGGGTTGGCTGTTGTGATGATGACGTACAGAGCGGGTGAGTGGGTGGTCCGTATCAAAGGACAGGGAACCCCCCAAGAATGGCAGAAGTGAGACTTGTAATGATTATAATCGAAAAGCTGTCTGTGTTCTACATGTCCGTTATGTATGTCATCTTGCCGTGACGTTTGGTGTTCCAGGTTCATCTCGACCTTCTAGGAGGAAGACCACGGACTGTGACAAAAACAAAAACTACCACCGAAATGTGTATGTCACCCTGTCTGACTCCCGCGACTCCCTGCTCCTTTCCGCCACACGTTTGTATGTATATGTCGACGCCTTTGCTTTTCCAACCGGGTATCTCCAGAATGACCAAATCACTCCTCTCCCGCGCCCTCCATCAGAGCCGAAAAGCAAGAAGAAAAATCAAAAACGGGAAGGCAAAACAAGAACAGAAAAACAGGCCAGATGGTTGCGCCGATAAGACCACGGTGCGCCATACCTACAGACACGCATCGCTGTGGAGAACTCCTGATAATGACGCCCCCCTCCCTCCACCAATCAGGCAAACTCGTAAACCACGGCCTTCTGCCGCCGCTCATCAAGCAGCAGGCGTCTCCAAACCGTCCCTACTGTCTCCATCGCCCTCGCTCTTAGCAGGCGCACCACCGTCACCCTCCACAGAGCGGGGTGTCGGCGGGTTCACCTGGGTCGCCTCCGTAGCCTTCGCCGCCACATCCGAGTTCAACGGCATCCACTGGATCGGACCCGGGCCGTGTGGCATGGGCGGGGCGTGCGGCGGTCCAGGACGAGGGTATTGGTAATGGTAATGGACGAACTCGGGCGCGCCGGCGGGCGGGGGCGGTGGCGGGGTGTCCGGGTGCGGAGGGGAGATGACGGGGTGTAAGGGTGGGAGGGTGGTGGGCAGTTCGATCTGCGGGAGCTGGTCCTCGGTGAGGACGAGGGGCGTGGATGGGGAGTCGGGAGGGAAGAGCTTTGCCGTGGAGTGAGGCTCCGTTGGAGGTGGCGAGGAGTTAGCTTGGGCTGTAGAGACGTCCTCTTGTTTTGCGGTCTGAGGAGGGCTGTTGAAGGCCCCTGATTCCAGCTTTGAGCCCTGACCTTCTTCGCGAGAGGATGTGCCATTTGGGACTGCATCCGCTTGCGGCGCTGTTGCTGGTGGTTTTGCCACGCTTTTCTTCGCTGCATGCGTAGCCCTCGGAGCTCGCGACGCCGGTGTCTTGCGAGCACCCGCCTTTGCTGCTGCTGCCGCCTTCTTCTTCTCAGCCTCCGCCGCCTTCTGCCTTTCGCGGGCTTCATACTCTTCCTTGGGCGGCAGCTTGAGAGAGATCCGCTTGAGCCCGGAGGTCAACTGATCCACGTCGTTCTCCTTCACAGCCGGGCCTGTAGGGCTACCTCCTGCGGATTTTGATGACACTGCGCGCGCGTGGACGGGCGCCTCTTTCTTCTCCGCCTTCGGCTGAGTCGTCTCCGGACGGGTATTCGCGCCGGTCCTCGTCTTCTGAACCGGAAGGCCACCGTCGGCCGTCGTGGAAGGCACAATGCTCGACCGCCGTGACGAAGAAATCGTCGTGCCAACGCTAGAAGCAACGCTGGAGCGCCGATCCGGCAACGGAGGTTGCGCATCTGCGGATTCGACGACCTGGGGGACGTCGATGGTCTTGCGACGACTGGTCCGCGAAGCGGATCGCAGAGAAACGGCGTCATCATCATCCGAGTTGACTTCGGTAAAAGTGCCAGCTTTGGGCTTTCTCGACCGCAACTGCCGTCCCGAAGGCTCGATCGGTAACGCGCCGGTCGACTTACGCTCCTTTTTCTCACGGGTCTCCCGCAAGTCTTCCGGCCTGCAGCTTTTCGTTTGGCGATCCTGAGGGATCAGCAGTCGGCTCAGCTCGTGTGCGGCCATCGTCCACTCCACTTCTGGTGGGGGTGGCGTGGGTTCGCGCGGAGGACTGGGAGGTGCTCGCATTGACCCAGCAGACATATTGCGAATCTTGGTCGGGTCGACCACTTTCGCCGTGAACGACTGCGTCGGTGAGCTGTACGACGGCATAGGGCCTTGCTTCGGCCTCTTGATCGGCGCAGGCGGGATAGGGTATACAAGAGTCTCCAATGCATGTAGGGCCGCAGGCTGCCACCATGCGGTCTGATACGTCTGCGCACCCTCGCCCGAACCGGCAAGGTTGAGGTTCGCCATCCGTTCTATCGTAGAATCGAAGCCGTCTACCGGGTTAGTCTTTGGTGGAGCTTGAACCTGTCCATGGCAAAGTCCGCTCAAGTGACTCAAGACACCGCTCGTCAGAGCTCGGTCACTGTACCCGCCTTCCAAGACACTGATCACGCGTCCGTCCACACCCGTACCCTCTTCCTCGGCCAACCGCGTGACATCCGTGGTGAAACGCGCGTAGAACTCCGTCGGCACGTTAACCTTATGCCTCTGCATCCCCTGACTTTCCCATTCGCTCGCATCGAAGCCTGCGGAGATGAAGATGGCCGCCTTCGGTTGCGGTTTGTTCGGCGCGGAACGCAGTTGCTGGGTGTGGTGCTTGAGAAATGCCCGCGCCTTCTCGAGAAGGATCAAGTATCGGTTCTCATACAACGCCCAGAACTCTTCCTCGGTCTTCCAGGGTTGTAAGTGGACGTTCCAGATCGACTGCCCATGCGCCTGCTCGATGCACAGACTGGCGTTCTGCACCTTCTCCACGTCACCCCATTCGCAAGGATACGAGTTGATATCGTGGAGGCTGAAATAGCCGATATGTGTCTTTTTGCTAGCGTTGGTGTTCTTGGGCATCTTGAGCACTCTCGCGTTGTGTTCCCAGGTGATCGCTTGAGATCCATCCCCGTGGTGCAGGTCGAAGTCAATAATGGCAGCATGGGTCAGACCGTGAGCGAGTGCCGCATGCTGGATGCCAACGTGAACGTTGTTCAACCAGCAGAATCCCGATGGGAAATCCGCCGAGCAGTGATGGCCCGGCGGGCGGATGCAGACGAAGGCTCTTGACGGACCACGTCCAGAGCTTGTCCCTTCGAAAACAGCATCGACACCATCGAGCACGCCTCCCAAAGCTCCCTGGAGCGCGTTCAAGGTCTCCGGCGCAAGGTATAAATCGCCTTCGTGGAACTGTTCCTTCTCTTCACCCGCCGCATCAGCCGTCCTGCTCAGTTCCTTGCCCGTAGTCGCGAGTTTATGTTCGGCCGCCATGCACATCTCCTTGAGTTCTTCCATCCACTTCGTTCCGTGCACATTGGTCACGACCGGCGAGGTGATGGGGACGGAGCGGGAGGTCTTGCAGATCCGGAACGGGATATCGGCCGTGGGTTCGGCGTCGGGTCGAGGTGGTCGATGTCCTTCGGCGTGCCTGCCTCCAAGCCGCACGTAAGCCGTGGATATTCCAAGCACGCTCGCAAGGATGCGCTCCGGACGCTCGACGATCAAGCTGAGCGTGGACTTGGTCGTCTTCGGCCTCGAGAAGCGGTGTCCGTAGCACGAGTCGTGGAGGAAAACGACCGTTCCCGCGTTTGTGTGCCCTTCATGCAACTCCAGCTCTTTCGTAAAGAAGTCCTTCGCAATGCCCGCGGCCGTCAACGGCATCCTCACTTCCTCCTCGGGCTGAGACGGCACGGGCTGCAGTATCGAGCTCCGGCGCTTGGGGGCCGTGGCGACGTCGCCATTCCTCAGGGATCCGGCGGATGTCTTTCGGGCGAGTGCGGGCGAGGCGGACCGTCGCTCGACGCTCATC
Organism: Myrmaecium sp. VS I D KN 1; assembly: GCA_019775845.1. Classification (NCBI taxonomy): domain Eukaryota; kingdom Fungi; phylum Ascomycota; class Dothideomycetes; order Valsariales; family Valsariaceae; genus Myrmaecium; species Myrmaecium sp. VS I D KN 1. Next base: position 1,576,184 of record JADQAV010000002.1, on the reverse strand, counting down.
GAGCTGGCGCTGCGGTGGAACGGGCTGAGGGGACTGGTCGGTGGGCGAGGACCGGCCGGGGACGTCAACTGGCGCGGGCTCTTATACTGCCTCGACGACATGCCGGCCGGAGACGGGGACGGCGAGGACCGGGCGGGGATGTTCAGCGACGACGGGCGTGGGGAGGGTTCGGCCAGCGAAGTCGCATCGCGGGCTGCGTTGTTTGTTGTCGGATGGGACGTGGGTGCTTGGGGAGGGCGGTGCGTGGGTCCGGGGGGTTTATGCATTGTCTGCCGTCGTCGTCGTCGTGACCGCGGCGCGGTCAAACGTCAAGAATCCAAGAGGTTGCGAGGGAAACGGTGGTTGGGTGAAGGTGGAAGTGGAAGTGCAGGTATAGATAGGTACAGGTGCGAGGTGCGACCGACCGAGCTTGGTGAGAGACGAGGACGGCCAGGCTATGCCAGAAGGAGGAGGAATGATGTCGCGCTTGGAGGGGAGGGCGGAGGGGGGAAGAGCGGGAAACACGCCTGGCCTGGCTTGGCCTGCACTGCGCAGTCGGTGTCCTTGGCGCTTAGCGTGCTGCGACGGGCCGGCGGACAAGTCATCGTCCCTGGATAAGGCTGAGGCCGAGCTCCCTTACACGTGTATGCAGGTTTCCAGAACAACGACCACTACTGTAGTTACTGTAGGTATATCCGACACTGTTCCATCTCACAAGAAACCGATCTTGATCACGACGGTGAATGCATATATCATGCATGCATGTGTGCAGTACATAAACATAACCGGCTTCCATTAGGTAGGTCTTACTATGTACCTACATTAACAAACAGTCCTTCCTTTATGATTCATTAAGCTACCCGGACAACAGCAAAAAGAAGGGAACTAAATATCATGAATGAATGAATGAATGCATCGGACAGGCCATTCATCTCCGTCGGATTCTCGTTCCAAATCGACCCACGACGTGGTGGTAGCCACCAATTGTATTCAATCCCAGCGGAGGACCCAACTCGTCGTCGTCATCCTCCTCCTCCTCCTCATCATCATCATCGTCCTCCTCCAGACTCGGCTGCCCCAGGTTCCGCCGCAGCTCCCTTGTGCGCTCACGAGCTCGTTCCTCGGCGATGATTCGTTCGCCGTGCGCCTGCATGGCTTGGTCACCGGGCGACAAAGTTGGCATCGGCCTCGGGGAACCGGAAGAAATGCTAACGTCAAGCTGCTCAAGGCGTGGCCGTGGGCCTGACCCAGAAGCGGACATGTAGCCATACCCACTGTCAGGCGGCGGGGGAACACCAGGCCAACCGGACGGTGGAGAGAAGTCGAATTCGAAATTCATATTTTCACTTCCCCCCTCCCAGCCCTCGCGGACTCTGACCCTTGCTTCCCAATAGTCGACTCTCTCTTGCGCTCTCTGAATCTCTTCCTGGGCACGTGCTTCACGTTCTCTCTCGAGCCGCTCCAGCGCCTCTTGACGTTGCCTCTTCTCTAATTCCTGTCGCTCTCTGGCTTGTGTAGCGGCTCTTTCTCTGGCCATTTGCGCGTAAGTGTCTCTCAAGGCCTCGTCATGCATCTGTTGTCGTTTTTCCTCTTCGACCTGTCTTCGCTTCTCCTCTTCCACTTGTCTTCGTTTCTCCTCTTCCATCTTTCTTCGTCTCTCCTCTTCCAACTTCCTTCGTTTCTCCTCTTCTATCTTCCTTTGTTTTTCCTCTTCTATCTGTTTTCGTTTTTCCCTTTCTATCTCTCTTCGCCTCTCCTCTTCCAACTTCCTTCGTCTCTCCTCTTCCAACTTCCGACGTCTCTCCTCTTCCAACTTCCTTCGTCTCTCCTCCTCTACCTGTCTTCGTCTCTCCTCTTCCGCCTGTCTTCGTTTCCTCTCTTCCATCTCTCGTCGTTTCTCCTCTTCCATCTGTCTTCGCTTCTCCTCTTCCATCTGTCTTCGTCTTTCCTTCTCCATCTGCCTTCGTTTCTCCTCTTCAATCTGTTCCAGTCGTCGCTTCCTTCTTTCGTCCTCTTCCCGCTCCTTCCTCTTCCTCTCTTCTTCTTCTGCGGCTTTCTTACGTGCAGCCAGCCTCTCCCTTTCCAGCTCTTCCCGAGCCCTCTTCTCGCGTGCCTCATGCTCCTCCCGCTCTTTCCGCACCCTCTCATGCTCCTTCTCCTTTCGCATTCGATCGCGCTCTTCCAAACGCGCCATCTCTCTCGCAGCCCACCGGTCTTCCATCTCTTCCTTCCGTGCCTGCTCTCGCGCCTGCTCTCGCAATGCCGCCCGGGCGGCTTCTCTGGCTTCAGCCTCGCGCTGTCGGGCGTCAGATTCTCGCCGCCTATCGCGGTCCATGAGCCTCGCCCGTTCGATCTCCGCTTGCCGGGCTTCCTCTGCACGCTCGGCCGCCACCCTTTCTGCCCGGTCAGGCTCATCATCCTCGAACCGGACGCGCTGAGTCTGGGACCGGTTCCGACGTGGAGGTTCGACCGAACGAACTGCCGGCCGGATAGTGGTTGATACCTCGGCGGCGGTGTTCCCAGGGTTGTGGATGATGGGCTGAACCCGCGTGCCCCGGTTGCTTCGGTCCTGAGGAGATATTGGTGAGACAGGGGGAGACGGCGCCGCAGGAGGGACTGGGGGCACGGTGGGCGGAGAGGGTCGAGAAGGGTCGGCTCTTGAATCTGTCACAGGATGGGCATGGCGGTGATGTGAGTGGCCGTTGCCAACATGGTCGGGCTGATGCACCTCAGGAGCCGCCGTCACCGGGGATGGGGCCGACGTGGATGTTGAAGAATCGACCACAGCCACGTCTGACGCATCCGTCGATGGTCTGGAATGGCGGTAATACTCCCTGTCGTGCCTGTCAGACTTCCTCGGGCTGCCAAAGCTGATAATCAATTTAGGATTGAAGGGGTGTCTCTTGGAGCCGCGACGGTCTAGGGGCTTCTGTCCGGAACCATCCACGTTGGCAGGGCGTCTCTCCACGATGGTGACACCATTGTAACCGTTCGATGGCGTTGAGGCCAAGACAGGCGAGCGGGGTGAAGATGGTGATGGACGGAGTATTGACGAATGATGCGGGTCCCGGGATGGTTGCGGATAATGAAGACGGTACTCGGTTTGCTCATAAGTACGCATCGAGCAGGGGTTGGTCCCATCGCTTCTGCTGCACAGTCTCGGGTACTCATAGACTGCGTAAGTCCCGTCGGAGTAGGTGTATCTTCTCTGCTCGAGCCGACACATTCTTTCAGATGTTGCTGTCCTCTCGACAGCCGGTGACGAAAACGGAGGGGATGCGGTGGGGTATGTATGCGTGTCGGACTGTCCCTGTCCAGCAGGAAGAAGGCAAGAGGTCCACAGAGTATGTGAGAGCACGAGGGATGTACGACGGTGAGCTCTGAAGTGCTGAGCGACCGGTGGACAGTAAATATAGCTGACTGTCCAGGCACCTGGCGAGTTACGGTTGTCGACGGTGCACGAGTGCAGCTACACGACTTAAATATCCGGGTCACCTTGAAGTACCTCGTGGACGGAGGTTGTGTATGTGCGGATAGGCAAGAGTGATATCTTGTGGCACAGCTGATCGAGGGAAGGTGAGACAAGCAGTCGCTCTAGCGTGTAGATAGAGACGAGGGACGAGGGACGTCCGACGCAAGGTATGGATGCCGGAGACAAAGAATGATTTGAAGTGGACAGACAGAGATGGAAGTCACAGGAATGCGTAGTAGCAGTAGAGATTGAATGCAGTGTTCGAAAGCGGACGATGTTGAAGGTGGACGTAGGCAGGGATGGGTGACCGTCTTATAAAGCGACGAGACGGGATGAGATGGAGAACATCGCTGCCTGACGGGCGACAAAAACAGCAGGGAACAAACGATCGGGCATGCTAGGTAGTAGGTACAGACTAAACAGTACTGCAATAACAAGACAAGACGGCAGGAACAGCACCCTCACCGGTTGCGATATCATCATCCGCATCCTGTAACCAGCGGTGGAGATCACGGTGGTGATTACATTATGGAGGGGAACGGTTTTCAGAAGAAGAGACAGGGAGAGAAAGAGGGAGAGGCGCGGCGGGAGGAAGGATTGGGAACAATGATGTTCAGGCGACTGCACTGCCACGAAGGCTGTCAGCCACGAGGGCCTCCAGTCCCCGTATGCTGAAACGTCATCGGATCGGTCGACGAGGCTTGAGAGAAAAGGAGTTCGAGGGGGTTAGGAAGGCTGGCAGGCGGGAAACCTACCGACGTGGGAGTGGGAGCAGAGCGACTTCAGGCAACGTAAGGTACGTAGGTTAACGTTAACAGCTGAGCGGAGATGCTAAAAGTATATCCTCCGTACTACCTACCCAGCGGTGAACATGCACATGGGGTCGGCGGGCATCCTTCGACAGGGCAGGGCAGGGCAGGGCAGGGGCAAGGCAGGGTGAGCAGGCAGGCAGGGCAGGCTACTGTAGGAACAAGCGACTCGGGGGAAAAGGCGCGGGTGCGTGAACGGGTGCCATGCATCCTGCCATCCTGCCATCCTGCCACTCTGCAGTTGCTGGGTGCGGGTGAGGGTGAGCAGGAGGACAGAGTGGACGTCGTCGGGCGTCCGAGGCAGCTGATTTGTGAAGGTTGGAACGTGGCGGTCTCAGCCACACATCATCCATCCGCACCGCCTCGCCGCAACGCAGGAGTCCGCTCCCCCCGCACCTCCCGAGTCCCTGCAAGGCTCCGGACGGAGACGGAGGAAGGGGGTTAGGTTGGCACAATTGGTACCTGGATTTCCGCGCGCGCTAAAAGATGATGGATGGACCTTAGGGAGGCAGCGGCGGGAGTTCATACACCTTTCTTCTCTTTTCCAAAGCTTCACCTTCACCGTATCATGAACGGGTCGATCTTCACCACTAAACATGCCCGATCAGGGGGATTTCCTCGCTAGGTGCCTAAACGCTCCCGTCTGGCTTGACCCCGATTGTGGCGCATATTGCTGCCCTTTTTGCTTGGTGAAGGATTTCCAAGTTCCCACTAACTAATGGATGCCTTGACCTTCCCCTCCAGTCCAGAGCTTCAATCCCGGCTCCGTCGCCCACGTAAGGCTGAGCAAGCATTCTCTAATTACTCCGTATCGTGGTTCAAAGAAAAAGAAATCGCCAGGCACACGGATAAACGTCAGGAAACCCTAGTGTTCCCCTCCTCCTCCTCCTCCTCCTCCTCCTCTTCCTCCTCATCATCATCTCCTCCTCCTCATCATCATCATCATCAGCAGCCACCAACAAGCCCAACCCCTCCGTCCTTGACTCCTCGACGTGTCCCGTTGCCCTTCCACCCACCTCCTGCCTCCTCAAGGCGCAGACCAGACCAGTCATCCGTCTATAATTACGATTTCCCAATGAAGGGGAAGGGAGGAGGAGGTGTTTCGGGTTTTTTGCCCCGCCACAACCACAATAACTTTGGATGATTTATCAGCCACGACCTGACTGACACGTCCCCTTCGAGCCGCCTGTGGCTGACACAGCGAACCCGAGGGATGATGATTTCTAAGCGGAGGAGAAGGTGAGGGCAAAGAAAAATGAATCGGGATGTGAGGTGGGGGCCAGCCTGATCGGCATGACATGCGCATGGAATGAAAGTGGGACGGGGGCCGGATAGCTTCCATGGATGGATGATTGCTGCCTACCCACCAGGGACTATAGTCTAATCAAGGCTGTGCGCGTGCTGGCTTGCATGTTTCCAATGTCAACGAGGGTCTTCAGGGACCAGTGGTAGGTACCAGAAGCCTTTTCTGATCGACGACAGGAGAAGGTGGACCGCGGGAGCTTGTGGAAATTGGTGTTTTCGAGTCCGGATCAATGATTACATACTTGTTATATGCAACATACCTACATGCAAAAAAAACTGCAAAATGCTCGCTCAGATCTTTTCACCCTCCAGGATCGGCTTCGCCTCCTCGCTCCTCCACCAGCTAACGCCCTCCTTGCCCGGGAACTCGAATCGATCCATGCTCTCCTTCTTCATCTCGACCGAGTAGCCCGCCTCGGTGGGCGTGACGTAGTACCCGTCCCGGACCCGGCTCGGGTGCAGGAAGTGCTCGTGCAGGTGGTCGACGTACTCGAGCACGCTCAGCTTCCCGCTCACGACGACGTAGTCGATCGTGCTGAGGTGCTGCGTGTACTCCGGCAACCCGACGCCGCCCGAGTGCGGCACGACGGGCACGCCGAACTTCTTCGCCATCAGCAGCACGGCCAGCACCTCGTTCACGCCGCCGAGCCGACAGGCGTCGATCTGGCACACGTCGATGGCCCCTTGCATCAGCAGCTGCTTGAAGATGACGCGGTTCTGGCACATCTCGCCCGTCGCGACGCCGATGCCCAGCGGCCGGAGCGCCTCCCGCACCGCCTTGTGCCCGTACACGTCGTCCGGCGACGTCGGCTCCTCGATGAACCAGGGCTTGAAGTCCGCCAGCTGCTTCATGTACTCGATCGCCTCCGGCACGCTCCACACCTGGTTCGCGTCCACCATGAGGACGTTGCCCCGGTCGAAGCCGATGATCTCTCGGGCGATGGCCAGACGATGCCGGTCCTGCTCGACGCTCCCGCCGACCTTGAGCTTGAAGTGGCGGTAGCCCTTGTCCAAGGTCTCGCGCAGCAGGGCGCGCATCTTGTCCTTGCCGTACCCCAGCCAGCCGGCCGAGGTGGTGTAGGCCGGCACCGCCCTGCTCCGCTCCGCCTCCGCCAGCCGCTCGGCCTTGCCCTTCTCGGCCTCCTTCAGGATCGCCAGGGCCTCCTCCGGGGTGACGGCGTCGGTGATGTAGCGGAAGTCGATGCACTTGACGAACTCCTCCGGCGTCATGTCCGCCACGATCCGCCACACCGGCTTGCCGAGCGTCTTCGCCCAGAGGTCCCAGAGTGCGTTCACGACCGCGCCGAGCGCGAGGTGGATCACGCCCTTCTCCGGTCCGATCCACCGGAGCTGGGAGTCCGAGACGAGATACCGCCACGTGCGACCCCAGTCGGAAACGAGATGGTCGAGGGACTTGCCCTTGATCCGGTCGGCAAGCAACGCAATGGCCTGACACACAAGCTCGTTGCCGCGACCGATGGTGAAGGTCTGAGGTGAATTTCTTAGCGAGCATGTTCAGGCGAGGCGCGGTTGAAAAGGAGGGGAACTCACCATGCCATGACCGGTGAAGTCAGAGTCGGTGTGGAGGATGCAGTAAGCGGAGGAGTAATCGCCCGCGGCGTTCATGGCATCAGAGCCGGTCTTGTCGAGGGAAGTCTAAGATGGAGGGGTCAGTGTCTTTTCCTTCTGCATCTCCTGACCAGAATCACATCCACCTCGTCCGAAACAATGTCCGACGAGCGGTGACAACGACGAAGACGACTACAACACGTACCGGAAACCGCACATCCCGCGTCTCAGCATGTGTGATGGTCACCATGGTGGGAGAGAGAGTAAACAAGAAGAAGACGTAAAACCAACTCGGATGCGACTGATCCCCACCAATGGAGCTGACGAAAGCAAAGAGGAAGAGGGAGAAAGAAAGACAAGAAAAGAGGAAAAGAAAAGGGCAGCGTTTCGAGTATTTACAATCCCGTCCTTTCCATCATCCCACGTCGTCCCCGCGCAAACATAGCGGCGGGATGCGCCCCTCTTAAAGCCGGGAACTCCAATCGCCGACGTAGTAGTACCCCGCAGCCCGCGGGGTAGCCGGTGTTCCTCCCCCACCCTTGCCCTCCCATTGGTGGAAGAATTATCCCATCAATCCCTCCCGCCCATTCTTCCGAACCTGGTCGTTCGAGGCAGGTGGACGCCCTCCAATAGTGCGTGTGGCCTAAGTCAGGCAGACATTCAGAGTTCGCGCTTGCACAGACGGTATCGGTATAGAGGCACGTGGGGGAGCACATACTGAAACATGCGGTTGACAAAAAAAGGGAATCCGCGAAAGAAAGAATCAATTAATGTAACAGGATAATATGTCTTGGAATTTTAAAGAGACCTTACTCCGTATACATAATGATTTCAATCTTAAGATATTATCAAAGGTTACTATTGTAAAGGGGAAAAGAGGGAAAATTACCTAAGAAAGGTGGTTCGGCAGTACGCACAGTGATCGCTACACGAAGGTCACAGTACCTAAAGGCCCAGCCCTCTGTTTTTATCACCAACCTCGTAGGTATGTAGACTGTATGCCAACAACCTCATAAACCCCCAGATCTATCTCCGGGGCGGGCTTTGGTTTTATCTGGTATTGGTAGGGCACAGGGCAGGGATAATACTGCATAATGGTTTCCATAATCAAGCCGTCGCCGCTTGATTTCTCGATTGTCTATGAAACTGTTTGTTGATACGGATTAAAATATGCGGGCATCCAATACTTCGAAGCGGATGGAGTAGAGAAATGGATTCGGAACTCGAAGCCTCGGGCAATGTTCGTTAAGTGATTGCTGCCAACCCAGTGTATGCCTATACATAGAATAGTGGGCCAACCCGCTCGTATGCATAAGATGTCTCAGGCACGCAATATCTACGTAGATCCTTTCACGTCAGTTCATATTTATCTGAAAAGAGGCGATAGGGTACTTGGGATATATTCTCGTGAAGATTGTGGAACCTGGCGGCCCCGATAGCTTCATGTGGCACCAACCTGCCGACCTTCCATGGAGTGAAGATGCACTGAAAGACGCATCCGAAGCCCCGAATAGCAGACTGGGTGCGGTTCTGAGTGAAGGGGATCTGAGGAAGCTTATCTGTCCAATGTCATCAGGCGCCTACAAAAGGAAAAAGTGAGAGAGATGCACCACTATTGTTGGTGTTCTTTGGGCTTTCCCGTTACTTGTTTCCCGAGCCGAGAAGTGGCGGAACGTGTACTGTCGGGATTGGAGGCTACATTGTAGATGAAACAGAAACTTTACCACGTACAATCTACCTAGACTTTTCTCAGGTTCGGTCTTTGATGACGGCATGCTTGCTGATTCTCCGAAGGGCCGCACCGTAAAAATAGAACAAGTACGGGATGAGCGCCATGAGGAAACTGATGGCACCGAGGACGGTGAGAGGGTAACGGACGCCGTATCGCTCATAGATGGTATTTCCGGCGATCATCACCCCTCCGGATATCAGGTATCTGGTAAATGCCATGAAGCCTAACGCCGAGGCCGCATACACGCCGTAGGTGTCGATGACATAGAGGTATGCACTGGTAAAGACGGTGGTCATGCCGAATCCAACGAACGCAGAGGCCACCAGCGGAGACCAAATCCTGACAGAGGGCTTGATACGAAGTTAGTAGATGAGATTATGGTCCGGGGAAAGGAGGGGGACATCGTACATAGGCAGTCCATCCCATCCAAAAAAGACCGATCGGAATCGCCGGGGCACCCCCGAGCATGGCGTACCACAATCGAGTCTCGGGCAAGATTCGATTGGTGGCCGCGAATTCTTTGCGCGTCCAGGAGTAGACGATAGGCACGATCAGACAGACGGAGACCATGCCGGCGAACAGCCCGCTCCAGGTGATGATGGTAAGACCCTGTGAGAGACCATAGGTCTGGCCAAAGATGGAAGAGTATCCCTTGAGGAAGGTGAAGAGGATGATGTAGATGACGGTCAAGTAGAGGGCCATGAGGAGGACAATGGGCTCCGTGTAGCTCCAGAGGAAGGGTCGCCAGACGGCAACGAGTAGTCGATGTCGCAACGACGGCATATTTACCTCCATAGGTGCCCGGTATCGCAGGTCTTGCGTCTGCTTGCGCAGGGCAGCGGCCTTCCAGTATAAGAGGAGATCGCCGTATGTCTCGGGCTGAAAGAGTATGACCATAACAAGGACGCTTCCACCCATAATCAGCATGATCCATTCCAACCAACGCCATCCCAGTGTTTGAGGAATGAAGCTGCCAATTAACTGACAGATCACAGGTCCGCCAAAGCTTGGGACGGAGTAAATCAGAAAGGCATATCCTTTCTCGACTGGGTTCCAGAGGTCTGCGATGGTTCCTCCGGAGCAGGTGAGGGGGGTTGACCCAAAGAGTCCGGCCAGAAAGCGAAATGTAAGATGGCTACGTACGTTCGGGACGAGTGCAGCGGCCATTATGAACAGGAGATAAAGAGCCATGGTCACAATGTAAACAATATTACGACCGAACGTCTCCGAAAATGGACCAGAGAGCAGTGACCTAAAGGCAAAGCCGATCATGAACAGACCGGTGGTCAGTGATCCCACTGCCTTGCTCACATGGAACTCCTCCGTGTATTGCGTTAACCCGCAGGCGTCGATGGCCGAGGCTGCCGTGACGCAGACCCCAATCAGTGAGACCAAGGCAGTCAGGATAACTTTCTTCGTGTGGCTAAAGCAAGCAGGGTTTAGGTCCGCATCGAAGACAGTCCAACTTACCAAGAGAATGGTCGCCTCGTTTCGATCTGTGGGCGATGCAGAAGAGGAAGCTAGTTGTATCACAGATGGGGAGCTATGAGGGAGCAAGGACATTTTGTCAGTTATGGCACATTACAGGAATAACATATTGAGGATAAATTCAAGCTCGACTTATATCTTACCTTCTGGGGTGTCCACTATTACAGCTGCACTGCTTTTCACGCCCTGAGAGCTCGCGTGCCACGGCTCGCTCGATTCTCTTCCATTGGAAGTACGCCTCCATCTTTCAGTGACTGGTTTCTTTCTTGCTCGGATAAGAAAGAGATTCTTGATCGTTGGAAGAATCCAGACAACATGACACTTGCACCTGGACGTTAATCCGCCTTATATAAGGGCTGGACGTGTACATGATGTTTCCACAGTCGGTGGTCAACGTGCGCGATACATAAGGCTGAGGTTCTCAGTTTGAACCAATCAAAAGCTGCTCCGGACGTGTTGATCCTTGGGGAAGGGATATGGTGGGTCTCCGGAGGATCCCATCCATCCAATCAGCAAGTGGTCCGAGTCTGAGCACTTCCGGAGGCCACTGTCTCCGGCTCCAGTACTATGCAACCCATTGATAGGCAATAGGGGCGTTAGGAGTAAACTAGAATACCTACTCTGTTATCAAGTCTCTCTTACGACCGACGTTGATTCTTTAGCCAGAAGGTGTTTAACGGTCAGGGAGGCCACGTGGGTAGCAAAAAAACGCGACCACCAAAATAACCGGTAAAACACCGAGCCCCCCCTGAAAGCTTAATACTATAATACCACGTAACGATACCGTCTATACCACGTAATATAGAGCCTGTTAAGCTTTCTTAAGCTATTCTTAAGCCTCGCGAAGGCTCTAAATATATTATAATACTACGTAAAGCCGCTATATACGGTATAATTACGTTCCTTAAATATAAGGGGCTCCTTAGTAGCTATATATCTAGATAAAATATCTATAGCTTCTTTAATATAGGCTTAACTACTAATAAGTAATATATACTTAGATACGCTAATAAGAATAGCGCTAATAATATTAGAAGTATTTATTATTAATATAACTATTATAATAGTAGCTCTAATCTACGCGGATACTTTTAAATACTTACTTATTATTAGCTATAGAAGAGTATATAAATTAGTAATACGTAAAGGGCCGCTCTATTATATAGTAGTAGTTTACTACTACTACTAATATTTAGAGGGTATTAAAATAAATAATTTACTACCGTATATAGAAGCTAGATTATTATAAGTTTACTATATACCTAAAACCCTTCCTCCCTATTAATTTATATAAGAAGAGGGTTAAATTTATATAGTATATATATTATAAGCGCTAGTAGTAATATAATTAGAAGAATATATAATTTTTAGATAAAGTTTTCTTTAGTAAAGGCTCTTAGAGGAAGCTCTAGATTACTAGAAAGCCTAGTTAATAATATAATAATTATTATATATAATACTAATATCCTATATAGGCGAGTAAGGATAGAGAGTAGTAATAGCTTTATACTTAAGTAATAATAGGCTAGAATTATAAGAGTAAGCTTCTCTTTTATATAATTCCTTCTAATATTAATAGTAGGATAACTAACGTTTATATTAATTAGATACTACTATTTATAGTAAAGGAGTTTTCGCGAAATTAGGGGCAGCCTAAATTAATACTAAGTACCGAAGACGATTAAATTATAAGCTCTTATTACGTCCTTAAGAAAGATTATAATAGTTTATATACGTATAAGAGAGCTACGTAATTTAAGTAATAATATAGTCTTAAATACTATATTAACTACCCTAAATTACTTAATCTTATAATTATTAAGAACTATTAGTAGAAGCTAAAAGAGTATATATATAAAGAGCCTTATTAGAGCGATAGGAATATTATTAAATAAGTTAAATAGGTTTAGAAAGGACTACTATAATAAACTATTAATTAATAGGTTAAAAGTATACCTAATAGGCTCTTTAAGTATTAAAATAATAATAGGAAGATAATAGGATAGTAAATTAAAGTTATTATTATCTATCTTAATATATATATTAATACTTTTCTATAGTATTATTAATTAAATACTCTTCTAGTAATATAGTGATTTTTTTAGTGGTCGCTTTTTTTTGCTACCCACGTGGGAGGCCTCGCTTGACAAAGCGACGATCCAATCGGAAGATGGTCCGCCGACCCACAAATCTCGGACCCGATCGTCATTGGCTAGCAACCAGAACCTCCTCTGTTTCCGAGCCGTATCCGTCGTGTTCTCGCCGGGAAGGGTTATCTACATAAGTAATCCTTCTGTTGCTTGGAAAAGAATGGCCCCTGCTGGAGAGATGTCCCGGAAGCGTAAAGACGTCCTTCCGTCTCCATTCCCCAGCCGAAAACGGCTGAAGATCCGCATCGCCTGCACGCCATGCCGGCGGCTGAAGGTCAAATGCGATGGGACTCGCCCCGGTGAGACTTTCATTCCCCTCCTTTTACGCAGAAAAGGCCCCCTCGAAGTCGCGTTGTGAATGATATTGAACAGAGGTAACTGACAATCTTGCAGCGTGTCAGAGTTGCTGTCGGCGCGGAAGCCAGACCCAATGTGTCTACGGCGAGTAGGCTGAGGATTCGACTACCACGACCATGACGACGATAGCGGAGGATCAGGTGTGTTCATCCGCATCACCGGTGGAACGACAACCAAATGTCTCTGAACCCGCGCCTTCGCCCGCAAATCAGGAGATTGAGGGAGGGATCGCAATCTCGAGGCCATCTCGAATCAGTCGGGACATACTTCCGACTCGCTCCTGGCCATTGAAAGAAGCGACGGTTCCGGAAAGAAGTCTGGGATGTCGCTAAAAAACAACCGCCACCGCCCTCCCTCCGCCTCTTTTGGCTCCTCCGCACCCCCTTCCCGTCTCTGCTCCCGCACAGAGTAACCGCTGTTTTCGTGATCCAGCGAGGCTGCGACCCACCTCACCCGCCGAACCGGATGGGACGGATTCGATGAACGGGGTGACGGGCGACCCGTCGTGCACCCCGGAGGTCTTCGGGAGCAGCAGCGCGGGCTCCTTCATGCGGGAGATTCGGAAAGCCATCGATGCCCGACTGGGGGTTGCGGAGGCCGAACCGCGCTCGAAGGATGCCGCAGCAGCAGCAAGAGTAGATGCCAGGCAAAAGCCGTCTCGGGGAGGGAAAAGGCCAGATTCTCAACCCTGTTCCTCGAGCGTGGAAGAGCCCGCGCTGTTTTTACTTCCGCCACGAGGCCTCGCCGACGGACTGATGCAAGCATATTGGACAACAACTGGTCGCTGTACCCCGTCATCGATCGACGCGAGATCCAGGCCACGTACGAGTCGCTCTGGGCGTCGCATACGGTCGGCACATACCCGCTGATTGCCATGAGCGTCATCAACGTGTGCTTTGCGATCGGCTGCCATTATTGCGGACTCGTTCCGCTCAGGGAGCGGAAGGGGATGGGCGACGACTTCTTCGCGCGTGCGGAGTCTTTGTACCGGAAGACGGGGGAGGTCCCATCGTTCGAGCGGGTGCAGTGTCTGATGCTGTTCGGGATCTATTTGCAAAGTACGACCGCGGTCTTCAAGTGCTGGATGACGGTCGGTCAGGCCATTCGAATGGCGCAGAGCCTCGGGATTCATGTCGCCACCCGTGGTCCGTCACGAGAAAGCGCAAGTCAAGTTGAATACAAGCGCCGCATCTGGCATGGATGTGTCTGGCTCGATCGGTAAGCGTGTTGAAAAATTCAACTTTGCCCATGACCATATCTCTTCTCTTTCATCAGACGTTGCTAAGTCAACTCGTCCCCAAGGGTTCTCTCGTCCACTCTTGGCCGCCCAGGGATGATCCCCAAATGGCTTTTCAACTCGATCCCCCTCCCATCGATGATCGACGACGAATTCTTCGAACCGCAGGCTAACGGGTCTCCGTTGCGACCGGACGGGCGACCGTGCCGAATGGCCTTCGTCGTCAAGGCCATGGAGCTGTATCAGATCCTCGACGAGATCCTCGTGGACCTTTACCTCAAGACGCCTGCCAGGAACGAAGACGTGGCGAAGAAATTACGTGATGTTGTCGAGATCGACGACAAGCTGCAGGCCTGGAGCAAGTCCCTTCCCGAGCACCTCCACGTACGGCATGCTCCCTCTGATGACGAGGTGCTGAAAAGGCAAGCGATCGTCTTGAGAACGAGGTATTCTTCTCTTCCATTGCAATTCAAATCTTCGTACTCACGATTCAACTCCAGATTCCTACACGCCCACATCCTCCTCTTCCGCCCAACCGTCGTATGTTATTGCACGCGAGGTGCGGCGGCGGCGGCAGCAGCTGCCACGCAGCAGGATGGTTGGCCTCCGTCCACCGAGGCAGACGATTCAAGTCTATCCGAAGTGATGCTCGCGCAATGCGCGCGGATCACGTTTCGCGTGGCGCACGAGCTGATCGAAGTCTTCGAGCGTCACCTGTGTCCGGTGACGCTGCTGGGGCCGTTGCCGGATTGGTGGTATTCTGTTCTTTGTAAGGTCATCTCAATACTACTTTTCATGAAATGTTTGTTGACGAAGGAAATGATAGATGTGTACAGTGCCACCATGATGATCCTCGTGGAGCGCTTCTTGGAGTCCAGGAACGGCCATGGCGCGTCGGTACGAGAGGAATACCAGGCCGATCGAACGTGGCGGACGGCACTCCGGGTCTTGGGGCTCTACGGAGCGATTGCCGATTCGGCGACTCGATGCGTCGCCGTCCTGGAGATCTTTAACGATAAATCATCTTTGGACTGTGGCGGCGGCAACAACAGTATGACCAATGACCACCACAGCCATACCCAGTTGAATGGAGGGAATACACATCATCACCACTCCATCGCTCAGCATGATATCAACAATAGCAATGACTGGGACTCACTGCGGGCTTTTTCCACATCTCTTAGCCACGAGCCTGGCCTTTCCTCGACGCTTTTCCCATTCACCTTTGATGATTTCATCTTCACAGATATGATGTCCGCACCCTCTGGACAACAGGAATTCATTCCGCCGAGTATTTCGTAAGTCATGGGGAAATGACCACTTTCATAGATACCCAATTGATATGAGAGAATGATGATATATATTGAGCCTGAATGCACGATGCTGTTCGGCCAACACGAATGTCCTGGTTAGATCTCTCATATCCTCTTCCATCTTGCAGACTGTTCCTATAACGCTCGTACCAGATATACGACGCGCGATGTGGAATGATGTGTTTCGCGAAGAACAATGGTTCTTGGCTTCGGCAGTGACGAATGATTGCGTGGAAAGATCATGGATACTTGTAAGGACGAACGATGGAGATTGCATTTTGACGGAGGAAAACTGAGAAAGATCCACAGTGCACACAATGATCGCCTGATGAAAGTCACAGCAACGCAGCGCATCAAAGGTGAGCGATCGAGAGAAACGGCGGAAGAGTAAATGAGCGCACAAACAAGATTCCCAGTCAAGCGATCCAAAACTCCGGAGGAAAAAAAAGGAGAGGAAATGACAGAGAAATTAACTCCAAAAAAAAACCCGACATGATTTCGTTAGTGGGCGGTGCGGACGGGTTCGCCTTGTCGGAGCACTTCCGCGGCGGAGCCGGCGCCCGTTGGGAACCGCAGAACAGAAAGCGCGGGGTCACATCAGCAAGAACATGTTAAAAAGAACCACAGCATAAGAGAAGGGCCATGAAAACCGTAACAGCGTGAACACATGAAGCAAAAAAAAGAAGGCACTCGAGCTCCGCTTCACGCACGGAGGGGGTTTGGGCGGGTTTCTCGTCGAAAAGAGAGCGGCAATCCTCGGCGGCAGAAGAAAGTTGGGCTCAGCCAGCTTCAGGAGGTCATCTCAACGTCTCAGGCCCAGTCGCTTGCCGAGCAGCCTCGTCTTACTCACTCGGGTGCGGAACTGGCCCCAGCTGCGATCGCGCTCCTCCCAGTCGGTCATCTGGCCGAGCATGAAGTCCCACGTCTTGCTCTCGTGGCGGACCGCCTCCTCGCCTCGCCGGCACATCTCCCGGTACAGCCGGGCCCGCTTGGCTCGCTCGGCTGCCTCGTGGCCGACCAGGTCTGGGTCCTCGAAGGGAGAGACGGGGCCCGTGGCCGCTTCGGGGACGCTGGAGAGCGCCACGGAAGACGTGTTTGGCGAGTGAGAAGAGCTGCTGGCAGAGGCGGAGGAGTTGCCGAAGGAGGAGGAAGAGGAGCCGGCGGAGTAGCCGGTGGGGATGGCGGCGAGCGATTGAAGAAGCGCGGCTGTCTGGGACGCCTGGCTCGCCCGTCGCCGGGCCACGTTCTGATACTGCCGGCTGGCATGAGAGCTGGTGATGCTGCTCCAGTTGCTGATGTTGTAATTGTGGGTTTCCAGATCAGCCATGGAGCCCTGGGCGCGAGACTGGAAGCCGGGGGCGTAGCGGAGCGCGGGCAGGCCCTGCCGTTGCGGGGGAGCTTGGGCCGCGCGGCGGGCGACCTCGTGGCTGGGCCGGCGGGTGGTGTAGGTGGGCGTGTCGGAGACGTAGGAGGGCGCGGCGGAGAGGATCGAGACGGTTTCCGGGTCCCGAGTGTAGAGCGGGAGAGGCTCGAGGTCGAGCGGAGTGGCGGTGATGTTGCAGGTCATGATGGCGGTGATGGCCGGCGGAGAGGCAGCTGGGAGGATGGAGTGTCGCGTGCGTGCGAGAGCTAAGTATGATAGCCGTATACGGCGATGATGACGACGGATGATGGGCGCGAGATAAGGCCGATAAGGCTGATAGGACCGTGACGGCGGGAAGCTGCAGCTAGCTGCTGGACGCTCGGACCGGGAAAGCGGTGAGGCGGTGCTCGCGGTCGGGCGAACGACACGACGGGATGGGAAGGGGAGGGGAGGAAGACTCGAGCACACCGGGACCGTGAGGAGAAGGGAGAGGGAGGGACCTCAGAGGGGAGGGAGAAGGGAGGACGGGAGGGGGGGGAAGAAGGAAGAGGGCGGTCTCGTCGCGTTCGTGTGCGGGCGGAGCTGGCCATAAGTACTACAGTCGTAGCGAGCTAGGTGGTCAAGAGTTGCCGGGCCTGTTCTCCCTCCTCTCTCGTCCCTCTTCCCTCCTCCCACCCCCTGCCCCTTGCGGCCGCTTGACCGCTTGGACCCAAAAGCCGCCGGCGGACGAGCCTCTTTTGAGCGTGTGAGGGGGAGCCCCAGGGGCAGCTCCGCCCTCGTTTTCAGCCACTCACAGGCACATCCGCCAAGTCCATCAGGCGGCGATGCGTTGGTTGCCAGCAGCTCCAGCAGCTCCCAGCCCCAGCAGCCCCAGCAAGCCCCAGCAAGCCCCAGGGGCCCCGTTCACCTTTTCCCCACCTCTGCTATCCGTGACCGGCTTCTCTCTGCTTCTGTTCCACCCTCCTTGCTCTGGCCCGCGGGCGACGCGGGCGACGCAATCACTTTTACGGTTTTACCTACCGCTCATCCCCACACCCACCGGCTTCATCCGGAGCAAAGCTCGCAAGCTTGCAAGCGACTCGGTAGGTACTGTACTTGTTTCTCGCACCGTTGTGGGGGCACTGGCACATCGGTCAAGGGAACCTTCTGTTCCACTGCGTGACGCACGTCCGAGGTTCCAGCGAAACGTTCTTTCATCATACTCGCGGAGTAGCATTCTCATTATGAGCCCGTCGCTCGCGATCACCCATCGATCACTACCTGCATGCTCGTGATGATATAATGCTCGTTTCGGATTGTTCATCAGTCTCGTTGATCCTACACAACCGGGCACCGTCTCAAAGAAGGCCGACGATGTCCTCACGATGTGTGTGAAACGGGGAACGCCTTGAGCTCCTCCCGCCCTCCCTTGTAGAACGCCTCAATCAATCAATCACTAACCTGGGACGAAAGAAAGAAAAATCATCGCTGCAAATTCCCGGGTATCCCGACCTAACGCCAGATTTACTCGGTCATAATCAGAAACCAACCGGTTTCGCTGTCAAACTCGGGCCATCTGGAAGCTTGAAACGCGTTCAGCCTGTTGTCATCACGTCGTGTTACCCTTCAGTAGTCATCAAAATCACCTTCCACTTCCACCTTTGAGCCCAACGCCTGCTGTCCCTCCCGGATCATGGCTTGCAGTTGCGCGTTGAACCTCCTCATGCTTTCGTCCGCCTCGCGTTCCTCGCGACGCATCCGCGCAGCGAACTTCTGCGCCTCGGCCGAAAGAGGCGTGCCGGTCTTTGCAGGCGAGAGAACCGCTGCTCCATAGCTGTCTCTGCTGTATTCTCGGGACCGTGGCGTGGCCGCATTAGCCGTCTGGCGATGTTGGACAGCCGCAGAGCCGCCACTTCCCAGCAAAGACGACCGTCGAGACACCGGCAGCAGGGAAGAGCGGACACCCGGCTTGCGATATCCTGGGGTAACTGGGCGAGGTATGCCTGACTTCAAGGGCAACGGTCGTCCCGAGAGGCGAGGCGTGGATGGACGGGGAGTGTGGGTATCACGAGGCCCAACCATCACCCATTCAGCGCCTTGTTCCGTGTGCAGTCGCTTAGAGGGCCTAGATGGCGTCGCTTCCTCTTGAGTAAGGAAGCGTTCGTCCTCCGGAAATCGTCCTGGTAGAGGACTCCGGCTCGGGTTCTCGAACGGATTGTGACCGTCGAGCTCCTCCCACGGACTTTCCTCAGCCGTATAAGGCTCCGCGGGCGGATTCACGGCGTACCCCTTGCCTCCGCCGGCGTAGAAACCCTTGAAGGTGCCAGCCTTGCAGAACTGTATGATCTTCCCAGCGGCGCCGGTAATGTTCCCGACGAAATTGAATACCAGCTGTCCCAACCCGCCCACCGTAACACTGCGAGCCGGCGACTTGGGACTGTTGTCTATCTCTTGCGACCATATTGTGCCAGACCAGCGGCGGCGGAAGTCGACGTCCGTATAGTTACCATCGTCGTCCGTGGCTCTCTGCTGGTTGGGAGTTTCCATGCCCGGCGCAAGAGCATAGCGAGTATCAACGAACGGTGCCGGACTGGCCATGTCCTCGGACCAAGCTAGCTGCGGCTGCCTTGCGTTGCCGCACCATGTGTTTTGTGGAGTAGAAGTGGGATAGGAATGGTCGGAGCCGCTGTCGACTCTTGACCGCTTCCTGCCATTGTTGCTGTTGTTGTTGTTGTTATTGCTGTTGCTCAGCAGACCGCCGTGCGCCGCTGCGGACTGCGGCGGGGAGGTGTTTGAACGATGATAGAAGAATGGGTTAATGTCCTGCATGCTGTGTTCGCTGGTCAAGAGTTGTTGAGGGTGTAAAGAGGCCATCGCATTACTCCTCGGTTTCTGATGGTCGAACGGCGGTGAGCGGAGGGGATGCTGTAGGAGTTTGTTCGGATGACGGTTCGGGCGTTCTGGGCACTGTGAGTTGGCAGAGGCGCACAAAAAAAATTCGATAAAGTCTATGTCTAGGCTCCAGATACACCCGATCTGTGCTCTTACGGTAGAGATGCGTGTGCTCAACCTGCACAGCCAAAGGCGTCCTCCATCGTTTCGTTTGAGGGTAAGGGTCTCGACGTTCTCGTTACCTGTAACCCTCGGACACGAACACTTCCTTCGCCAAGACTGACAGGACACGACCGAGCAGGGTCCGTTCTTCTGTCAGCAACGGGCTCCACGTTGATGAGCTACATACGCATGTAGGGACTAGAAATGCAAATCATCGAGGCTTCCGCTTCATTGCAGGGACTATAGAACTATCTTGTTACCTATCCAACAGCGTCTTGGCAGCCGCCCTTGTCGCAAGGTTTGGAGGTAATTACAATAGAAATGTGAATGCAGATGAAAGAAGAACCGATATTCATTGCAGCAAGAACTTCGATGATACCGGTATGAACGAACTGACAGAACAAGACACGTGGACTCTCGAGCTACTACAGATAATCCTCCTGAACGCCAGAGCACAGCGCCACCCAGGGTATCCAATGGCCAAAACTTGCCCAACAGCCAGACCCGGAGGAAAAAAGAACAGGGACTCCTGAAACAAAAACCAGCTACGCCTTCGCGATCCAGCCACTATGCACGAAGAAATCAAAGATCTGACCCAGCTTATGCGGGTCTACCTTGGACAGCTCCTTTACCTGCTTCTTCTTCAAGCTACCGCCAAACTTCATCGCCTCTGCGATCACTCTTTCTTTGAGCATGAGGTACGGCTTCGGGAGAATCCGCAGCGTGCTACAGAGTTCCTGCTCCTCCGGGGAAAGGAGATGTAAGTCGGCAGGACTGTCCTTGTGGAACCTGAGCGGTGTTACGTTCGGCGGCGCCTTGGGCGTGAATCTCGGTCGATTCTGACTACCCGACACTCCATTGCCGAGGGCCTTATCCCCGGGCGAGACGTTGTGCGGTGGTGTGGGCAATCCGTTATGTTTCAGCTCCGGTGCTGTCAAAGCAGAAGTTCCAGACGGCGTCTCGATAGGAGGCGTCGGTTTAATCCGGTTAGTAGCCAAACGCTCATAGCCCGGCAGTGGTGGTCCTCTAGACAGCCGTTGTTGCTTCTCCTGCTCGTATTTTTCGCCCGATTTCAGATCTCCAATTTGCATTGCCCTCCAGTGCTGCAGTTGTTCGATCGCCTGGCGAAGGTTGAGCTCGTATTCAAGGCCATCGCAGAACTGCTTGAAGTCTTCGTGTTTCATCATTCGTGCAAAGGGCTTAGCTTTGTTGAGGAGATCTCTTTCCTCTTTAGTGCGTTTCTTCTCCGCAGCCGAGTTCTTCCGGTATTCGAGGAGCTTGTGCTCGAAGATTATCTTCTTACGTTCGACTCTCGCCGTCAAGCGGTTGTTGTAGATGTCCATCACGGTCATCTTCAGTTCCATTTCCGGTTCCAGCTCTCCGGTCCTTGGGTTGATGCCCTCCCCAGGTTCAAACTGCATGTGCTGCACCGCCTCTTCGGCTTCGTTGAAGTATTCGGTCTCAAACTCCAGACGCCCCGGCATATATCCCTGTACTTCGTGGCATGCCGGCACACTGGCAGTAGGCTTCTGCTTTGGCGTCGCGGGAGGCGCATTTTTGGCAGCCTCCTTGCGCTCCTCTATCCTGCGCTTTTTACGCGCTTGGAACTCCTCCCGGGGAATACGCTCGCTCAGCTCCTTATCATTCGGACTTGCTCGTTCCGGCAAAGGGAACTTCGAACTGTTGATATATGTGTCGATATAGTGGTCCCGCACCTCATCCTTGGTCCTATAGCCACCGATGTGATCGGCAATGTCTGCCCAGGAGCCCAGCCCGTATGTTTCAGCACCTTCCAGCAGATGAAGCTCCTCATCCGCTCCCCAGTCCTCGGTGAAGATCGGTATCGAATGCTGTTCAATAACCTGAAAGGAATGGGTTCGTGGGTCATGTTCGCGAGATGCCTTTCCTTCCGAGAAACAGGGGACGCAGAGGTCGTAGTCGGGACACGCGCTATCGGCACATTTGATGCGAACCTACGGAGGAAG
This sequence comes from Myrmaecium sp. VS I D KN 1, assembly GCA_019775845.1. Taxonomy (NCBI): domain Eukaryota; kingdom Fungi; phylum Ascomycota; class Dothideomycetes; order Valsariales; family Valsariaceae; genus Myrmaecium; species Myrmaecium sp. VS I D KN 1. Next base: position 1,554,392 of record JADQAV010000002.1, on the reverse strand, counting down.
TCAACAACATGCGGTTCGAACGAGCGAGAGACGAGAATCTTACAGTGGAGGTTATATCAGCAGAGCAGACATCGCAGACGTATTTGACGCCGCCTTCCGTACCCCTCACGGCTGTTTTCTTCTTGATGAACCCCATTGTGCCTTACGCGGGTAGGATACGCGGTTGCGGAGTCAACAGAAGCGCGCCCCTCATCTAACCATTCGAAAGCCGGAGAAGAAAGCGCAGTTTCCAGCGCACAGAGCCAGTGCGCATATGGAAGCCTGAGGTCGGAGGATGGACACGCGCGAGTTGTTGTTGGTAGAGATGCAAACGGCCTGCGCGTCACTGTTCCAGCCTGCGACATGGAGTGTCGTTGAAGGGCCCGCCAAGGCGCGGAGGTTAGAAGCTGCGCCACCGTTGCGGCTACGCCTCTCGTACGGGCTGCTTAGTGCCTCCCCACGAAAGGCCGGGACTCCTATGCCCGACCATTGCACTCCCGTTCCCCTTCGACTACCTACAACTCTCTCAGTCGCTGTCTCGCATCCCGTCCCTCCCCTCGTACTCTGTCCCTGTCGTCGACCAGCCTTCCCCTTTAAACGCAACTGCCGTCGACAAGAACATCCACCTGACACTTCTGCTTCCCCGCCCCGACCGCCCAACCACGACTGTTGACGGATCCCTAAAGGGGTGGAAAGGAGGCAAACATGTCTTGGAAACTCACCAAAAGTTGGTAAATCCATAGGATTTCTAGGTGCTCCCACTAATACACGGTACAGAGCTCAAGGAGACCCATCTCGCTCCCTTGGCGAACACATTCAGCCGCTCATCGTCGACTTCCACGATCGTGAACGAGAACCCGGCGAAGCCCACCACTCCTTCTAGCAGCTCTGCAAGCATAGATTCTAAAGATCCCAATGGAATCGGTACGCTCGTACACCAAGGCGATATCACGGTGGCCCTAACAGACATACAGCTGCTTCCGAGGCCAATGCCAATGCGCCTCCACCTCCCCTGAAACCTGGTATCTTGATCGTAACCTTACATGATGGCCGGGGTTTCTCGCTTCCCCCTGGGGCCGAAAAGGCATTCGCGTCGAATAGCCATCATCATAGTTCCATGTCTTCTGGAAGCGGGTTCTCCGTTGCCGGCTCCGTTAGACCTGGTTCATCTCGGAACCAGAGTGGTATTGCGGGGTCTTTCTCCAACAGACCACAGTCGTCTGCTGGTGGCATCAACTCCGCTCCAACCATCCATGGCAGATATTCTTCTAAATATCTTCCCTACGCTTTGATCGATTTCGATAAGCAGCAGATCTTCATCAATGCTGTATCCGGCACCCCGGAGAACCCCGTCTGGGCAGGCCCCAGCACACAATACAAGTTCGATGTCTCGCGCGTTACTGATCTCTCCATCTCACTTTATATTCGCAATCCTTCGGCTCCTCCAAATGCAGGTCGTACCGAGGACATCTTCCTTGGCACATGCAAAGTGAGCCCTCGTTTCGAGGAAGCACATCCTTACGTGGAAGATCCGAAGTTGAGCAAGAAGGAGAAGGAAAAGGCTGCAACTAGCCATGCTGAGCAAGAGAAGACTCTGGGTCAGATTGGTGCAGATTGGGTAGACATCCAATACGGCACGGGTGCACTCAAAGTCGGCGTGGAATTTGTCGAGAACAGATCTAAGTCACTCAAGATAGAGGATTTTGAGCTGCTAAAGGTGGTCGGCAAAGGCAGTTTTGGGAAGGTGATGCAGGTCATGTAAGCCGCCGCACTCCCGAGACATGGTGCAGGAGACTAACATTAGATGCTTCCAGGAAGCGCGACACTCATCGGATATACGCTCTCAAAACCATTCGCAAGGCTCACATCATTTCAAGATCCGAGGTCGCCCACACACTGGCTGAGCGATCTGTCCTTGCTCAGATCAACAATCCCTTCATCGTGCCCCTCAAATTCTCTTTCCAATCTCCAGAGAAGTTGTACTTGGTACTAGCTTTTGTCAACGGCGGTGAACTCTTTCATCATTTGCAGAAGGAACAGCGGTTTGATATTAACAGGGCACGCTTCTACGCCGCGGAGCTTCTCTGCGCTCTAGAGTGCTTGCACGGATTCAATGTCATCTACCGTGACCTCAAGCCGGAGAATATCCTGCTAGACTATACCGGCCATATTGCGCTTTGCGATTTCGGCCTTTGCAAACTGGATATGAAGGATGAGGATAGGACAAACAGTAAGTTTGGAGCGACGATCTTCTGGGACCCAGCCACTTACCATCTGCAGCCTTCTGCGGCACGCCCGAGTACCTTGCTCCTGAGCTTTTAACCGGTGGTGGCTACACCAAGACCGTGGACTGGTGGACACTGGGCGTCCTTCTCTACGAAATGCTAACCGGATTGCCGCCGTTCTACGACGAGAACACGAACGAGATGTATCGCAAGATTCTCACCGAGCCGCTGCATTTCCCTGGCCCCGAGATAGTCCCGCCAGCGGCGCGAGACTTGCTCACCAAGTTACTTGATCGCAACGCTGAGAAGCGTCTGGGAGCGAAGGGTGCCTCAGAGATTAAAGCTCACCCCTTCTTCCATAGCATTGACTGGAGGAAGTTGCTCGATAGGAAGTATGAGCCGAGCTTCAAGCCCAATGTGGTAAGTATCCGGTTGATGATCCCAAGTGAAGCTCACTACTCACAATCTCCCAGGTTGATCAGCTGGATACCGCCAACTTCGACCGTGAGTTTACGTCTGAAGCACCAACGGATTCGTACGTGGAAGGTCCCGTACTTTCTCAGACGATGCAACAGCAGTTTGCGGGTTGGTCCTACAACCGCCCAGTTGCTGGCTTAGGCGATGCAGGTGGCAGTGTCAAGGATCCCTCCTTTGAGAGCGTTGCGAGGTAGAAAGCAACAATGCATTCTTGCGGACGCATTTAGTGGCCTCTGCCTTACGTCTCGTAGCATACGATATGTCCAATTAGGAGAAAAGGATTCGACATATCAAACTTCGCTTCTAGACTGCAAATACGGTTGATTTACACGCGGAATTGGTGGGGTGCAACTGGCTTGCACGCTGTCCCGCTGCAGGGTCAAGAAGTCAAGCCGTGCATACAAGGCAGGCACCTGTACTTGGACGATCTTTATGGAACATTCACTGGCGTACAGGTAGTAAATTGGCGTTGGTAGCACGAATCAATCGAGATATACCGGCACTTCATGCTGGACAACTCTTATCCAAGGCGTCTATCGGATCGATAGGATTGAAATGGCCTTCGATACATACTGTACTTAGAGTATATACCAGTAGAGCCTGTGAGTGTCCCGCCCAAACGGTTTGAAGCAAGAGCTCTCGCTGTCGTTCGACGAAACGCTCGAATGCGCAGAAACAAAACGTTTACTGTAGGACAGCATCGCTACTTCGGCGGCATTTTCATCATCTTATTGGTATCTGGTTGAGACTGGCGAACAGCAACGATAGCTAGCATCAGTATATTTGCTTGCAGTGTTTCTGAATTCTTATACAGTCGAATGCACCGGATTACATTGAAGCAAATGATTGACCCGTGTGAATCGCTCAGCTACATATGCTGTAGTAAATTTAATACATGGAAGAAATGCGATGCCGGATTTCACACCTGTCGGGTCGCTCGGGTGAGATGGTTTGGGATTTCACTCATCGGACCGAGATCCATGCGAAAAATCCCGCCGAGCTTGCGCGGGCGGTGATCTCATACCCCGCCTCGCGGTGTGGACAGCCCCGCCGTGGGAAAACAGAACAGCTGCATCATACCTATCCCAGGTGTCATCCCACCGCAAATTTCAGTGAGTTTCCATCACCCACAATTTTCCCACTCTCTCCTCCCTCTCATTCTTATCCCTAGGTCCTCCAAAAGTCAATCTTCATCACAACTTGCCTCGTAACTGACATAATCCAATATAGCGAACTCCTGCTCGCTCATCACACCACTTAGAACACACAGATACCCCTACCCATAGCACAACATGCCGGGCTTCGCACAGTCAAACGATTTGAAGGCATGGGCTGCCTTGTCTGAGCACCACCATAAGCTTGGAAAGGACATCGCCCTCAAGGAGTACTTCGCTAAGGACCCTCAGCGTTTTGAGAAGTTCTCCTTTACCTTCAAGAACGAGGCGGATAACTCGGAAACGCTCTTTGACTTCTCCAAGAACCTCATCACTGAGGAAACGGTGCAGCTCCTAGTCCAGTTGGCCAAGGAGGCTAACCTCGAGCAATTGCGTGACGCCATGTTTGCTGGTGAGAAGATCAACTTCACCGAAAACCGTGCTGTCTACCATGTTGCCCTCCGCAACGTCTCCAACCAGCCCATGCAAGTTGACGGGAAGAGCGTTGTGGAAGATGTCAACAGCGTCTTGGAGCACATGAAGGAGTTCTCGGAGCAGGTCCGTAGCGGCGAGTGGAAGGGCTACACTGGTAAGAAGATCGATACCATCATCAACATTGGCATTGGCGGATCAGACCTGTAAGTGACGTTCATTCTGCGTTCCTTTCGCGACCGACGTTAAGTTTTTCTTTCTACAGCGGTCCTGTCATGGTGACCGAGGCTCTGAAGCCTTACGCGGACCGTAACCTCAAACTTCATTTCGTCTCCAACATTGACGGCACTCACATCGCGGAGGCCCTCCGTGATTCCAACCCCGAGACCACTCTTTTCCTGATCGCTTCCAAGACTTTCACAACTGCGGAGACGACCACCAACGCCAACACTGCAAAGGCCTGGTTCCTGCAGTCAGCTAAGGATGATGCTCACATCGCGAAGCATTTCGTTGCCCTTTCAACCAATGAAGCCGAGGTCACCAAGTTCGGCATCGACAAGAAGAACATGTTCCCTTTCTCCGACTGGGTCGGAGGTCGATACAGTGTCTGGAGCGCCATCGGTCTCAGCGTAGCTCTGTACATTGGCTTCGATAACTTCCACCAGTTCCTTGCCGGCGCGCATGCTATGGACAAGCACTTTAAGGAGACTCCTTTGGAGAAGAACATTCCAGTTCTTGGTGGTCTGTTGAGCGTCTGGTATTCTGACTTTTTCGGTGCCCAGACTCATCTGGTTTCTCCGTTAGTAACCTGATATCTATACTCAAGGCAAGTGTGGCTGACGAACGTCTCAGTTTCGATCAATACCTCCACCGTTTCCCTGCTTATCTACAACAACTTTCTATGGAATCGAACGGCAAGGCTATCACCCGCTCTGGTGACTATGTCAAATACACCACAGGAGCCATTCTTTTCGGAGAGCCATGCACAAATGCCCAGCACTCTTTCTTCCAGTTGCTTCACCAGGGTACCAAGTTGATCCCTGCCGACTTCATCCTGGCCGCTCAGAGCCACAATCCGGTGGAGAACAACAAGCACCAGAAGTGAGTATGCTCCAGGGCCTAAGTCGATTACACGTTGTTGACAGGGTGTAGGATGCTTGCTTCCAATTTCTTTGCCCAAGCCGAAGCCCTCATGGTCGGAAAGACGCCGGATGAGGTTCGCGCCGAAGGTGCACCAGATGAACTCGTTGCGCACAAGACTTTCTTGGGTAACCGGCCAACCACTTCCATCCTGGCCGACAAGATCACGCCTGCTACTCTAGGTGCATTGATCGCCTACTACGAGCATGTGACATTCACTGAGGGTGCTATCTGGAACATCAACAGCTTCGACCAATGGGGTGTTGAGCTCGGAAAGGTCCTTGCCAGTAAGTGCACATTCGTGTGTCGTCCAACTCTATTCCAGATCACTGACTATATCAATAGAGAAAATCTTGGGGGAGCTGGATGAGGCTGGCGAGTCCACTAAGCATGATGCAAGCACTAGCGGCTTGATCAACGCTTTCAAGAGGAAGTCTGCTCTATGAAAGAGTGACCGTGGAAGAGGAGATCCCATCGCAGATATAATAATGTCTTGATATCTTAAGCTAGGTTGGTGAGAATTGTTAGACGCTCGACGACGATTTACGGTATACAAGAAGAATTCTACGAATAGTGAAATACAATGTTCAATGTCGAATGATTGAGATCACAGCCAACGCCACGTCTGTGTGATATATACAACAGGTGAATAGTCGCGACAGGGGAGTGTGGCAGAAGCTCGGCCTTGCCTGTATGATGTCCCTAGCAGGGGCCAATTTAGGCGTTCCCCGGACTTTTAGGGGACACGGCATCATCATCGGGGCTGTTGCTTGTTTTTTTCTTTTATTCTACGTGCGCGGGTAGTACTGACTTTGTACAAATCGCCCTGAGCCAGCGATGGTTTTGCGCTGTAGGCAGCTCTGGCTTCCGGTTGCCGCTGCTTTCGCCTTCTATGTTTCGTTGGCAGCTGCAGTTAGCAGCCAAGAGCCTTTGAAGGACCTCCAGAAGCCAGCATATTCCCTAGGCCAGGCAATCCCTGTGTCTTGTTTGAATCGAACAATGTGAGTCCTCAGTCGGATATGCCTCTTTGGTTTGCTTATTAACTTGGCGCAGCGATACCGGCGAGCATGTGAGTTTGCCGTCCATCAAAGCTTGGCTGTATCTGCAGCAAGCTCAGTTGCTTTCGCCAGATTCGGTAGACATGCTGACATACCTAGATCATTGACGAGGAGTCAGGTCAATTACAATATGTCCCGTTCATGACCTGCAACGAAACGGGGCGACCGCTTGAGTTGGCCTTCGGAGTGGAGAAGGGTGAGAAGACTTCGTATCTCGTCCTTGACACCACGTGCTGATAGATTTCTCTAGAGATCAATTGCACGATTGATTTCATAGACGATCCTCTCTTCCACTTATTCGAGTTCTACGTCCATAATGACGCTCCGTTGACCTGTCGTATACCGTCTCGTCCCTTACAGTCGACCGCCGAGTACGCCGTCTCCGACCCTTCCGACAAACAGGGGGCGATGGGGACGCAGTCTTCGCTGTATACACCTCTCATTATCGCTGTCACCGGCACTCTACAGCTTTCGCACATACACATCTCTGATCACCTCAACCTCTTGGTTCACGCTGCGGAGAAGTCGGTTGCGCCGGGCGTGATCGACTCCGCTATCGCGTATCCCAGGTCGCCCGGCACCCGGAATTCACGGATCACCATCGGAGACAGGTTGACATTCCAATTCAGCGTGCGCTGGTATCCCAGCCCGAACCTTCCAAGCGGCTGGACCGGTGTCGGAGGACATTTGTATCTTAGTACATTGGTCTACTGCGCATTGAGCGCAGGAGCTGCCAGTGCTGTCTGCATAGCGTGGTTCAGGGGTGTGGAATTGCCGAGGAGACTGAGGACGTACAAAAGCGATAGGCTAGGAGGGGAAAGCATGGGCCGCTTTGGAAACAATTACAGCGGCTATGGATACGGGATAGGGCAGGGCAACGGAGGATATGGATACGGGGTTGGAAAGAAGGATTGAGATGAACAGGACAGCTGAATCATTGGAAAGTCGGTCATGGTCGGGCTTTATCAGGATCAGAACTTGTGGACGTTGCATGAATGTCCTTCCGTCTTGTCGCAGGGAAAATGATCTATACCTTGTAATTTGTATTTACACCCGATATGTGAAGTCGTGTCTCTAGGCATTTTACAAATCGTATCGTACAAAGCGTAGCCAACACCGAGCCTCCAGTAGAGCGATAACCATGCGCACAGCCTTACCATCCCTGCTTCCTCAACGCCACAACCCGAGAAACAATATGTTGGAAACCCTTCTTGAACCTTTTCCTCCACCTCTCACTCTTGAGCCTTTTCCTCTTCAATCCCGGTCTCTCATGGAATCTTTGGCGGTTGAGATCCTTCCTAACGCCGTTCCTAGTCAGAAGCATATCAAGTGACCTCAGTCCCCGTCCGAGATCGATGCCTCTCCCGGTGTTCAGCGCGATCGAACGGCCAGTATAAGCGTCAAGCTTGATCGGTGCTGGGGTCGCTTCTTGAAGCTTGTTGATCCCGTACTTTGCGGCCGTGGTCCGCTCATGGATAGGTAGTTTCATTCGCTGCGTCGACAGTCCGGACCGGCCTAGCGTTTCCAAATTTTGGGCTCGCGGCTTCATGAACTCTTCGCCGAATGCCTTGGCCGTCTCTTCGGCAGAGGTGGTTTTCTCAGGGTGAGGGGCGCGTGGATCGCGGTTCAGCTGCTGTGCGAATGGAGTCTTGAATCGAGAAGTGCGGCCTTGGGATCCTGTTTGATTCGCCGCGGGGTCGAGGATGGTCTCCAACTTCTTGCTCACGTCCTCCTGTGTAGACTCATCCTTTTGCTGCGGATAATCCGGGCGAGACTGCTCATCTTGAAGGCGGCGGGGGAGAGCGCTGAATTGACGATGCAGGAACTGTGCAGAGGGAGGGAACCGAGCGAGCGGAACTGGTCGGCAGACAGATGTCGTAGATGCGAGCACTGAGGAGAGGCGGGACGTCGGCGAGCGCAGGAAGGCCATACCCGCCCGGCTGAGCTCCATTGCGAACGCGCAGCAAGCTCCGCTGACAAGGGCGGTGTGTGCTGACCTTCTGCCGACGGTGCGGTGGGCTCGCTGGGAGATGGAGGTCGTCGGCTGGAGTGGTGGATGGCCGAGACTGGAGTGAATCGGGAATGTGTGGAGGTGAAGTGAGTGATGTTCGGGGGTCTTCGCCGCGAGCCGGAAAATTTCACGTCCAAGCTCAACCTCACATCCACGCATCCTCACCTCAACGCGACAACCTGAAGCTTGCACCTCCACGACTTCGATTCCCCACCTTCACCACCACACACGCGGACTTCATACAATCGGCTCGCTGAGATCGCCTACTTCACTCCAGCCAACGATCTTACCGAGGTCGATTTATTCGCTGCGCTCGCTGAAAAACCGAAGGCACGCGGCTTCGAAGAGGCTGCCATGTACAACTATCATGGTAAATACGACTCCGGATCTTCCTATGTAACGCAGTATCTTAACAGTCGCCCTCAACACATCTACAGCCCCAGGGCAATATGCCGCGCCCCCAGGCTACGGGGCCTTCCCCCCGCCAGCTGCGACGCCCCCAGGGATGGCACCTCCTCCAGGAATGAGTATGTTTCCACTCGTTGACTGCCAATGTTTTGTATTCAGCTAAATGTCCCTGTCTTGCAGGCCTTCCCCCAGGTATGGCGCCTCCGGGCCTTGCGCCCGCTCCGGGAATCATTCCGATCCAAGGTTCGCTCCCAAACCGCCCGGGCAGCATCCCTCCCGTCTTCCAACCACCTGCAGGCCTGCCTGCGAACTTCAACCCCAATGCTCCCATAATCCGTTTAGGCACGAGCGGGCCTCCCAAATCTGAAACCCCTGGCGCGCGCAAGGAGTCGACCGATGGAGCGGCCGGAGGGTCCAGACGCGGGCTTGGGGCCGGAGCGGATGCGCGAGGTGGGGACTCGCATCGCGGACAAGCGCGCGAGCAAATGGCACCGCTTGTGCCTCCGTCTAAGGAGGAGATCGCACGGACGATCTTTGTTTCGAACATCACTGACGGCGTTGGTGGCGACGATGGTCTTGAGCGTATACTCCGAGCTGCGGGAAGCCTTCGACGATGGACTCGATGCACTGATGCGGACAACAAGCCTTGCTCTTTTGGCTTTGCAGAGTTTGAGGATGCCGAGAGCCTAGAGACGGCAGTGGAGATCTTCAAAGATGTTGAGGTTCCGGTGGAGAAGCAGTCCCCCGGCGCTCAGAAATCAGAAGAGGAAGCGGAAGTCAAGAAGGCGAAGTTAAATGTAAAAGCTGATGCCCCTCTGCTCTCGAATTGTTGCTGACTATAAACTAGATCGTCATCGACGAGGCATCCATCAAATACGCCGAAGAATGGAAGAGCCGCCGCAACGAGGATGAAGCGGCTTCGCAATTTCGCATAGATACAGCGAAAGAACAGCTCGACAGTGTCCTGCACAGTCTTTTCAACCCTCCCGTTGTGGATGCTTCTGGTGATACTACTATGCAAGAAGACGGCTCGAAGCCTGAAGGTGCTTCTGCAGCAGAGGAGTTCGTGCCTTTCAAGCCCTCTGCGCCAGAAGACGAGCTAGCAGATATACCTGCGGAGATGAGGGAAACCGTAGCTGCCGAAATCGCTGCTTTCCGAGAAAGGAGTAACCGTCGCGACATCGAGCGCGCTAAAAGGGAAGAGGAGTTGGAGGCCGCTGAACGTCAGAAGAATCTGGGAGGATCCGGAATTGATAGGTTTGCCGGCGGTGCGAACGGGATCCCTCTTGGTCCTCGTGGTGGTGTTCACGGTGCGCCGAGCGGGCCGAAAGGGTTTCAAGGCGTGCAAGTCCCTAAAGATTACCAGAATGGTGTCAGCTTTGTCGCTAGCGGTACTATACATCGAGAGGATGACGATGATCCTGCGAGCGATGAGGAAATCGAACGGCGTAAACTTCAGAAAAAGGAGGAAGAGCTCAACAAGATCTTCTTCGAGCAGGAACGTCGCTGGCTCGGTCGGGAGAGAACTCGGGCTGCTGCTGTAGAGCGCCAGAAGGCCAGTGATGAACAGGAGGAGGCTAGTCTGGCTAAGAACAAGGAGGCAGCGGCGAAACAACTGAAGCACTGGAACGACGACGTTGAAGCGGCTCGTGGCGTGGAAGAGTACTACAGAGATCGCAGCCTATGGATTCGCAACCGTACCGCGTTCCGCAAAAGGGAGGCCAGGGCCGATGAAATCGACAGAATGGCCGAGGAGCGGGAACGGGCTGAGGAACAAGAGAAGCGCGACCAGGCGCGTGGGTTGGCCGACTCTTTCCTGGAGCGCCAGGCTCAAGAGTTGGAGGCGAAGGCACAGGCTCCTCAAGGACCCCAGCGGTTCAAGATGTCTTTGGGCGCAGCAGCGGCCCAGAAGGCTCAGGCAGCGACTGCGCCTCGGCGTACCATTGCTGAGATCGAAGGTCTCCTAGAAGATGAGGAAGAGACGACCGCCACGACCAAGCGTCCTCTCATCCCGATTCAGTTCGATACCCCCGCTCAGGCGGCCAACATGACCGAAGAGGAACGCGCTCAAGCGCAAAGGCAGCTTGCAGCTAGCATTCCCGAGAACACGGAAGATCTCTGGAACTGGGACATCAAGTGGGATTGCGTGGACGATCATATCATCACCGAGAAGCTTGAACCGTTCATTGAGAAGAAGATTATGGATTCTCTCGGCGTTCAAGATCAGTGGCTGGTCGAGCTGGTCACTGAATTGCTCCGCAAGAGATCTGACCCCCGCCAGATTGTTAGTGAGTTGAGCCAACCGCTCGACGAGGAGGCGGAGGGGATGGTCAAGAAGCTGTGGCGCCTCCTCATCTTCTTCTCCGAGAGCGAAAAGCGCGGTCTTCCATACTAGCCGGGGCACAAAGCCAGGCAGCGGCGTCACGGTCAGGCTCGGCGTTATGTGGGTGCGAGGTGGGAAGGGAAGGTCAGCGACTGACTAAGGTCAGAAATTTCCACAGCGAATATGGATGATTCTTTGTGAGTAGTCAACGAAATGATAATATCCAAGGAGGCATTCATCGCTTGAAAGCAGAGCAGAATCAATCATTGAGAATCTCAGAAAACGTCCCATATTATCCTCCCTAGAGCATCCACGGTTTCCCCATCAAGATCGTGAGTATCATACCAGGATAGTTAGTCCAGCATTAATGAGTAGAAGCTATGGATCCCGCGTAGGAAACGGCACGGCATCAGCAGCTTCTGGGTCTCCTTTGATGAGCATGGCCACGTTTAAAATGACGGTCAACGACATGAGGAACTGTAGCCCCTTCTTGATGTGTCAGGTCGATCGGTATAACCTACTCTTTCTCAAGTCACCTCGTCGAAATTAACTACTAACCCGTAGCTCAAGGTGGTTGTGATGACACTATGATTCTTTGTCGACGTGTGCGTACACTGACCATGAAGAGGACTAAGAACATAGTCGGCCACGCCTCTGCGTTCCTCTCAACCCTTCCATATCCGACAGGTAAGTGCGAGCTGATAGCCCGGAAGGCATTTTGGCTTTAAATGCGGAGATGCACAGAAGGTTGCGTTAGCACCGATGCTGGGATGAGGTACATATTCCCGAATTCGCTCTGTGTGGTTACAGCCGCATTTGTTCTTGGCCTGATGCTTTTTCTGAAGTCCTCGTTGTCAAGGGCAGTATAGCTCTCCATGAGTAGATATGCATGTCTCCTGAGCTACTGAGCGTAGAGACTATTCTTTAGCCGCCTAGCTTCGCCTGATCGATTCTTTTGGAATTGCTTCTCAGTATTGATGAATCTGCACGATACGTGTCCTGTCCTTCATGCGATAGGCCGGTTCGTTCGCTAATAGAGTCAAAAGCCGTCGATGCAATGTAAATCTATTCGAGTGTCAAAATCAACAATTTGATCAAAGAGCTCTACTATATCACTATAACTAATCATATCTACTCTGGAAATATAACTTCAAGGAATCCTGAAGGACCGATATCTGTAAAAGAAGAATGATTTATGTGATTGGGCAACCTGAAGCACCGCTAAGGCTCCACCGTCGCCCTACTCTACGGGCATCCAGGAAGAAATCGACGCCAGTAAACGAGCGTTTATAGACCTCCCCGCAATTCGATCGAAGCTGCACGCTTGCCCCACCAACCACTGAATATCCTCAAACAAACCAGCAGTCATGGGTGTCGAAGAGCAAAAAGAAGAAAGGGAAGTCCTGGAGTCCATTTTCCCGGACGAGATCACAGGTACAGTTGGTCACAGAGATCTTCATCTCCGCGGATGCTCACAGCCCTGGCCAGATGTCTCCGAAACGGAGTTTCGAATCTCCGTGCTGCTAGACGTCACGAATGACGAGGACGACGATGCAGAACCGCGTAAGAAGCCCGATTCACAGTCCCTGACCATCATATCCGCTTTCTGACCGACTCTCGTGTATAGCTACGATCATCCTCCAGGTCCAGTACCCTCCGGACTATCCCGATGAGGCTCCCCGACTAGACCTTTCCAGCCCGCCAAACGCTCCCAAACACAAGTACTTCGACATCCAAGAAGATAAAGCGCGTTTGCTTGAAGCTCTCGAACCGACGATCGAAGAGAACATGGGCATGGCGATGGTGTTCACCATCGTGAGCACGCTCAAGGATGCGGCGGAGCTGCTGATTGCGGAACGGCAGAAGGCCGTGCAAGCCCAACAAGAGATCGAGGCTGCGAAGGTGGAAGAGGAGGAGAACAAGAAGTTCCATGGAACACCCGTCACGAGGGAGACTTTCCTTGCATGGCGCGAGAGGTTCCGGCGAGAGATGGCCGAGGCGGCGCAAAGAGCGCAGGAAGAGAAGGAGGCAGAGGACAAGAAGAAGAGGGTGCCGAAGGAGGAGAAGAAGCTGACTGGTAGGCAGCTCTGGGAGCAAGGATTGGCGGGCAAGGGCGATGATGAAGAGGAGGGTGGCGAGGAAGTAGACGTGGAGAAGTTGAAGATATCGGACTGATCGATGCAATGGGAAGATGCAGGACCGACATGCATTCTGCGGGATTACCATCGATTGCACACTGGGCCGTAAGAAGAAAGCTTGCCGTGGACAAATTGAGGCCTCCACACTTTGTTTCCCCTAATGTTCTTTTGCGCCAACCTTCGGTGAGGTGCTGGCATCGTTCACTTTGCAGGTCGGAGAATAGAAGGTACAACCAGCATAACTTCCGGACACCAATGTCTAGCTACCACTACAGTATCCACCTCAACACACTTACCTGCTCTCACAGGGTACTGCACTCCGTCAGAACCGAAGTAACCTCTCTACTATACATAATCAACGAATCACACATACCTGACATCACTCGAGTCATCTTTAACAGAACCAGGGGCAACTTCAACAAGCGTTTTCAATGACGAACTCACCGGCACGCAGGCATGGCAAGGGTCCCTCGCTCTGCCGCCTTACCCGTCGACCTACTCCTCGGAGCCTGAATAGTGCTCTACTCTTGCGTACCAGTCACCGATCTGACAGTCTCCACGTTCAGAACGTGCTCTATTCCATCATTCTTCTCATTTCCCTCGGAGGATCAGTATTCGCGTTCGACAATCCAGGCTATGTTACAGCAGAGGACGTGGCTGCTAGCAGCAGTGGGTCGAACACGGCGGCTGCCTTACATTTACCTAGCCATCCCCACCTCCTTCAGCAAGCTCATCCCACCACACGAATTCTCACACCCATGGTGACCTCCATTGCTCTGGCGGATCACGGTCGGCCCGGAAAGGGGTTCGATGTATGTACATGCGGCGCTACTCGCCGATCTGAGCGTCGTTGCTCACACAACTGTTCACACAACGGCCACCCGGCCACTGCGGCGCTTGTGGGAAGATCAGCATACGACGCATCCAAGGTACCCGCTGTCTTCTCAGGTGTATTGAAGTCGCTCGGAGTCACGGCAGCTCCGACGTCGAAGGACCACTGCCTGAAAGTCGGCTTGCCGTTCATGGGGCACAAGTGTCGAATCAGCAGTTGCATGAATCAGTACCTTGAGCCGATTTCGGTCACGTTTGCCGCGACGGCAACCCCCATCGTCACGGTCGAGAAAGGCAAAACGAAGACACGGGTCTCCACCGTACTCCACAGAAGTTATTATAGCACCGCGCACTGGGGGATCACAAACCGCATGAGGCAGGGACAGGGGGGGCGAGTTTACCAGAAATCCGAGCAGCTGCCGGGACATGCGGACGTTGATCCAATAGGCAACTGTCACAGCGAGGCAGAGTGCCGAGAACATTGCTCGAGAGTGGCGAGGGCAGGGTTCATCGCTGACTGGGCGATCTGGTCCATCGTGTTTGCAACCGTCCTAGTCGCTGCGATCTGGGGGATCCTGCACCTGATCCATCGTCGAAGGCAAAAGGCGCATATGAAAAAGCAAGCCAGGGAGGGCAAGATCGACGACGACGTAAAGTCTCCGTGGATGTCCAACGACGATGGAGACGTCGAGCCATTGGCGCCTCACCTGCCGACCATCACCGAGCACCCATAACCGTATCCTACCGGGTGAACTTGGTACAGATGGTCGGATATGCCGTAGCAACGGCAAACCCTCTGTTCCCATGCTTTTCATGTTTGACTCAGTTTCGAGTGACGGCGTCTTTCTCCCTCTATCCTGTCTGTCATTCCTATAGCAGCTACAGTCGTCGGCTTTCGAATCACAGATCCTGCTTATGGTTTTACGAGAAGCTTGTCGCCTTGATTGTCACCAGGTGTGGGGGATATGTTGAAACTGCCTATGTATGCTACGCCGACATCCGCGCCGTCGACGGACCAACGCCCATGGATGATGAAGAGGAATGAGCATGGAGAGGAAGGGTAACAAGTGAGGAGCGGCGGCGGCTGCGAGCGTCTACTGGAGGAAGAAAAGAGGTGAGCTGGGGCGGTCATGACCCCAGAGGTACATTGGTATCGGTAGTCGTTGCGGCTAAGGTAGCCGAGCGAGTCCATCGGTGGCAGGTTCACGAAGGCGTACGGATTTAACTTGTTGTATAGGAAACAAGCGTGATGGCGTCCGTCGGTACTAGTTCCTCCTTTGCTCGCCCCGCATCCTCTTCCCCGGTCTTGCCGCGCTAAAGAACCCCAGCCGAGGTACCTTAGCCGGTCCCACTTCATCCTCACAATCCTTCACCCTCCCCGCTCCCCTTCCCATTGGTGGAACAATTCACATCTCGACTCGACGACGCCCACACGGCCACCTGCCCTCGCCAACCTTACTCAAGCAAATGCGGAGAGATGTGGAGGAAGGGGCGGTGGGCGAGACTACGAATGCCGGGGCCCCGGATTCAGGCGGCGCGGGAGCAGGATGGCGCGGGGGAAAAGCATGGCGGATGGCGGATGGCAGAGGGTAGAGGTAAGAGAGCGGATGGCAGATGGCATAACTAGGTATCGCTCTGGGGTAAGTCCCAACGTTCCCGCTGAATGGGAGACGTGCTTGATTGGTGGTAACTAATACCGCGGCCTCCTGCTCTCCTGCTTCTTCCCCGGTAACTAGTAGGTGGTTGACATCCCTTCCCCCTCCCATGCCACTGCAACACCACCTATGGCCTTGCCACTGCTAGCGCACCCCTCCCTTTCTGGTCCCCAAGGCCAATATATAGACACTCACGGCTCCTCTCCACCCCGCTGATCTCTGCGAGCATCCCGTCCCCCTCCCTGTTCCCCTCCTCACTCCCAAGAGGCGGAAGTCACTGTCTACGTCCATCCTCCTTCTCTCCTTGTCCAGTCCTCATATCATCCACGCACCGTGACAGGTCGTTTCTCGCTTTCACTCTCGTCCGGAGTCTCAACCATCGATTCAGAGAAACGTCTGCTCCCCGTCAAGATGGTATCGCAGAAGAGAGTGTACAATTGGTAAGATCCCCTCCCGTGAGCTTCACCAATGGATTCTGACCGTTCCTTGATCAGGTATATCTCGCTGGTTGCGGCATCATGCATGGTGCTGTACGGCTATGATGCCTCCGTCTTCAACGCTGTCCAAGGCTCCAAGAACTGGGTGGCCTGGTTCAACAACCCGGTGAGTCGTCCGGAACGAGTTGAATTGGCATCGGGGACGCGATGCTAACCCCCCATGCAGCAAGGCCAAACTTTGGGGGCCGTCAACACGGCGTACACGGTCGGTGCCATCGTCGCTGGCTTCTTCCTTGGAGGACCGTGTGCCGATTACCTGGGCCGTCGTGCCGGCATGGCTCTCGGTTCTGCTTTCGTCATCGTGGCCACCTTCATCCAGACCTTTGCTCCGCGCGGGAGTATCGGAGCCTTCATTGGCGGTCGTGTGCTTGTCGGAATCGGCCAAGGTCTGGCGCTGAGTAAGTTTCCGCTGGAGGGACACATTCGGGATGAGAGTGTGCTAATCCTGGCCCAGCTGCCGGGCCCATCTATATCGGCGAGCTCGCGCCCCAAGAGATTCGCGGGACCATCATGTCGTTCTGGCAGATGTTCTACTCGGTTGGCAGTTTCATTGCGTAGGCGTTCCTTGCGACCGGTCTTTCAACAACCCATTTGCTAACTCTTTCAACCAGGTACTGGGTGAACTACGCTTGCACGAAGAACGTGACCAAGCTCGGGCAATGGGACTGGAAGATGGTCGTGATCTTCCAACTGCTGATGCCCGTCCTGATCCTCGCACAACTCTGGTTCATCCCGGAGACGCCGCGTTGGTACATCCAACACGGCAAGTACGAGAGAGCCCGTCATTCTCTCCGGCAAGTCAGAGACACGGAGCAAGAGGTCGATGATGAGCTTCTTCAGATTCGCGAGGCCATCGAGTTCGAGAAGGAGGCCATCTCCAGCAGCTACTCCGCCCTCTGGAAGGACCGTTCCATCCGTAAACGTCTTTTCCTCTCCCTCATCATGAACGCCGGTCAGCAGATTACGGGTCAGGGCACGCTCAACACCTACAGCACCGCCATCTACAAGAAGGTGTGGAAGAACCAGCTGTCTAAGATCGCCCTGATCAACGCACTCAACGCGACGTTCGGGATTATCTTCACGCTCAATGCCACCTGGACCGTCGATCGCTTCGGCCGAAAGTTCCTCCTCATCGTTGGCGGTCTGGGCATGGCGCTGTGCATGGTCATCGTCGCCACGGTCGAGACGCAAACCCCCTCGTACGACGGGACCAAGTCGAACGCCGTGGGCATTGCCATTGTCTTCCTGCTCTTCCTCTTTGCTCTTTTCTGTAAGTTCCCGTCCTGCAATTTGCTTCAGTACTCAACCCTACCTACCTACCCTCGCTTGTCGGTTTCCTCTTCACGTCGCAAATCATCTGGTTATGAATTTGTTTTCATGGGACCCGTCGAATTCCGCATCTGGAGAATATCTCTGCATTCACATCGCTAACACATGACCCCAGACAAGCCGAGTTGGGGTGCCACCGTCTGGATCTGGACGAGCGAGATCTACAGCATGAACGTCCGCGCGCAGGCGGTCGGGATGGCCAGTCAGACCCAGAACGTGGCCAATGCGATCGTCCAGCAGTTCTTCCCGACCTTTTTAGACAACTGCGGCTTCTACGCCTTCTACATGTTCGCTGGCATCAACGTGCTCCTCGCCCTCTTCGTCTGGTTCTTCATCCCGGAGACGAAGAAGATCAGCCTGGAGGAGATCGACGTGCTGTTCGGCGGCAGCAACCACGTCGAGAACGGCGCCAAGATCGTCGGGGCGGAAGATCCCCATCATGCCCGTCATCGCAACAGCGAGCCGACAGACGAGGAGAAGGCTGGAGTGGAGATGATTCAGGAGGTCAGGTGAGGAGGAGGAGGAGGAGCAGTAGGAGGAGGATGCGGTTGGTGCTGCGCGCGCGTTCGTTTTGATACCTAGTTAACAGTTGTGTTCTTTGCCTTCTGGAATCCATTATAAACAAACCGAAAGTTTCAATCATTCCATTCAGATGTGCCCGCTACTTCTTGTCATGCCGTATCTGTGCGATCGCCTCTTATCTTGTTGCAAAATTGTCCACTTTCTTCCCCAAGAACAGGCTCAAGAAAAGGCCAGCCCTTCAGTTCCGCGCGTCTTCCGGCATAGCTGATGTATTTATGCATGGCTTGCCAGGACTTCCCACTCCGCGATTGATGATGAAGACTGAAGCTGCGATCAGAGTGATGCCGATGCGATGTCGGAGGGAGCAAAAGAGAGATCGATCTCGATGTTCTCACCGCCGAAGAACAACCACGTTCTCGCTTCTTCAAATGTCATGCTCATGCTTTCATGCTCTTGCTCACCGTATATATCGCATCGCATCACGTCACGTCAGCCACGCTGTTCATCATCACCTTCTTTCTTCCCGCCAGCACAGCCAAGGCGCACAGCGCACGATGATTTACAGTTCGCGGCGGGTGGACAAACGACGAGAACGACAACGTCAGGCCGTGAGGCAGTCAGGCATGAAAACAACTTAGCGCGACGTCACGCCAACAAGGTGCCCACGCGATGTGCCTTTTCCGTTCGGTGTAAAGGACGCCAACGACGAAAATAGAATACGACCTTGAAGGTCGCCGGTGTTTTACTTTATTTACCTACTAAACCGTCGATATACAGAATAAGCAGACATATAGCTATATCGAAGTAATGCCTACATTGCTGGTCTGATCTTCCTCAGCACGGTACTTGGAACGGAAGTGTTTCTGAGTACTGGTATGACTCCTTACTACCGACTGGACGTATAGAGGCAAGCGACTCGGAAGCTTCAAGTAAGGTACCTAGTAAGCACCTGAAGTTACTACAGTAGTAGGTGTCGAGTACCTTACTTTACGTTTACCTCTTTTAACCTTATTACTTACATCCTTAGGTACATTATTTACGCCTTCCTTGCTCCTTCCCTTTTTGGAGTGGTGAACGCCTTCCTTCGCTGTCAGCACGATGCAAAACGCATCAGGTCGAGACATTGCCCGATGCGATGGTCGACAGCTCAGCAAGGAATAGGTAATTCAATGTACCTACCAGTACGGACACCTTCAGCCCCGATCATGCCTGCCGTCTGCCGTTCTGCTCGCGCTGGCCGATCGTGGGGGGCAGAAGTACTACTTCAACTCACTAAAGATTCCCCCGCCACCCCGTAACTACCGTGATCCTCGGACATCAGGGTATATACGACGTACTCATTGTCCAGCATACTATATTTAAGCCATCAACTACCGCCGCCCCCACGATCCCTCCCCCTTCACCACAACTACTATTGCTGCTCCTTTCTCCCTCCTCTCTCTTCGGCCTGCTCTCCGGATCCTTCTCTCAGCAAACCATGCCTCCACACCGCCCCGTCGCCTGGGACCGTCTCCCCTCAGAGCTCTCGCTGGAGCCCTGTTCTTGGGATCTGATCCCCAACGAGATCATCTGCACCATTGTCTCTCAGCTGGACTTCAGCCCGCGAACCCTGGCTAACCTCCGCGCGGTCAACAAGCGCATCCGCGGCGTCCTCGATAACTACGAGTGGTCGCTGGCCAAGGAGATCGCCTCGAAACAGTTCCCCGATGCGAACGAGAGGTATCCCGGCTTGGCCGCTCTCGACCGTCGCGGCAAGCAATCGCATTCGTACGCCTGGCTGTCAGAAATTCATCGGCGACAGGGCGTCGTCAGACAGCTCCGGAAAGCCTTCCGCCGCGAGACCTGCATGGCCCCTGTGGACAGCAGCCGGGCCATGGCGAACGCTTTCCAGCTGATGATGCACCACCAGTGCCCTTGCCGGTTCCCCACATATGCTGCCGAGGCTGGCATCCTGCTCCTTTACCGTTTTCAAGATCTTGGTATGCTCCGCACCTCTTCCACCTGGGGCATAGACCCGTGAATACTGAGTGAAAGCAGAAAGTTACGAGGAAAAGGCGACATTACTCAGGACTCTTCCATACGCGTCCCTGGCAGTACTATTCTTCGCCCTCATTCTCGCAAGGATCACTGCGTCACGCTCTGGCGCTGGTCCTATCAACCGGATCGCCTGTCCGGTCATGAACTCCGGTGACCGTTTCCAATACGAGCTCGCTTTCATGGAAGAGATCCTCGACCAGGGCGGAGTGGATTTCCTTTACGACAGCGTTATCAAATCGTCCGACCGAGCAGCGCAGTGAGTCAATATGCTTGTCGCCTCGCTTCCAAAAGAGATCCATTGTCGCTGACCGTCCCCAAAAAGGACCTTGCGGCGCGCCTATGATGACATCGACAAATTAGAGGCGGACCCGGACTCACCTCCCTCCCTTATGTCCATCCTGAACAACACACTTGCACGACGGCAAGCAGACTTCACAATTGCCATGGACCAGGAGGCGCAAACCGCCGTGGGCCCCAATCCGGGCATGATCCAAACGGTCTTCGACCTTGGAAACGGATCACACCTGCATATAAACGTGCCTACCATTGCGTCCCATCCTCCCCTTCAGGTTCACATCATGGACTTGCCACGCCTGATCGCGGGGACCATACAGGAACCGTTATACCGCGTCGGCAGGCTGACGCGATGGGATCTCGCGGACCTAGTGTCCGGCAAAGGGCTGAGGTGCGAGGGCTGCGTGGCCAAGGAGCTGAAGGAGCAAGGGATGACGGTTGACAGGGGCCGTGACGGCTTTATTGTGGTCAGAGAATTGGAGATAGACGTCGCGCAGGAGGTGCGAGAGATCGAGGCGGAGAAACTCGAAGAAGGCTGGTCGAAACAGAGCCTTGCGGGGAGATGGGGAGAAGGGGGACTGTGCGGCGTCGATGACCGATGAGGGACGAGGGGGCGACGAGGACGATGATTATATGTATTTTTACGAACCGGGTGTTGTTCTCCGTGCTCGCCTGGACAAGCGGAAGGCGAGATTGGCTATTGTTCATTGGGTTATCGGACTTCCTAGACGGCTCTGCGGGTGCTATCCTGGTTCGGGATACTGGCGTTCTTTTACGACGGTTGTATATTCCCTTCTTTGCGGGCGTTATCATTCTGCTTTGGAACATCGATTGGTAAGCTAAATCCTTACGGTTCGCTGAGTTCACCGTTGCACATATCTTTGCTGTGAAGCCGTTATGCGGGATGAACCAACTGCTCTCGTCGATCAGGCGTTGATGTCCGGTTTCGAGGGGTTTGCAGCTGAAGTTATTGTTTGACCTTTCGTTCCTATGATTGTACTGCAACGGATAAACGGTTTAATGAGAAAATTCTGCGATGTTCGTCAAAAAAGCCCGGTAACTCACTCTTTCGAGATTCGTTGCGGCATCCTGATGAGTAGACTTGCGGTCTCAATGGACGGTGGTGCACTGCATCAAGTGTCACAAATCACAGCAGCGGCGATGTTGCTGACCTGTGCCTTGCAGATGGAGGGCGGAAGTCTAGACCGCCGAGGACAACCGTGGGCGCCCGTTGTGCGACTCCGTGGGGATGGGGCAGAGGGGGTTCCGTTCGTTGACGTCACTCAGCCTCGTATCGTATATATGTACGGCAACTCGACGTTCCTTCAGCACAGAGCAGATACAACGAACGCACCTCACTACTAGTCAAGACCACAAATCGCCATCGAAAGTCCGTCGTCAAGAAACTATACGAGATCAACTTGAAATCTATCACGCTTCTTAAGGATATCCACACACACCATGTCCGCCAACCAGAGCCACCCCCAGCAAAACGCGAACCCCCAAACCCACGAGCCCGGCCTCGTGGCCTCGCACGCCGAGTACGTGAAGGGCGCCGGGATGGTAAGTTTACTCTACCTGAACAACCTACCCCAGATTCCCCTTAGCCCCTACTTACCTCATCAGCAATCGCTGACAAACCCCTCCTTCTATTCCTCGTTACAGGAAACCATCGGCCAGATGACGGGCTCGACGGCGTGGAGCGAGAGCGGGCGGCAGGCCAAGGCGGAGGCGGTCGCGCATATGCAGCACGCCTCCGCGGCCCGGGACCCGGCCGCGCATGGCTGGGGCCGGCCCGAGGAGCTCGCGGGCAAGGTGACGGGTTGCGAGGGTATGGTCAAGGAAGGGCTGGCGAGTGAGGGACAAGGCGAGGAGGGGAAGAGGAAGTAGAGATGTGAAGGAGTTGGAGTTCGGACGCGGGGATGTGTGTGTGTATGATTAGGAAGATGGGGATTTCTTTGCTTCCCTTTTCGTGGGGGGATTTTGTTGGGATTTTAATTTATGATGATAATCTCAAGGCTGTCTATTTCTTTTGTACCTATCCTGCTGGTGGGGGTGGTACAGAGTATACATATTTTCTTTGGTTTTCCCGCTATTTCAACCGGAAAGGGAAAGTGCGCTTCATCCCCCTTCGTTCTACCGGTCGGGTATCACGCTTACGACGACGACGCTTGTGCCACCTCGTTCGTCACCTTCACAAACTCCCCCCACTGCCGCAACGCCGCGCCGCTGCGGATGGCCCACCGCGCCCGCCGAACTCCCTCTTTCCACCGGCCCCCGCCGGGACCCCTCTCCGTGATGACGTTCCCGTCGTCCCCTTCGCCCATATTGCTCGTGTCCGCCTCACAGATGCCGCTCACCACGAACAGCGCGGCCGTGTTGATGAGGACGAAGTGCAGGATGGGGTCGTCATCGGGCATCTCCCCCCGCAGGATCCGCATCAGGATCGCCGCGTTCTCCGCCGGCTCCTTGCCGGGCGAGACCTCGCTGAGGGGGTGGCTCGGCAGGCCGAAGTCGCTCGGCTGGAGCTGGAAGCTCTCGATGTCCACCAGCGTCCGCGGCGGCGCCTCCTCATCACTGGTCGTGAAGTCTTCATCGTCCGGGTCCATGGGTCCGCGGAAGTCCGGATTCGGCCGCTCGACCAGCCGCCAGCAGTGCGTGGGACCCGCGCAGCTGAGCTCGTCGAGGTCTTCGTCGCCGCAAATGATCATGGCCTTCCGAGCGCCGGACAAGCGGAGCGCCTCGGCGAAGGCGGGGCCCAGGTCGCGGCGGGCGACGCCGATGACGCGGGCTTCGATGCCGGCGTCGACGGGGTTGGCGAGCGGGCCGAGGAGGTTGAAGATGGTCCGCCAGCCGAGCTCTTTGCGGATCGGGGCCACGTAGCGGGCGCCGGGGTGGAAGACGGGAGCGAAGAGGAAGGCGTAGTTGGTGCTGGAGTAGACGGTAGGGATGGAGGTGGGGGTGACGGCGGAGATGACGGGAGCGGCGGGGAGAGTGCAGCCGAGGAGGTCGGCGGAGCCTGACTTGGAGGTCGAGGCCCGATTGCCGTGCTTTGCGACAAGAAGGAGAGAAGAGGCGAGGATGCTGGAGGTGGTGCTGATATTGAAGGTGTTGTGGGAATCGCCGCCGGTGCCGACGATGTCACACTGGTGAGAGCAATTGCAGTTAGCACAACAGCAATATTACAGATGATGCAAGGAGGCATGTCCCATACCAAGCCGCCCCTATAGTTCCCCTCCCGGCGACCGCGCGTCCGCACGATATCCCTGAGGGTCTTCTTGTCCACTGGCGCGGCGGCATCGCGCATCACCTCGGCGCATTTGGTCAGGACATCCGCGCGACGATCCCAGCCGGTGAAGTGGAGGGCGGTGAGCAGGGCGCCGGTCTGGACAGGCGAGAGGCTGTTGGTGAAGATGTGCGAGATGGCCAGGGCGATCTCGTCGGCGGTGACATTGGCGGTGCCCGGCGAGGGCCAGAGTCGCTTCAGCAGCGGAGTGATGGAGAAGATCTGGTGGGCTTCCTCGGCCGCGGTGGCAGGGGCGGAGGGGGCGCCCGTAGCAGACATGGCGAGGAGGACAGGAGGAGGAGAAGCGGAGGGGACGGGACGGGACGGGCAGGAGAGGAATCGAAAGTGCAATTGGCAGCAAGGGGACGAGGTTGTCCGGAAAGAAGCCTTGAAGCCTGAAATGGAAACCTGGATTGGTGGGGGTGAGTCAATCGCGAACCTGAGGTGTCAACTCCCAGAGCGGGGAGGATCTAAGATCAATCCGATAAGATATGATAAGATCATCAGTCCTCATCCTGCCCTGTTCTGCACGGGCCACCCCTCGCCGTCTCGCAATTTTCCTTGATTCTTCGCCCGTCGAACGTCGGACCTGATAGCCCGTGAGAAACGCCTGACGGAGGGAAGGGCTTCTTCTTCACAATCCACCATGGGGATCAAGCGCACGCACGCCGAGGCCAACAGGTCTGGCTCCAAGGGGGGAGCCCCCAAGAAGGACTTCCAGAAGGACTTCCGGAAGGACTTCAAGAAGGACTCCAAGAAGGACTCCAAGGACTCCAAACCCAAGGGGAATTGGAAGGCTGAAGGAAAGAAAACGGGAGACGGCCAGAAAGCGACCTTGGTAAGATACTATCCCGGGAACCTCTTTAGGTCTGTGATCCGATGCTAATTGTGCGCATGTAGATTTTCACTCCGCGACCTGACTGGCACGCCGCTGAACTTCCTCAACTACCTGTGGCCGATGAAGCCATCCCACCGCCTCGCCATGTCCTCGACGAGCTGCACGAGTACGCGAACTCTCTGCTGGAAGCGGAGAACAAGGCTTACAACGACTCTCACCTTTCCTCTTCGTCCTCCCACAAGTTCTTGTCGACCATCATGGCCTCTGGTACGCTTGAGGATAAAGTCTCCGCGCTCACCTTGCTCGTCCAAGAGTCGCCGCTGCACACGACCAAAGCCTTCGAAAACCTGCTGAACATGTCCCGGAAGAAGAGCAGGAACCAGGCTATGATGACCTTGGGTGCGCTCAAGGATTTGCTCGGACAGGGTGTGGTGCTTCCACCGGATAGGAAGTTGCGCACTTTCATCAAGCAGCCTGCCCTGATCACCGCCTTGCAGGGGAAGACGAGCTGGAAGCGTGGAGACCCGCTGCCTGGACAAATTCAAAAGGTTCATCTGCTCGTTTGGGCATACGAAGATTGGCTGAAGAAAACGTACTTTGAGCTCCTCAAGGTGCTTGAAGCATGGTGTAACGACGAGATCGAGTACTCCCGCAGCCGCGCCGTCACATTCGTCTGGGAGTTGCTGAAGGAGAAGCCTGAGCAGGAAGAGAACCTCCTGAGGCTGTTGATCAACAAACTGGGAGACACAGAGAAGAAGATTGCCTCGCGGACGTCGTATCTCCTCTTGCAGCTCCAGGTCTCTCACCCGTTGATGAAGAGCGTCATTATCAATGCCATTGAAGCGGATCTTCTCTTCAAACCCGGTCAGAGCCAGAATGCAAAGTACTATGCCATCATCACCCTAAACCAGACCGTCTTGAGCATGAAAGAACAGGAGGTCGCGAACAAGCTCTTGCAGATCTACTTTGCGCTCTTTGTTGGATTGTTGAAGAAGCCCGAGAAGGGTGAGATCCAGAAGTTCAACAAGAAGGGACAGGCACAAGGTGGCGGCGGTAAGCCTGGAAAGAAGGCGTTCAAGAAGGCCAAAGCGCAGGAAAGGTCAACAGCCGCTGAGGAGGAAATGAAGGAGAAGCTGATTGCTCAAATCCTGACCGGAGTCAACAGAGCGTTTCCCTTCGCCAAAACGGACGACGCCGCCTTCGAGAGTCAACTGAACACCATCTTCCGTGTCACCCATTC
Organism: Myrmaecium sp. VS I D KN 1; assembly: GCA_019775845.1. Classification (NCBI taxonomy): domain Eukaryota; kingdom Fungi; phylum Ascomycota; class Dothideomycetes; order Valsariales; family Valsariaceae; genus Myrmaecium; species Myrmaecium sp. VS I D KN 1. Next base: position 1,528,518 of record JADQAV010000002.1, on the reverse strand, counting down.
ATCTAACTTCAACACCAGTGTCCAAGCGTTGGTGCTGATTCAGCAAATCTCCGCTGCGAAGCACTATTCGACCGACCGCTTCTACCGTACCCTCTACGAGTCCTTGCTGGATCCTCGCCTGATCCACTCTTCCAAGCAGATCATGTACCTGAACCTTCTGTACAAGTCTCTCAAGTCAGATGTGAGCATCAAGCGAGTCAAGGCCTTCGTCAAGAGGCTTCTCCAGATCATCAACATGCATGAGCCCGCCTTCGCCTGTGGCGTCCTTTACCTCATCAGCGAACTGATCACCACCTTCCCAAGCATCAAGAGCATGATTGACACCCCTGAGCTCAACGAAGAAGACGAGGAGGAGAAGTTCGTTGACGCCCCGGAAGATGGTGCCGACGGCGCGGTCAAGCCTGTCAGCGCTGTTTCAGAGGAACAATCCACCCAACGCAAGAACGTTTACGACGGCCGGAAACGTGATCCCGAACATAGCAACGCCGATCAGAGCTGCCTGTGGGACCTCACGCCGTTCATCGCGCACTTCCATCCATCCGTCTCACTCTTCGCCAGCCGACTCCTGCATCAGGATGCCATGCCTCCCAAGCCTGACCCGACCACACTCTCCCTCATCCACTTTCTCGACCGCTTCGCCTACCGTAATCCCAAGACCAAGCAGGCCGAAAAGACGCGCGGTGTCTCCATCATGCAGCCTCTCGGAGGCGCGACCACCACCGCCGACATTCTCATCCGCAACCGCGAGGGCCGTGGCACGGCGGCGCCTGTCAACTCGGAGGCCTTCTGGCGGAAGAAGGCCGACGAGGTGCCCGTTGAGGAGGTCTTCTTCCACGAGTACTTCGAGAAGAGCGGGAAGCGAAAGACAACTTCGAAGAAGGAGGCGAAGAAGGCACGGACTGGCGACGAGGACGAGGACGAGGAGGATGAGGAGGGCGAGGATGAGATCTGGAAGGCGCTGGTCGAGTCGAGGCCGGAGATCGAGGGCCCTGATGAGGGTGACGAGGATCTGGACTTCGACGACATGATGAGCGACTATGAGGATAGCGAGGGCGAAGAGGACGAGGGCATGGGCATGGAAGGGGTGGAGTTCAACATGGACAGCGAGGATGAGGAGGACGGCGGGGCCAAGGTCACCGGCAAGGAGGAGGACGAGGACGACTTCGATGCTGCAGAGCTCGAGAGCGGCGATGAAGCTGCCTTCGTGGGCAGCGACGAGGAACTGCCGTCCGATATGGAGGATATCATCGTCGGGGCGGACGAAGAGAGCGAGCCGGAAGCGCCCGAACCGGCGAAGACGAAGGCGGCGGCGGCGGAGAAGGAGGATAAGAAGAGGAAGAGGAGGAAGCTGAAGCACCTGCCGACGTTCGCCTCGGCGGAGGATTACGCCAAGTTGCTGGAGGGCGAGGAGGATGGATTTTAGAGCAGGTGTCGTGTCAAAAAGTAAGATGGGCGCTGGGAGAGATGCACCATGTTGGTCATTGTTCTTTTCCTTCTTCGTTCCACAAGATCAATCAATCGATGATACCATTTATTCTTCAGACCGGTATATCAATGACATATACCATAAGATTGAAGTTCCTATATATATCACATTGAACATATGTCCGAGGCGCAATATACAGAAGGAATGCCATCATAAAGCATCAAGTATGCGTCTATGAGCGCACACTCGCTTTGCTACCGCAACAACGAGAATAGAGGAGTATCCAGTCGGCGAGCCGCTTGGTGAACGGCCCACGCACACTACTGACCGTCGGTGAGCACCCTCGTCCAGTCGAACTTCCGCCACCGCTTCCGGAAACCGTCCACGCGCCGGTCGCCCTTCTGCCAGCGGCCCTGTCGCTTGATCACGTCCGGCTCGACGTCGAGCATGCCGCCGACGACCTCGCGGGCGAACAGGTCGCCCTTGGGCCAGCGGTTGGCGTCCTCGACGACGTGACCCATGCCGCCGTCCAGCTCGAACCATACCTGCAATCGAGAGAAAAAAAAAACGGTGAGATTAGCCAGGGCTTACGCAAGGGGCATATAACTGTTCGGGACTTACGTGGAAGTAGGGCATCTCCTTCGCGATGCTCCGGCGGAAGGCCGCTCGGCCCAGCCCTTCCTTGCTCATCTTGAGCGTGTCGATCACCTTCTTGTGCTGGCTCCACTCCTCGTCGGAGCTGAGGATGGCCTCGCGGAAGAAGGCCGGGGCCGTCTCGCCGAGCTCGTACGGCAGCGGCACGGCGACCATGGCCGCGTGCGGCTTCCGCTGCGGCGCCGCCGCGTTCTCATAGAAGACCACGTCCCGCCCTTGGTCGTGGTACATGCGCGTCAGGCACTTCATGAAGTTGCGGATCTCCTCCCACTCGTCGTCGTCGCACTCGAGCAGGTTGGTGCGGTGCTGGATGGGCACGATGACCGCGCCGCCCTCGCTGACTTCGGGCTCGGTGGGGAGCGTGAGGTAGACCCGCGTCGCGAGCGAGACGACGGGGGCGATGGGCGGCCGGTTCGTGTCTTCGTGGTGGCAGAGCGGGCAGTTGTCGAGGATGCGGTTCAGCTTCTGGAAGTCGCTGATGGCCGTGTTGCGGAGGTTGATCTCCGACCTGGCCACACGCTTCGCCAGCTTGGCTGCGTTGTCGTCCATATACTCCAAGTCGTCGTCGAACTTGACGTCTTTTGCAATGCGTTCGGCCAGTTGCCTTCCTTCTCCACCTGGTACCCCCCGCGTCCGCCGCTCTTGTCGCACCATATCCTCGATGCTCATGTCCTCGTTCTCCTCGACCAATCCCCGCTCACGGCCGCGCTTGTTGGTGAGTTGGGAGACTTCACCTTTGCGACCGCCGTGAAGCATTCGGTTGTCCATCGCGCCCAGGACCACAACATCTGGTTCCTTGTGATTTGCCGCCTCCGCCAGGGCAAGGTTGTACTTCTCCTCAAGCTCAGCCGCATTTGGGGCGCGTCTCAGCTTAGCCCTCATCACCTGCGCTTGGAGTTCGTTCAGAGCGTTTTGGTCAAGAATCCTCGTGTTGACGTCTGGCCGAGGATTATCCTGGATTTCTCCCTGGGGTAGGTCTCTCGGCTCCTCCGGCGGTTGCGATTCTCGCCGGATGCCCATGCTCAGCTTGCGTTCCTGGAAAAGCTCCCCGCTTGGCTTCTCCTTGCCCACGTAGTCCTTCCCGTACGTCTTCCTCCGTTCCAGCTCGATTTCCTCTTCTCGGGCATCGTCAAAGTCCCTTAGATCTCCATATCTCTCCAATGCCACCTCCTCAACGGGCCTCCCTGTTTCCTTGGCTTGCCGATAAACATTCTTGAGTTTCGTCATCCGCCACTGGCTCCCGTCGTCTCCGAAGGTGTAATTGACCTCATGTTGCGCGGGCTCTTCCGCGATCCTTGTCTCGGCTTTGCCTTCTTGTAAATCCTTTAAGTGATGGTTCAGCTCCTTCTCGTGGATCTTCAACTGGTAGTCAGTCGCAGTGCTTTTGGTATGTGCTGATTTCGGCGATGCTTTCCTCCGATTCACATATTCCACATCGATCGCGGAAGGTGCTTCCATCCACGAGTCCCGGTGCAACCCAGCTGCGGCCTCAAGCTCTTGGTCCATGGTGTCATCAACTGGCGGCGGAGCCACTTCTTTCTCCACCCATTCATCCTCTTCATCGCCTTCATCATCATCTGCGATCGGGGAGCGCGATCGGCGACGCTCCTCGGGCTCTTTGCGGCGGTGCCTGTCCTCCCGCGAGTCGTCACCGTGGTGTCGCGAGCGCTTATGGCGATGTCGAGAGCCGTGTTCATCATCTTCGCGGCTGCGATGGTGTCGGGAAGAGTGATGGTGTCTGTGCCTGTGACGGTCACTGTCCTACGAGACGTCAGAGAAAGCTGGTCGAGGTAGGAGTTGCGCATGGTTTCATTACCTTGGAGCGACGATCGTGCTCCCGGCTGCGGCTTCGGTCGCGTTTCTTGGGCTGGGACTCCTTTGCCTTGCTTTCCGCCAATTCTTTCTCGAAATCTTCTAAGGTCATGTTGGTGGCAGTGTTGTATGGTTATTGTGGGAAGCTCTGCTGGTGAGGTTGGTTCGAAGCTCTCGCCGGAGGACCGGGGGCAACCCCGGCCGGTGATGTCAAAAAAAGTTCCGGCCCGCGCGCGGCGGCTTCGAAATCCATTCAACTCCAGCGACCAAGACAGGACTTTCCACGCCCACGCCAGATAAGGCGCACCCTAGCACTTTCGACCAGGACGTGTTCACAGTTGTCTGGATCGCATCGAACTTCAATTACTGCGACTAGGTCACCCTTGCTCCGCCAGTGATTCTTCTGAACTTCATCGAGATACCCCCACCATGGCCTCATCCGACGCCTCCTCCGCTCAATCCGCTCCGGCGCAGGATGCGCCCTCCCCCGTCGCGATCGTCTGCGTTGGCATGGCTGGCTCGGGAAAGACGACCTTCATGCAACGGATCAACAGCTATCTTCACAGCAAGAAGGAGCCGCCGTATGTGATCAATCTGGACCCCGCCGTGCGCAACGTGCCCTTCGACAGCAACATCGACATCCGCGACTCGGTCAACTACAAGGAGGTCATGAAGCAGTACAATCTGGGGCCGAACGGCGGCATCATCACCAGCCTGAACCTCTTCGCCACCAAGATCGACCAGATCCTCGCCCTGCTCGAGAAGCGGACCAAACCGGCGGAGGCAACCCCAGCCACGCCTGCGCCGGGTGCTGCGGAGGCTTCTGGTGCGACTGCCAAACCGAAGCCGACGAAGCCGATCAAGAACATCCTCGTGGATACTCCGGGCCAGATCGAGGTCTTCGTGTGGAGCGCCAGCGGTGACATCCTTCTCGGATCCCTCGCCTCGTCCTTCCCCACGGTGATCGCCTATATCATCGACACGCCGCGCACCGCGTCTACGTCCACATTTATGAGCAACATGCTGTACGCCTGCAGCATTCTCTACAAGACGAAGCTCCCGATGATTCTAGTCTTCAACAAAACCGACGTCCAAGATGCCGAGTTTGCCAAGGAGTGGATGACGGACTTTGAAGCGTTCCAGGCGGCGCTCAGGAAGGAGGAGGAGGAAGGCAGCTTCGGCGGCGAGGGCGCCTTCGGTGGCGGCAGTGGATACATGGGCAGCCTGCTCAACAGCATGAGCTTGGTACTGGAGGAGTTCTACAGCCACCTGAACGTGGTGGGCGTGTCGTCGATGACGGGGCAGGGGGTAGACGAGTTCTTCGAGGCGGTCAAGGAGAAGGCGAAGGAGTTCGAGCGGGACTACCGACCGGAGCTGGAAAGGAAGTGGAAGGAGCGGGAGGAGGAGAAGGTCAAGCGGCGGGAGCGGGAGCTAGGGAAGCTGATGAGGGACATGAACGTCTCGGACGATGCGGGCAAGGAGGGCAAGCGAGCGAAAGAGGAGGCGGTCACTGTCAGCGACGCGGAAGCGGAGGACGACGACGATTATCCCGACGAGGATGATTCCGAGGATGAGACCGGCGACTCGGGGTTGAAGTCGAGATACGCCCAAGCGTTGAAGAACTCCGCTAGCGGGCCTACCGACGAGGACCTTAGCTTTGTCCGCTACATGAGGCAGGCCAAACTCGGTTGAGGTGGGAACTGTGATCTTATGGTGAGAAAGTCGGCGGGACTGGCGTTCAGTGGGCTCGAAGCATTTGTAAGGCGTTTGGAGCTGGGTGAGGGCTTGGTGATCTTGATACACATGTTGAGGTGATGCACATACCGATCCGGTGTAGCAAAGCCGTCAGGAAGCGTCTAATGTAATCTTCCCTAGACTGTTTCAATGGTGTCCTCTTCGACGACATTCATCGGTTTTGAGAACAAAATCTTCAGCTTTTTGGGTCTGCTTCCTAGTATTGGAAAACTGCATCGCTCGTCCATGCAAAAGATATCGATCCGTCTGCATGCAGGGAAGCGTTGCACACGGTCTCGCAGGGTGGTGGATGGTTTGACAGCAATAGAGAGGACACAGCGTTCATCTTGAGGATTTTCGTTGCACTAGATGATTTCCCTCGGATGCTGGCTCACATACAGCTCATCTCTCCTCACGCCCTTCCGCCCTGGGACTTAGTACTCTCAGGGGGGGAACAAGAGTGACAGCATTGCATGATCTACGGGTTCTGGAGCTACTGCAGCTACTACCGGGCCTAGTTGAGCTGTAGCGGCCGTGTTACTATGCATACAGTATGCGATCGATCATCCTCTCATAATGCGCCTATCTCCCCTTCACCATGCTCAGCAGATACTCTATCACTACATATGTACAAGCCAGGTCATGACGGCTTCTCTTACTGCGCGCTTGGTATGGCGTTCTTAAACAAAAGTTGATTGCCGGGATACAGTCCTCTTTCCATCCTCCAACACTGCGATTGGGCACGCATAGCAGGGTATACCGGCTCTGACCAGATAACGTACGGGTTCATATTGCTCGGTCATCCTTCTCATGAAGTAGCAATCATTTTGTTCTGCTCCTCGGCCAGAGTAACACCTTCCGGCGCTTGCCGATAAAGTACTATCTCAGATTGCTTGAAGTATCTCCGTGCATCTACGTGGGCATAACATTAGCAGCTACGAACTTGCAAGGAGATCTCGTGCAAAAACATCAGAATGAGGTAAATACAACGTACCTTCATCGATGAGCACTAAGCTCAGGTAGTAGCGAGTCGAGTACTTCTTGTTGACTTCCCGGAAGGTAGGGGTCAGATCGAAACCCCCGAGGAACAGCCTGATAGGAATAGTCTCTCCTGGACATAAGTTAGCAACTAGGTAGCATCCCCTTCATGATTGCCATAACCATCATACCTCTCGAGGGAGAACCATCCATGATCTCGAATCTCACCAAGGTCTCGCTCTCGTTGTATTGATTTGGCGCCACGCCTGTTGTTTCCCTGCGAATGATCGAGAGCTCCATGTGCTTGATCTTCAACCGTACGAGTAGGAAGTAAATCCTTCCAACGATGACGTCCTTCAGGTGGTATTTGGACTTGGAGTATTCGAACTCGATGTGCAAGCAGTCCTCGATGCCAACGTCCATCTTGATCGACTGGTTGGTCTCCGGCGGTATCCGGTACGAGTACACCCACAGGTCCTTCTCCCGGACAACATCCGCCATCCTCCGCGACACCGTCACCCGCACAAAGTAGCGTAGCTTCACGTTGATTCCGTTATATGATTCGTACGGCTTCTCGACGTTCTTGAAGTTGAACTCGAAGGTCTGGGGGTGTTGCAGGTCGCCCGGAGCAGCCAGCTCTTGGCCCAACGAGAGGAATTCGTAATGGTTCCCACGATCATAGAACATTTCTTCGAGGTAGAGCGCGGGTCAGCACATTTATCCGTCTCCGTCGCACATCCTCCCTGGTGAACTGACCGATTGTCCCTATGAACTGGACCTTGATCCCCGTGTGCTCCAGTCTCTTCCCATCCTTCGGACGGATGGTCACCGCGCCCTTCACCGACTCGCCGTCGAGGTAGAGTGGCACCTTCTCCCTCCTGTTTTTGTCCAACTTCACGTCTACCGTCTGGCGTTCGTCGGCATCGTCGAGGACAATGTCGATGTCAACGGGGGTGGAGAAGAAGATGGACATGGCGGGGAAGATGGAGTGCGCGTCGCGGGGAGGGTCGGCGAATAGGTGCGCGCAATCAGTAGTTGGGCGTCGTTCAATCGTCGTTCAATTGTCGTTCAATTGTCGTGCTAGGCAGCGCTGGGCGGTACCTCCGGCCATCACCTTGATGTGGCCGGACAGCTGGGAGCATATCTCGACCAAAGAGGTAAAGCGCTTAGATGACATAATCATTTCCTGCCTGAGGCGTCTAGTTATTTGAGCGACCTCTCTTCTAATGGATACTCCTCCTAGGAGTAGCGGACGATAGGAGTAGCATACCGGTACTCCTACTCTTCTGCTGGAGCAGATATGCCAGATGACGAAAGAGGTGGTCTTGCTAAGACAAGGATGTCGTTTCAAGTATGGATATGTTTGTCAGAGAAGGCGAGCGTTTCGACCGACGAAATGCCTCGGTTGCAGCATGAGTACAGAGTACGAGTACTGAGGAAGAACACACGGCCATTCACTCCAAGGCGACCAGTTGCAGTGAGGTGTGCAAAGGATGACCTGTCAAGATGCATGGCATGCATACGTGCATGCATGCGAGGAAGATCTGATGGCGATGGCTTGACCCCAATGCCCTTGGGCAGCCCTACCTACTACGGCTGAGCTTCGTGCCAACACTGCACTCCATTCACGCGCATAGCAGTTCACCCGGTAAAACTCAGGAGGGACGCTCAACACGGTTGCGCGGCATTTGAGGACGGCCTTCGTCCCAGGTCATCAATCTCAGGCTACTCCAAATTACTAAGGGGACGAGCACTGATCCGGAGTTATGGTACAATTACTAATGCATGAACCCCCACGCTAGCAGTAATTCATCCCACGCCCTGTTAGGTCCGTACGGGTACTGCGGATACATACTTTATTGTGACCTATCCGGTACAGGCGCGAAGGAGCCGAAGAGCTGTCCACTACTACCTAAGCAATGAGCGTACCTATACGAAGTACGGACACTCGTGTTGTCTTCTGCTGCACTGGAGGACTGCCTGTTGCCTACTTGCCTACTATCTGGCTGAGTCCGTACCCAGGTCGGCGAACGGGAGAGACGCTCCAGGCTGCCATCCTGGAACTCGTCCAGCATGCACACGTGTGTCACCCTGTTACTGGCTGAATCGTCGAGAGGGACGTTGGCATGTGTCGGATCCATACTCCTCCTACCCTCGTACAGTATATACAGTACAAAAAAATGTACACGGCTGACGGGAGGGAGGACCTAAGGACGTCCGTTTGCTCCAGTCCCCGGAGTTGCGGTTGCATTTCTCCGCAGCGAACCGTCCGCAAGCCTTGCAGCATTGGTGCCTGACGATTTCTTCGGGTCGTGGTCGGTGTCCGTGTCCTTTTTCTTTACGCCGACCCTGACCGTACTGACGGAACTGTGGGGAAAGGAGAGAGGGGGAGCCCCTCCGCTCCCCCCTTGTCTGCCCACGCGCTCGAAGCCTCTGACCCAATTTTTCAAACGCCGACGACCCTCGAGCCAGCTGGTTCCATCTGGAGGGGGGCGCGCACCTGTTGCCGACGGCACCCCTTCTTCCTCAGGAACCTCACCAGCCACTCGCAATTGACTTGGACCAAGTCCGCGTGAGACGAAACTTGTAGCCGCGATGTTGACAGCACTCGCCGACTCTACAGATTCCCTGCAGACGGCCCGGCACCGAGATGAGGAGATGTGCTGAGCACTGCACGATGCTTTTGCCTTTTGCCTTGCATGGTGACATCAGCCGGCCTTGATCGAGCGGCGGTCCCACTTGCCGTCATCCCCCTTGGCCCTATTTCCGTTTCGGAGGCCAGGAGATCACCACGACTTTGCCGGCTCTCCTCTCGTGTGTGTGGGTGTGGGTGTGGCTCACTAGTATATAGGAGCTACAAAGCCCGCCTTTTCCTTCGCCCTTCCTGCTCCCGATTTCGACCTTTTCTATCGCTTCAACAATCGTCATAATCTAGCGTCAATCCTGCATCGTGCTTCTGCGCTCTTTTGATCCGCTCGTCTCAGCCGGCGCAGCCAACTTTATTTGTTCCCTCAATTGTCATACTCTCCTATAATTGTCCACAATATGTTGACTTATGAGCAAAATCACCAACCCTTCGGATCAAACGTCCAGTTGACTTCGACAATGGATGGCGCCAAGGTGGTCAATGGCACGGCTACCAAACCTCGTTCGAGGCATCTCTGGGTTGTGACCGGACCTGCCGGTTGCGGTAAAACCACAGTCGCTGAATATATCGCAAGCCAGCTCTCGCTCCCTTATATTGAAGGAGACAGTGTAGGTTGCCGTCTGACTGCTTTTCGTAAGGTTGGAGGTTGACAGAGTCAGTTCCACCCGCCGGCGAACATCGCCAAGATGGCCAATGGCATTCCTCTTACGGACGCCGACCGATGGGACTGGCTCATCGGGCTGCGCCGTGAAGCGCTGGCGAGATTGAGCAGCGGTGCTCCCGGCGCGGTCCTGACGTGCAGCGCGCTAAAGGAGAAATACCGCGATGAGATTCGCATGGCTTCCCTGAAGGACCACAACGTCATCGTCCACTTCATCTACCTCCGAGCGGATGAGCAAACACTCCTAGCCCGCGTTGCCGCTCGCAAGGGTCACTACATGGGGGCGAACATGGTCCACAGCCAGTTTCAGACGCTGGAGGAGCCTACGGCGGCCGAAGAGGATGTCGTGGTAGTGGACGTCAACCGTCCGCTTGCGGAGGTGGAAAAACAAGCCCTAGCCGCCGTCACCAAGATCATGGCGGAAGACACGGAAGGGTCCCGATGAGATGACCGCGGATTGGGCGCTCCAGGCGACGCGTGGAGGCCGAATTCTTGCTGCATAAACATTTTCTCATGAAAACTTGTGGGCGTTCGAGCGATTTCGTGGTTATTGTTGGCGATATTTTGGATTCGATTGGAAGGCTGGAGTCCGTGGAATCGTGTTCTACCGGGGGGTTGTCGAGTTATACCCGCATTGTTCGGTGCGCTGGAAGATTGGGGTTCGTCATTTTCTGTCTCTTTCCACCAATTGAATCCGCCTTGAAGGCAGAAAGCGTTTTCCTGCTCATGCATGCCACCACGTTATGCCACAGTCCGATGTAATGGCTTGTACGTGCTTATCTCGTCTGTCATGGCAGCGATTCTTCCCCCGACCCGGTCGCCGGCGATGTGTGTCTGCCTGAGCAGTTTCACGAATGAAGTCATCGTCGCCACGGTGGGAGTACGGCAGGGCATGTCTTGCAGCCCAACATCAATCAGCCTGATTTTCCAGATCTTGCTCTTGCCCTCTTTTGCGCACCACCACCTACATACGCTCGTACGCCCGCCCTGATGGTAACGAGACGGGTCGTCATGCGTAGTCACGGCGATCAAATTCCCTGAAGATGCGGACGGAGTTCGGCAGCGGGAGGCTACCGCAGTACCTAGCTGCTGATTTCGAGGTTCCCGGACGACTCGGCTGCTGTTCGGTCCCCCAGCAGGCGGCTAGCTTCGGCTTGGCCCTCACCCCGCCCTTCTCATGCATCAGCCCGCTCGGCTTACCAGTAAATCCTGGGGTCGGGGGAATGCGGGGAAGGAAAGAGCAGAGTACTCCGTAGGAGAGGTGGAATTCCAATCATGTACAGTAGGTACCTGCACTTTCTCTACTACCGTGCGCCCACCGCCTCAAGAAAATGCGGGCTACATTGATCGCGGAGGCCAGATGCCTCTGCCAAAACTTCCAGTTGACGCCTGCGAGGGGATTCAGAGGGCCTGTTCTTCAATGGGCCCAGCAACACCGACGAAGACAGCTTCACCGGTCGGCGCGTGCGCTGGTCGTCAAGCCCTATCTGCTAGCGGACATAGGAGAAGGTAATATCTATCCTCTCTCTACCGATTCCAATGCGAGAACAGGCTGAACCGTCGCGAAAAGGCATCACCGAGTGCCAGATCATCCAGTGGTTCGTACAACCAGGGGCGCGCGTCGAGCAGTTTGATAAGATCTGCGAGGTGCAGTCGGACAAGGCGACGGTGGAGGTAGGTACCCTGATCACCGCGTGCAAACGCTGTACGACCACTGATGCGGCTGCTTCCAGATCACCTCGAGATTCGATGGCATCATCAAAAAGCTCTATTATGAGCCCGATGACATGGCCAAGGTCGGGAAGGTAAGCTGCTTGGCCAATTCTTTTCTACCGCTCATACGCTTACAGATTCTTAGCCTCTGGTGGATATTGACATTCAAAACGACATCTCTCCGGGAGACGAGGAGCTAACGAGAGTCTCGACTGACAAGGCTGAAGCACGAGTAATCGATGCACAAAAAGAGGTGACAAAGGAACAAGAAGATCCTGAGAAACGCGAGACAGCGCTGGCGAAAGAAGAGATGCAGGCCGAAGGAGGACTGACACCGACACCGATCCCGGGGAAACATGCCTCCTTGGCTACTCCAGCAGTTCGTCACTTGATAAAACAGCACGATTTGAATATCGTAGACATCAGAGGCACTGGGAAAGATGGGAGGGTCTTGAAGGAAGATGTCCTTAACCATGTGGCCCGGAAGGACGTATCTTCCGCCAGTCCGAAGACCTCTCAGCTTCCCGAGTTCTCTGCCGAAGACAAGACATTCCAGCTAAGCCCGGTGCAAAAATCCATGTTCAAAGCCATGACCCTGTCGCTCTCCATACCTCGTTTTCTGTATACCGATACCGTCGACTTCTCGTCCTTGACGGCGCTCCGTAAAAGGCTTCACGGTCACAGCGGAGCGCATCAACTCCCTCCCACTACAGTCTCCGAACAGCGTCTGAGATTATCCTCCCTCCCGTTCATTCTCAAAGCTGTTTCGCTCGCGTTCCAGCAATACCCGCTTCTCAATAGTCATCTAGATACCGTCAGTGGTCAGGACAAGCCGCAACTAATCCAGAAAGCCTCCCATGACTTCGGGATCGCCGTCGACTGTCCTGCAGGCCTCGTTGTTCCCGTGATCCGAAACGTCCAGCAGCATACCATCCTGAGCCTCGCCTCTGAGATCGCACGTCTCTCGTCTCTAGCCAAAGACAATAAGCTCACCAGTGCCGACCTGTCCGGTGCGACATTCACCGTTTCCAACATCGGCTCGATTGGAGGAACGGTTGTGAATCCGGTTATCGTGCCACCGCAGACAGCGATCTTAGGGGTGGGCCGGGCGAGGAAGGTCCCTGCGTTCGGCGAGAACGGAGAGCTGGTTTCGAGAGAGGAGGCGGTCTTCTCGTGGAGCGCGGATCACAGGGTCATAGATGGAGCGTATACAGCCAGATGTGCGGAGATGGTCAGGACGTTGCTGGAGGGTGCTGAAGGTATGCTCGTGCGTATGAGATGAAAGGATATGTTATGTCCAAGTGTGCCTGGATAATACAACAAGGCGAGTGACCTTGATGGACACGGGGCCATATGCAATGATCCCAGAGTACATTAACGGGTCCATATTTGAGCAATGTCTGTTGCACGTCTGTCGGCGCAGGTCTGCCCGCGCTTTTTATGGCTGTGAAGAACGCCACCCCGGTCATGGTGCCCCACCCAACGGGGACCCTGACGATCTCAGTGACATCCCACTTGCACACACCACCCCGACCTTAAGGTCGAAGTACCTTGGGATTCATATCGCAGAAGGGGACTTCTACCTTAAACATTCACAAGCATGGCAACGGAGCCGCCGCGAGCAGCCAAATCGCAACCGCCGTCCTCCACCGACGACTTCAAGTTCCCGCCGCAGCACTCCTTCCCGCCCTTCTTCACGATCCAGCCGGTGCTCAGCACGCGCACATCGCAGCTGACGTCGTGGTCGACGCTGATCCAGGCCTACTGCCGGCACCACCGCCTCTTCTCCCTCTCCCTGATCGACGCCGTCGACACGCCCTTGTTCAATAATGCCCGCCTCGGCCGCCGCCTCTCCCTCGCCGATGCCCGGACGGTGATCGACTGGATGTGCTCCAAGGAGGGCGGGGGCCGGGCCGAATGGATCCGCGGGGCCGGCGGCGGCAAGGACGCCGCAACGGCGGCGGCTACCACCACCTCCGCCGACCGCGCGTGGATCTACTGGCGGCGGCCGGAGGAGTGGGCGACCGTCCTGGAGGACTGGGTGGACGCAACGGCCCAGCGGAACACGGTCTTGACCCTGTACGAGCTCGTCGAAGGGGAAGAAACCCGGACGCAAGAGTGGTGGGGGATGGACATGGAGCTGCTGCAGAAGTGTCTTGGGGTTTTGGTCAAGAGGGGCAAGGCGCAGGTGTTTGGGGGAAGCGACGCGGCGGAGTCGGGCGTCAAGTTCTTTTGAGAGGACCATAAGCGGCCTTGCTGGGGCCGAGGGGATGCCGTCAAGCGTTTCTGACGTTGACTAGGCTGGATGATCACCCCACGAGTCCTGGACATGACAATTGTGGCAGGCTATTGCAAAAAGGCATAGAGAGATGCTATGGGGGACTATGAGATGACAAGCGACGAGTTATTATATTCTGGGAACCTCCAGCAAAAAGGCATAGAATAGAGTACAGTCGCAGGTACGCTAATGAAGTGATTCAAAAATAAGGAAATTCTGATTGACTATCGAATACCCCTACCCCCCTACTACTGTCACAGTGAAATCGCATCTAACATTCTCCCAAGCTACATATCCAACCCGGAGCTCACTAGCCGGTACAAGAGACGTCTGATCCTCAATCCCTCCTCACGAGGTATGCTCAATACAAAGCTTCGAATTCGATCGTTTCCGGGATGAACACTGGTCTCTTACCACAGAAGCGAGCTCGTCATTCGGCTGCCATTTGTAACACTCCGGTGGCATTCCAGTAAATGTGCCCGTTTCTTCATCTCCAAGCCGGACCCACACTTCTCGAACGGGATCCAGCCTCTCCGCAACGAGAACGAGGTCGAAGGGCTGCGAGAGCTCGCCTGTGGTCGGTTCACTTTGACACCAGAAGTAGCCCATGCCTTTCTGGGGCATGCCGTCGATGCGGATCCCGATGGCTCGATGGTTGTGGCGCCTTGCAATACCCGCATCGTCACCGAACTTCCAGTATCGGCTTGACCCTTGGCCTACGGCCGCACCTTGGATGACTTTGTAGTAGCGCATATTGTTCCACACTTCGGGGTCCGCTCTGAAGCACACCCCGCGTCCTTTCAGCGGGCGCTTCTCCCACGCATCTAGGGCAGCCTGGTCGCCCACCCGGGGGGCGGTGTGGTAGTACTTGAGATGATGCGCCGCAAGGAATGTGATACGATACATGGCCGGTTTCCTCCAAGGGGGTTGCGACAGCTCCATTACCTGCAACCACATCTTGTCCTCGCCGTCATCCGCCTCACCGGGCACTATGAGGGTGTTCAAGAGGATCACCGGGTCCGCGCCCACGTCGTTGAAGATGGTCCTGAAAGAAGGCCGGTCGTGCACTGTACCGTTGCTGTCAAATAATATGGCGTCTCCGTTCGGATAGCCAGTATAGCCATCGACTAAGTCGCTTGGAAGCTCGATAACATCTGGTGCCTGGATGATATGGATGTCGGACCCCGACGAAGTTGAACTCCATAAGTCGTCGCTGCCGTCTTGCGTCAAAGCGAAATCGTCGCAAAGGGCAAGTTCGCTACCGTGCGTTTGGACCGGCAGGCTTGTATCCGAGGAGATGTCGTCTATAGTGGTGTCGGATGCTTCATCAGATATGTCCATCCGTTCATCGCCTTCGTTGGTATGGGCTAGGTCGTCAGATATGCTGATCCGGTCATCTGTAATGTGGCATTCCGCTGAGGCGGGGCTCATTCCCTCCCCTTCGCTGCTTGAATCGCTTGAGGCATCTCCGGTAGACATGGGCGAAGTCGCTGCGCCTGTCGATATATACTCCTCGTATGCACCGGCACCAATCATGTTGAGCGGCAAGGGAATGTAGCAAAACCAGACGCAGCACCGAGAAATTCCTCGCGTTAGAAAGTATGAGAAAGGGGTCGAAAACCTCACAGGGTTTTCATGCGTGAGCTGATGTCGATAGCTGCGTGGTCCAGTGAGGTCTGGGAAAAAGCCACGTATAGGCTGTGAGGATGATAGAAAAGACCAACGGATGACCGCAATAAAAAGGCAGAGGCTGGAGCGTACTGGTAGACTGTAGATTCGTGGGATGAATACGGTATGTGTGTCGCTAGTGAGAGAGTTGAGTTTTGGAGGAAGTCTATCCCGACGCCCTCTGCAGTGGCGCCGTATCAGAGCTTACGACTCTCCCCAACACTCGGCCGTACAAACGTGCTCTAAATCAAATGTGATCAGCGACGAAGGACTTTGAGATCCTGCAGGTGCCAGAGTCGGGAGAAGTCGACCTGCAGAGCAGCTCCCCTTAGTCTTGTCCTGTTGTGGACGTGGAAGGTCACAAGCACTGGCAGCCTTCACTCACTTGAAAGCCAGCTTAAAGCTGTACCAGCACGCAGTGACAAAACACGTGTACAGGCATGCCGAAATCTGCGGCTAGCAAGGTACGTAGGTAAGTGAGTACTGGCAAACCAACTCGATGTAAGATATGCTAGTACTCAATGTCTTCCAAATTTACCGTACTTACCGTTTAGTACATGAACTGTTCAAAGTTTCGACTTTCTCACCGGCCCTGGCAGGAGCGACATTGCCTGCCTGAATTTCTCGTCCAGAACCTGTCTCTGCAATCCCGCTTTGCCTTCCCAGCTCGCCTCGTGAACTTTCTCCTCTTCCCTCCATCTGACAAGCTCTGATCCCAGCCACCGCGCACTTTCTGCTGCCGTCGTGGCGACATCTTCTAACGGTATAAGATGACCAACCTTCTTTACGATGAACTCTTGTACCCGACCTTCTTTCGCACCGCCGGAGCCACCCAGGCCGACACCGGTCCGCTCCAGCCTGTCCTTCCTGGAATCGGGGATCGAAAGCGGGCTCATCTCCCCATAGATATACAGCACACTTGGCCGGAGACCTGAGAGGTGGTCGAAGATCAAATTGCACTCGGGACGATACACCAACGCGCGCAAGTGGAATTGAGGGTCCAGATCAGGGTAGAGAATCCGATTCACGGAGCCGCCCGGGCGAATGTAATGCGGGCGGGCAAAGGTGAAGACTTCTTGGTGCTTTGTAGTTGCTAGAGTGACTTCGTGCGGCTGAGAACCGACGGAGCTGAACGTGGGCTCCGTGGACATGGCTGCTGGAAGAGGAGGCGCATCAGATGAGCCGATTCGTCTCGAGGAAGGATATAGGGCGGTAGGAATATCGCGGAGGCCGTACTTGATCCAGAGATCGAGCACCCGCGGGTCCCAAGCCTGGTAAAATTTGCTGCGCTTGAAAGAGGCAGCCGCCTCTTCGCGAGATGGCCAGCGGTCACGCCGAAAGGTTGAAGCTTTGGCAGGGCCAAACTGGCCTTCAACTCCTGACATGCCTTTTTGGATCACCGGGTCAATAAGAACGAGGGTGCTAAGGAGACGAGGATGGATGAGGGAAAGCTGTACAAGATGAGCACCACCCATACTATGCCCGATGCCCACCAGAGGACGAGGCATCTGATCGCGGAAATGATTGATCATGTGGAGAAGATCTCGAGGATGGTCAAACCATGAGGCTGAAGGGTGTTAGTCGTGGAGTCCACCACATCCATGACACGCCCGGGAGCTTACGATCGTTTCCGAGCGTGTTCTCGTTCAAAATGCCGCTTTGGCCCTGATGGGCCACATCTGCTATCCAGATCCCCCGGATAGTGAATCCGGCACTTTTGGACTGTTTCAGGAGCTCGTCCCAAAGGGGTTCATAGAGTTCCTACCGGTGAAGGTCAGGCCCATGGAACGTTATCAAGATTCGAAGAGGGGATCGCTAACCTTTGGAAAGCCATTTGCATGTGCTGCTATTATAGTGACATCACCCGGTGTTGGCTTCGGGTTGCTGATCGGAACATACTGCTTTATAGCTAACCATAGAACATCCTCTTGGTTGTCTCTGGTGGCTCTAGGGTATTCTCTGATGTGCTGACAGGGAATCTGATGCTCTATTACGTGAAACAAAGACGAGGACATGGCCTGCAGAGTAGTGTGACAGGAAAGACAGCAACCTGGGGTATAAGACGGCGATGGCTTGGGTCAGATCGCGATATAATCAAGTTCAGCCAGGGGCTCTTCGTCAACTTCAAGATCTTAATGAGAGGAAGAGATCCGAGACCGGAAGATCAGATTCAAGCTGACTTCCAGCCAAAGGATTCCGCAATACTGATAAGTCTCAGCGAAGGATTTTAGAGATGTTTACCCACGTATCCGACCTGACTGCGGCTGAGGCTTAATAACCGCGTATCATTACTCCACTTTGCCGAGGTTAAGTGCTAAACAGAGAACATTCCAAGAACACAGCCGAACACCAATTCCTTGAAAAGGGATAGCATCTTATAGACCGAGTAAGTACGATGCAGGGGGCTACTTAAATCTAGCTCGTTAGTACGAGAATGGAAATGTGATGGCAAAAACAGATACACTGTAGTTGCATCTATAGCTAAGTAGTGAACAGCGGAAGATGAATGATTCGGTTCCCAATAGTTGTAAGTTACGCAGTCAGACATTGCATGTATTGAATGATCCGGAGTTAGAGCAGTATCAAAGTATAGAATCACATCGCCTTTCAGCAATTCCTGGCCATGACCGCGGTTCCTAACGGATTTCGCTACAATGAACATATGAAGGAAAGATTGCCCTGTTTTATCAATTCCAAGCGACCAAGGACTCAGGTACTAGGGATACTGCATTTGGTAATCTTGAACATGGAGTCATCGAAGTTCGAAGATCAAAGGAGCGTTCCTGTCACGTGATGACGCTTATCTGTTGTCGCGATTGCTCTTGTCCGAACCGCGTCGTCCGCTCTCCATCTCGGACGCAACGCTTCCCTCGTGGCTGTCTTGAGCACCACTACTCCACCATGGCAGACGAGAATCAAGATTTGACAATGGAGGATGCTTCTTCAGCGGCGCTGTTTGAGGGATGTCACTTTACTATAGTCCCTAGCCCACGATTGACAGAGGAGCACATTGCGCGAGTACGTACAAGTCCGCTTACCTCACGCGCTTGCTCCACGCTGACCTGAACCAGCTCGCCCAAACTATACAGGACAACGGCGGCACATATACCAAGTATGACGAAGCCGCCGATATGGAGAAGGAGTACACACACGTCGTATCCACCACGTCTGATTTCCCCCGATATCACACTCTTATTGAGCGCTGCGTCCATGTGATCAAGCCTTTGTGGGTAGAAACATGTGTTGCAAAGGGCAAATTGTCGAACCCCCGCCAATTCAGCCCGGATCCTGCGCTGTTCCTCAATGAGGTTACCGTGTGTTGTGCCGATATCCCAGAGGGCGATAAAGAGGCCATCCAGGGTGGAATGCTTGCGATGGGGGGAACCTATGTCGAAAATCTTAACAAGCATGTAACCCACCTGGTTGCGCTATCAATGGATAACGACAAGTGCCAATTGGCTCTCAGGAAGCGTTTAAAATGCCACATAGTTCTCCCTCACTGGTAAAGAGGACCATCCACACCAGATCTTGAAATCACTCGCTGATGACAAGCTAGGTTTGACGATTGCCTGAAGCTCGGTCGTAAAATTTCGGAAGCTCCTTATACGCTGCCAGATCCGGACGTCCTGAAAGGAACAGGCCTCAAGTCGGCACCGCCTTACAAGGAGAACAAGGACATGAATAGTGCAACCTCTCCAACACCGACTGCGGGTCTCCCTTCTCCCTCCAGTGACAAAGTGAATGGGCGGCAAGGAAGCGTTTTTCGGAATAAAGCCGTCATGCTCGGCGAAGACTTGCAAATCAGCGATCGCCTTCGGAACAGCATCGGGGAGGTTGTCCAGAGGATGGGAGGTTCAATGACAGAAAACGTGGACGATACGGATATGTTCATTGGTCATTATAGGGACGGCGAACAGTACACGAGCGCATCTCGACGGTCTATCGACGTCGGGAACCTAAGCTGGCTTTATCATATGATCAACTACAACACGTGGACAAATCCAATGCGACGCTTGTTGCACTATCCTATCCCCCGAAATGGCATTCCGGGATTTGAGAACCTCAGGATAAGCCTCTCGAACTATACAGGCCTGGCCCGTATTTATCTGGAAAACCTGGTCAAGGCAACCGGTGCAGAGTTCACTAAAACTATGCGTCAGGATAATACCCATTTAATAACAGCACACACAATGAGTGAAAAGTGTGATGCTGCGAAGGAGTGGGGTATAAACATTGTCAATCATCTGTGGCTCGAAGAAAGCTACGCGAAGGGTAGGGCTCAACCTTTGACCACTCAACGATACACGCACTTCCCGAAACGGACAAACCTTAGCGAAGTAATCGGCCAGATATCGCTCGATCCCACAGAATTAGCGAAGTACTACCAGCGACCGCAAAAAGTTCCTAAAGCCAAGACAGTCGTTGACGCTGGCAAAAACAAGGCAAATGGAGCATCTGCTTCCAGCGCTCACACCTCTGCTGGTGATTTAGACCCTCAAGACATGGGGAGCTCAACCCCACACAATGGAAGAGCAAGCAGGTCTCGAGATGAGCACGCCGCCCGTACACCCGTCATGGCTCGTCATCTAGATGGAAAGGAGAACGAGACTCCGTCGACAAGTGGAAGCAGAGGGGCTAAGGATCGCGCTCTTTCCAAACTACATGAACTTGCACCGGACATCGCTCTATATGAGAAGGAAAAGAAGCGGGTAGGGGGTGTGATCCATGGAGGCAGAAGAAGCAGCATGGAGGCCGACGGTGAGACCGAAAAGACGAAAGCCAATGCCAAGGTGAAGGAGGTAGGCAGCCGAAAGCGAACGCACGACTCAGACGAGGAAGAGGTGACAATAAATGAAGAGCCGGAAGACACGTCT
This sequence comes from Myrmaecium sp. VS I D KN 1, assembly GCA_019775845.1. Lineage (NCBI taxonomy): Eukaryota > Fungi > Ascomycota > Dothideomycetes > Valsariales > Valsariaceae > Myrmaecium > Myrmaecium sp. VS I D KN 1. The sequence goes on along the minus strand of JADQAV010000002.1, from coordinate 1,508,073 downwards.
AGAAAAACGAAAAAAGCGAAAAAGAAGGGTGGGAAACCGCCGGTCATCCATCATATGTTGATTTCTAAGGACGAGCGTTGGGTCGACAATCCTAAAAAGGCAGCAGACGACAAGAACCGTCTGCGGGAAATGGGAATCATTGTAACCGAAGATCCTGGGCCCGTCACGCTGCTCTGCGCGCCAAAAATTGTACGCACTCGCAAGTTCATCGCCGCTCTGGCGGCTGCTCCTACAGTGGTGTCGACATCTTACCTCGATGAGGCCCTTGAGACGGGAGAACTACCGAGTCCGGAGGATCATCCCTTGGTCGACAAAGAAAGCGAGGAGCAGTGGAATATCAACCTTAGGCTGTCGCTCACGCGGGCCAAGGCTAACCGCCGGCGCCTTCTCAAGGGTTGGACGATCTTCTGCACCGAGCATGTCAAAGGTGGCTGGGAAACATACCGCGACATCATCGCGGCCAATGGAGGGAACTGCTATCTCTGGAAGGGCCGTAGCAGCATGAGCGTCTCCCGTCGCCAGATCGATATCGCGGAAGGCGCCGGCGACGAAGGCGTCAGCCAGAACCGGGCGGAGGACGAGGGCGACGTGCTCTATCTCGTCTCGGAGCCGGAGTGGAGGGACGCGGAGCTGTGGGACAAATTCCGCAAGCTGGCCGACAAGTTCGATATGGTCCCGCGGATCGTCAGTCCGGATTGGATCCTCCACGTGACGATGGCGCAGGCCGTTCGTTTCGACGAACGCTGGGAGCTCCGGGAGGACATGCTGGAGCCGAAGAAGAAGAAATGAATGATACGCAAAGTTCTGATGTTTGTTTGTTTTCCGTGGGGAGCGGGACCGTATGGGATCTGCTGTGATGCTATTGTACATTTCACACGCCCTGCCACTTCATGTCTCACCCACCAAGCGCGGTGTCAGGAGTTAGTTATCTGTCAAGATGGGGGGAAAAGTATATTTTGTAATGGAGGTATTGTTAAGATTGGGTGCGATGGGTCATCACTACTGCCATCGTAAGAGGACTTCCGGGAGGGGTGCGGGGAGTTGTTTGTTTCCAAACAAACGAAGTTGTCCGTCAGATGTGCATATATCCATTCCATCGATAGCCCTGACACGCAACGAATCTCGGCCATTTGATCATTGATGATTATGATGACGATATTCTTGATGAAGGGAAGAATAAAAAGAAATCTAGTTTCGTTCTTTTTTCCCCTCCTTTTCTATATATCAACATAGGGCGAGTGTACATGTTTGTAGGGATTTATGTAACTTATTCATCTAGATCGAACTGACACCGACTCAGCAGCCCCCTTCCTTTCCAGTCTGAGGTGCTCGCATCTCACGTCCCATGCGGCGTGAAGCCGAGGTCCATCCATCCACTGACCCTCACTTCTGCCCTCCTTCCTTTCTCTCTGTGCCCCCTCCCCCTCTCTTTGCCCAAAAGGACATAAAAATCAAACACCTTTTTCTTTTTAAGTCTCATCGTCCCTCGCCAGGTCTGAATAAGGAAACCTCTCTAAGGAAGGAACGAATGCCTGCCCCACCCCATCCCGCCCACAAGGTCCCCCGTCCCCACACAATGCAAGGCGAGATCGAATGAAAACAAATGGGATGGATGGCAACGCTTTTGAACAACACAAAAAGGTTCATGAGAGCGCATTTGCGTCCCCCCTTAACCCCACGTCTCCCTTCTCCCTTTCCTTCTGCCCTCAACCTACTTCTCATCGACCCGACACTCCGCACACCAGATCCTGACCCCACGGGGACGAACGAACCACCTCGCGGGATAAGGGCGGTGGTGGCTGTCGTCGATCAATGTCCGTCGCACCTCCATCACGCCTTCTTCTCGAACACAGTGGCCTCCGGCCACCGCTGCGCCGCCTTCTCGCGGTACCGCTCCTTCGCCTCCGGGCCGCTCTTCCAGTCGGCCAGGACGGCCAAGCCCGCGGCCGCGTCGTCCAGGGTGAGGGTGGGCAGGTCCAGGGTGGCCAGGAGGTCGGTCTCGTTCTGCGCCTGCGAGGCGGGATCGAGCAGCTGTCGGACCGTGAGCGCGGCGCGGACGTGGGCGGCGGAGGAGCCGTGCCGGGCGAGGAAGGCGTCGTTGTGCGCGGCCAGGGAGACGTCCTTGGGCAGGAGGGTGAAGGTTTGGTTGATCGTCTCGGCGACGGAGTCTGGGAGGGGTGCGCTGAGCGAGTCGACTGCGAGGGAGGTTAGCACGGTGTCAGGGATGACGCAATGATGACAGATGCGGGGATGAGATAGGGGAAAAACTTACGTGTCTTGCGGAACCGGACCGCCTGCTCGTGGACAGTAGGGTTCTCCGGGTCCAGCTCATGCGCGGCGAGGAGGCATTTGAGGGCGAGGAGGTACTTTTCCCGCCGGAGGTACAGCTCGAAGCCAATGGTCTGAGCCTCGATCAGCTTGGGGCTGAACTCCAGCAGCGGTGTCAGGAACTTCATCGCGTCCTGCAAAGGCTGCTTGGTCTGTAGCAGAGTAAGGCCTTGCGGATCGGGGTCCTCCTTCTTCGGCTCGCCATCCCCTCCAGTACCGGGCTTCTTCGCCGCGGCCTTCTTCTCCGCTTCTTTGCGCTCCGCCTCCGCCTTCTCCTGTTCCTTCTTGGCCTTCTTGATGGCCTTCTTCTTCTCGACCTCGTCCAAGCCATCGAAGTTCGGCACGGTGGTGTCGTTGACACCGTGCGCGAGATGCGGCTTATCTGCAAGCATGATGTAGGCCTTGATCGCAGGAATCGCGGCGCGAGCGTAGAACGGGTGCTCGCGGAGATGGTCCTCCCACCTGACCATGTCGACGTAGGCCCGGATTTGACCCTTCCGCAGCGAAAAGCTGTGGAAATCGAACTGATCTTCTTGCCACACGTCGAAGATGTCGTAGATGGCCTTGAACCTCTTCAGGGCCAACCCGAGGTTGCCTTGCCGCAGATGCGCCTCGCCGTCCTCGGTGATATACCACATGCATTGCATGTCATGCAGATCGCCAAGAGGACCTCCGACCGTTTCGTTCCTGGTGAACTTGCTCATCGTCTTGATCGCGGCCTCGTTGTCGTTGTTGCGGAGCTGGTATTTCGCGCACTTGGTGTTGATGTACCGATCCTTTTCGTCCAGTGTCCGCGCGTATTCCATGGCTTCCGCAGCCTTCTTCGTGTTGCCGTGATGCTTCCAGATCCGAGCCTTGGTCATGTTGTAATCCACGGACTTGGGGTCCAGCTCGATCGCGCGCTCGACGTACTCCATGGCCTTCTGCAGATCCCGGCTGAGGTGGTAGTTGTAGTGTTGGGCAAGGAAGTAGTACACAGCTTGCAGAAACTTGTCGGATGCATCACCGTTGACCTTGTCGGCCGACTCGTACCCATGCACGAGCTCGCTGATGACGGCTTTCTTGGCCTCATCCTTGTAGAGGCCCTTGATGTTGGCAAAAGCGGAAGGAATACCCTTGCTCAGCTTGCGCCTGAGGTACTCGTTGGCAGCCTGCCTGAACTCGTCTCCTTCCAGGAAGTCAAGCGGGATACGCCTGGCGGCGTCGATCCTCTCGCTCTTGTCGGCGTAGGACTTGTAGAGCTCAGCCAGAGCTTTGCGGTCTTCAGGCTTCGAGCGGTCAAGGCCCAGGGCCTTCTCCAAGCCCTCGTAGTACGCGCGATACTCGGCATTCCGGTCCAACAAAGCCCGGTATGCCTTCTCCGCCTCCTCCTTGCGGTCCAGCTGCAGCAGGTATTGCGCCTTGAGCTCCATCACCGCAGCCCGGTCGAGGTTCCTCTTCTCGATCTTCTCCAGGTGCTCGAGGGCGCGCTTGATGTCCCCGGATTCGGCGATGATCGAGTTCTTGTACAGCACGGCCTCCGAGTGCTCCGTGTCGGTCGGCGGGGGAGGGGTCTTCAGCGTGTCCTCGTACATGGTCAGGACCTTCTCCGCTTCCGCCAGCTCGCCAGCGAGGTGGTGCGCGACCGCCAGCGCCGTCCAATTCTGCCTGAACCGCGAACCCTGCTTCAGCATGATCGTGCGGGTCTGGATGTAGCCCTGGTAGTCCCGCATCTGCGCCTGGAGCAGGCCGAGGTCGCGGAGGATGTTCGGCGAGTCCGGCTCGAACTTGAGGGCGAACTTGTACGCTTTGATGGCCTCCTCGTAGTTTTTCACCGAGCGGTACAGCAAGCCGTACACGTGCCAGCAGATGTGCGACTTCATGTCGTTGCGGAGGGCGGTTTTGGCGAGCACGAAGGCCTCCTCTTGGTTCCCTTGCGAGTTGAGGATGAGCGCCTTCATGGCTTGGGTGTCGCCATGGTCGGGTACCTTGCGGAGGATCTGATCCGCAGCTTTGATACCTAGAATCACCGTTAAAAGCCGGTTCCATGAGGCTTTCCGTTCCTGACCTACCCTTCTTGTACTGTTTCGTCTCGTACGCCTTCACGATCTGCCGAAACAGGGCGTTCTCCTTGGAAGGAAGCGGTTGAGGCATGATGGGGGGAGATGTGGTGTGTGAGGGGGTGCGGTTTCGCCGGGGATTTTTCGAGGCGCCGAACGCGGAGAGGAACGGACGAGGGGGGGACGTCTACGATGAAAGGACTGCAAGAAAATCAAGCAAGCACATTCGACATCCTGCAATGGGACAAAATGGCGAGTCAATGCGAGAATTTGGACCGGCGGTGGTGACGACGGAAGTGCCGCGTGAGAAGGGTGGGTGGGCTGTCCCCGAACATCAACCGACGACGTGGGTCGCAGTGGCATCCGGTCGTCAGGCCACAAGGCAGCAAAGCGACTCACACCATCCGCAGCGGTTGTCATGTCGAGAAGTGATCATTCAAAAAAGACTTTGATGTGTACACGTATATGTACAGGCTCCGTACACCCCTCCAGCATGGATCAATACAAAAACAATCATTTTCTTCTGGTATCTCTCGTTGTCACTCGAACGCCACTTCCACCAACCACCGCATCCTCTGGCGGGACTGCTATATATACTGCACATCCTTAGATCTTGTCATATCATCATCACTTCATACCTTATGTAAGACATTCCCAGAGAACCTTCTGGGAGCTACTCAGAGCTCATCCCTTGCGCCCGTCACTTTCTTAGCCGCTGTCGGCTTGCCTTGCTCCATCAGACCCCTCTTCACCATGTTTGTCAAAATCTCATAGGCAACTTGAGCCGCCGCCAGAGCGGTCGTCTCGGCCCTTGAGTCGTACGCCGGGCTCACTTCAACAATGTCCGCGCCCACGACGTTAAGCTTCTCGATACCCCGGAGGATCTTGATCAACTCCCGGGTCGTCCACCCACCAGGCTCGGGGGTGCCAGTACCAGGAGCGAGGCCCGGGTCGATGACATCGATATCAATGGAGAGATAGACCGGCGTCTCAGTGCCGACCTTCTCCAGAATACCCTCAATGATGCCCTTGGCGCCAATGTCGTCGATCTCGTCGGCGGAAAATCGGTGCCATCCCTGCTGGCTGTCGTCGGCATAGTCGCCGAAGTCGTTTCCAGAAAGCCTGGTGCGAAGGCCTCCATGCACCGAAGAACCATTCGCAATCAGTCCCTCAGTGGAGGCGAACCAAAACATGCTCCCATGGGTAAAGAAGGACTGAGTGTTGGGATCCGAAGGATCTATCCAGGCGGAGGGATACTTGGCCGGATGCCATGTGTCCAGATGAGCATCGAAGTGAACCACGGCAATTGGCTGGTTGTAGGCTGCCTTGAGCGCACGAAGGGCAGGGAGCGCGATGCTGTGGTCACCTCCCAGGGTGATGAGCTTGGGCTTCTTGAGGTAAGAGGCCGACGAGGCAAGCGATTCGGCGGTGGGTGGGCGGACGGAAAGCTCGCTGAATGCTTCAGTCATCTGGCGGAGCGCAAGAGCGTTATCGAACGGGGTGATTGGGATGTCGCCGCAATCGATTATCTTGGCCCAGGACTGGTAGGGGTTCAGCCCCGCGCGGGGATTGAAGCCTCTGAAGGATGTTTGGCGCGCAGAGCCGGCGCGGATAGCTCGTGGCCCAAAACGTGCTCCTATAAGCAATGATCAGACTAGGCCTATCATCCCAAAAAACCATCATATATGCCGTCGCCGGGTTTTGTGGAGCTGAACGTGCCCCGGGCAGTTCTCCACCTCTCCACGCGGATATAAAGGATGGTCTTCGCGAGAAACGCAAACTCACCTGGCCGATAGCTCACAGCGGTGTCGAACGGAGCTCCGAGGATGGCGATATCGTACGCCTCGTCCGGGTTGGTCAGACATTTGACGTGAGGGAGGTGAGCAAAGGTCGAGATTCCAGAGAAACCCCACTGTGCATGTAGTCAGCAATTGCTCGCGGCCGGTGCGGTCAGGGTCGGTCTCACATCAGTTCCCCATTTCTCCTGGAGGTTGCTCAGCGTAGAGGCCACTTGCTCGTCCTCCACCTGGTGGTGCTCGTGCGAGTGGGCGAGAGCAGCTGAGGGCAGGGCAACGGCCCAGAGATGGGCGAGAGACAATCGCATCCTGCGCGGCCGGAGTAGGAGGAGGACAAGGGAAGAGGAGGGAGGCGCAAGAGGGAGAGATGGGAATGGGAACAGCCCGGGAGGGGGCCCTTTAAATTATAAGAGGCGGTAGGGACTCGGATCGAATGGGGCGCGCTCTTATGTAACGGCATTGGAGGAGGCACGAAGGGAGCCCGGGAGCCCCGCATGTCGCTTTCGCCCGTTCACGCCCAGTGTGAGGCCTTATCGGGATAGGAAAGTCAGGGTCGACTCTCTAGTGGTAGCTCTCCCGGCAAGCACAACCGACAGCCTGACAGCCTGACAACCCCATGCTTCCCCGTCAGCACGTGGATGGAAAGGTTGATGCCAGCAGGCTGTCTGGACAAGAAGAGTCCAGTGGCAGCACACGTTCTGACCGGAGCAAGAATGGGAGAGGACCGGCAGGGCTGCCTGTGAATCGCACCGCACGCGGCAGTGACGGTGAACGAGGGTGGTGACGGGTCGGATGGAGCTGCCCGAAAAGGGAAAGCGGATCTGATAAGCGATAAGCATGCATCCCCGCTGAAGGCCCGTGCGCTCGCCGGTCACCTCCGCGGACCAGGCACCCAGGCACCCAGAGAAAGCTCTCCGGTCCGATCACATCTCATTGAATATCACCAACACCTGAATAGGCAATTCCCCATACCTCGGCCAATCATTTGTACTCACTGTACCATTCATTCTCCAAAGAGTCGCACCACAGCCTCGTCACAGCTCATATCAGAATCTCCAGCCATTCTTTCGATTTCCCGGTTTCACCTCCGAAAAGCCATCTTGTAAAGTATCAGACGCGCGGAATCGCGTCTCCTCTCATCGCGTTCTCGCAGCCATGCCTGAGGTATGCTCCTATATGATTATATTACGACGTGTTCCTCTTCGTAAGACGCTCACCTCGGTCCAGATAGGCGAGGTCGCACGAATCGTTCACTACCTCAGAAAGCATGTTGTCGGCCGCACCATCGCTGCGGTGCAAGTTCAGGAAGATGAGGTAGGCCGGGAGCGCTTGGATCCACGAATCTACCAGTACTTACTAACCTCTGTCTAGATCATATATGGCAAGGTCGGCACGACAGCCGGCGCCTTCCAGAAGGCCATGACGGGCAAAAAGGTGGTCGGCGCCCGTCAGCAAGGCAAGTACTTCTGGCTCGAGATGTCCTCGCCTCCGCATCCGCTCATGCATCTCGGGATGAGCGGATGGATGCGCTTCTCCAACGACGACACGGCCCACTACAAGCCCACCGCCAAGAAAGAGGAGGAGCCGTGGCCGCCGCGGTTCTGGAAGTTCGTCCTGCGAATGGCCGAGGAACCCGCTTGTGAGGTTGCGTACGTTGACGCGCGACGCCTGGGCCGTATTCGGCTTGTCGACGCGCCAGCGGACCAGATGCGCAACACGACGCCGCTGAAGGAGAACGGGCCGGACCCGGTCATCGACAGGAACGTGCTGACGTTGGAGTGGTTCAAGAAGAAGCTCAAAAGCAAGAAGGTGCCCATCAAGGCGTTGCTGCTAGACCAGGGCCAGATCAGCGGCGTGGGCAACTGGGTGGGTGACGAGGTATTGTACCAGGCGAGAGTCCATCCGGAACAATATAGCAACACCTTCGACGACGACGCCATCAAGCGGCTACACGACGCGTTGCTGAGCGTCTGCCAAACCGCCTGCGAGACGCTTGCCGAGTCCGACAAGTTCCCGGAAAACTGTAAGTGGCGGTGATGCAATCGCCTTCCATCCAGCATTGGCCGGGCTGACGCTAACGCACGGAACGCACCGCAGGGTTGATGAAGTACCGTTGGGGCAAGGGCAAGAAGGATCAGGACCGGCTGCCCAACGGCGACAAGATCGTGTTCCTGAAGGTCGGGGGCCGGACGTCGGCGGTGGTGCCGCGCGTGCAGAAGAAGACGGGCGATGTCGCGGGCGACGTGTCCCCGAGCGTGCGCGCCAGCGAAGAACCGGAAAAGGAAGACTCGAAGCCGAAGTCGAAGGCGAAGAAGGCGGCGTCGAAGTCCCAAGAGCCGGCAGCCGCGGCTGCCAGGAAGCGCGGGAGACGGGCGGTCAAGGAGGAGAGTGAGGATGACGAGGACGCCAAAGAGGATGTGGACGAGGAGGATGGAGAGGAGAAAGAGGTGCCGGTGAAGAAGAAGAGCAAGCCCAACGGCACCAAGGTTGCTGCCTCGGGGAAGAAGGCGGTCGATGGGGTGAAGGAAGAGGTGACGGGCCGCCGGCGGTCCAGTCGTCTGTCCAAATGAGGCAAGAATCGAGCAGGTACCTGGGTATAGTACTACTTTACGACACACATTCTCGGGATTCATTGTCACACACGACGTGTAATCATAGATACAGTACATTTAATGTAGATACTAGTAGACACTCCACTGTACAGTAATACATGATAAAGGAATGGACGTATAATCGCTCCGAGAGCCTTATTTAAGGCTACTATCTCTCGCCAGAAGAAACCAAGATGCGCGCGTTCGAGGGCCGTTCAAGCTTTAAGTCGGTACTTGTGATATGAGATGTCGATGATCCAAGAGCCGCACAAGGCGAATTCACACGAGGAGAGGGGACAAATCACAACGCTCTCCATCAACGACGTCATCACCGAGACCCTTGGCCCGGCATCATGCAAGGGAACTCCCGCCGTCCCTTTGTTTCTTCTTCTTCAACCATTCAAGTTATAAATATCAATTTAGCCAGCCTATCCCCAGACGGATATAGAAAAAGGAAAATACTATTAAGCTATCTGGCAACCAATATAGAAACGAGACAGACAAACACAACCGCAATAGAGGGAAAAAGAAAGAAGAAAAGATGCAACACTTCGCCCCCCACCCCTCCGCCGCGTTCGAGGGATACTACAGCAAATTCGACCTCCCCTCCGGCGCGAAGCTCGCCCTGATCATCTGCAGCGTGCCCGCCGCCCCGACGCTGCCGCACATGCTCTCCTTCACCTACGTGCCCGGGAGCCGGACGCGGACGATAGGATCGTCAAATCCGACCACCGCCACAATCGAGCCCGCCCACCCACCAACGCCCATCTACCAGCAAGAAATCTGGGTGCCGCAAATCCACCGGATCCCCGACACGGGACCGGACCACGCCTTCGAGCTGCGCATCCCGAACGTGGGGTACATGCACGTCGACGCCGACGGGACGACGACGTACGACCTCCGATGCCCGCCGCACTTCACCTTCCACGCCCGGACCCGGCCCGGCACGCGCGTGCCCTGGGACCCCGCCGCGCGGTTTCCCATCCTCGACACGCCCGAGGGGCCTCTCGCCCTGCCGCCCTTGGGCACCTGTCTTCCTCTGCGCTGGCACGTCCACAGCCTCGGCTCCGTCGCCGACTTCGACCTCACCATCCCCGACCCGGCCGAGCAGCAGCAAGCGGCGAAGGAGAAGAAGAAGGAGGAGGAGGAGGAGGAGGAGAGAACGGTCGACGACCGCGATGACCCCTCGCCCCCCGCCGGCGTCGCCCTACATCCCCACGACCGTCGCGGCACCGCCACCGTCCACCAAGAGAAGAATTGGGCGTCCTCCTTCCCGGACGCGCACATCTGGATCCAAGCGCGCGACGCACAGAACGAGGCCCATATCTGCCTCGCCGGCGGCCGCATCCTCGGCCTGGACGCCTACCTGCTGCAGTGGCAGCCCCGGCGCGACGGCAGCAGCGGCGGCGGCGGCGGGGACGCCACCCGCACCTTCACTTTCCGCCCACCTTTCACCCTCGCCTTCCCGCTCGGCGGCCACACCATCTCTCCCTTCGCCGCTGCCATGCCCCACTGGTCCGACCGGTCCTTCGACCTGACCGTCACCGTGCCCGCGTCCCGCCGGCTGCGCGTCCGGGCGACCGGCCCGGCCGGCAGCTTCTTCGGCCTCGCCTCGCCCTTCCCGGACGGGCACCGGACGAACTTCCTGGGCCAGAGCTTCGCGGCCCGCGTCGAGGCGACGGCGTGGGAGTGGGAGTGGGAGTGCGGCTGGGCGTGGCTGGAGGAGGACGAGGGCCACCGGCAATGGTGGGCCTGGCCAGGTCGGTTCGTGAGCTGGCTGCTCGGCGCGGGACGGTGGACGGAGGTGGCCCACGACGTCTTCGAGAACGCGAGCTTGGAGTTCGGCGGCGGGTATTACGGCGAGGCGGGCACGGCGAAAGGGCGGAATTAGCGAGTCGGGTCAATTGTGGACGTGGTGGAAGCCGGCGTGACGCAGGGGGTTGCGCCAGAGGCCCGAGGAAAGAAGAGCAATTGGAGGAACATGACATTGTTAAAGATGTGGCAGACAGATTTTTCGATAGGAGACGAAACGAAAGAAAAGAGAGGCGGGCCACTCCCAGGGCACTCCGTTCCGCTGCCCTACCGGAAAAAAGCCCCTCCCCTCTTGAATCTATGGATGGATATGAAGGTGATGAGCCGAGAGGAAAATCCCGTCGGTGCATGACGACGATGAGAAGGAATCACGTATATGCCTCTTTCACCGGATCAGCCCACCCTTCCCACGTGGCCAAAGAATAATGAAAACGGACCGGATAAACGCCGTAAAGAAAGAAAAAAAAAGGAAAGAGGACGAGACGCATGCTACAGATTTAATTGATTCAGTCTTGTCAAGCGTGTGCGGTCATCATCACCAGGTTGTAATGCGCGAGGCACTGAATCTCGTGAGCATGAGAAAACAATGGAGTCAGCAGAAGCAAGAGAAACACAGAGATATACCGAAGAAGTAGATGAATGCAGACGGAACGTATTAAAAAGGAGAAAGAGAAAGTGAAAAAAACCCAACGTAAAAAGATTCCCAGCGACTGATGATGATAGAGAAGATAAAAACAGGTAAAAGTGCGTCTCTGCTGCACATAAAATACAGGGTATGGGAGAAGTGGGAACCAAATCCAGATGATACAGCGGGACGTGTATGTCGAACGTGAAAGATTGCGGTGTCCATGTACTGAGGGAGTAGAGAACTTGGTCCCAGCCCAGCCTCTGACTCCCCGGACAGAGTAACCCATGGTGATGACCACGATCGACAACAACCACGCCGCGCCGGCCGTTGTGATGTCCGAGTATCCTGATCCTTCCCGAGTGCTGACATCCTCCTTGTGCATAGATACTGTGCGTGTGCGGTTGAAGGCCGGAGATGATCGGCGCGCAACGCCGCCACGGGGTCATCCTCCGCTTAGAAACCTTGCCACCCTTGCTGCTGTCCTTGAGCTGGCGGGCCAGGAGCCCACCCCTGCAAGCCCGGCTGTTGCCCTGCCGAGCTCTGCATGAATTGCTGCGGCGTAGGGCTCGGTTGATAGGGATTCCGACTCATCGGCGGGTAGCCAGCGTTGCTCATTCCGCTTATCGTGGGATATTGCATGGGCGCACCGTGCATGGACCCGCTACTTTGAGGATGATGAAGCTGGGGTGGGGCATGTAGAGGTGACGGTTGCGGGTGTGGAGATTGTTGCTGTTGTTGCTGTTGCTGCTGTTGATGTTGCGTCTGCTGCTGAGCGTATTGATGCAAGCTGTGATGCTGCGGGAGCGGCGACGGGTGTTGCGGCGGCGGCGGCCCCCACATCTGATTCTGCGGATATCCATAAGCAGCAGGCTGAACGGGGCCTCCTCCCTGAGGGCCCATGCCGATGCTCGGAGACCTCTGATGCATCTGGTCCGGGCGCATAGGCTGATGCATGGGTCGGAGCGGAGTCTGCATGGAGCTTTGCGCATGTGGCTGCGGAGGATAGGCTTGCGGTGTCATCAGCTGCGACTGCGTCTGTGGAGTCTGAGAAACGATGTTCTGATGGCCGCTGCCGATTGCTGACGCATTGGCCGACAACTGCGGGGACTGTGAGACCGGAGGGACACTCTCGCCCTCAGCGGTGCCTTGGCGGGACGGTGTGCTCGCTAGAGGCTCGTGAGGTCGCTTCCAGTAATCGTCGAGGTACTTGGAACGGTTAGCCCGTTGCTGCCCGAGAGCTTTGTTAAAATCGGCCGTCTGCGCTGCTTGATTAAGAATTTCGTTGGCGCCGGCAGGCTGGATGCGATCTTGATAGGCCGGACCGGATATTTCATGGCGAGGTCGTTGTACATTTCCGTAATCCCGAGGCCGCAAGTCGTCCGTGGGTGCCAGGTTGATCATTGGCAGAGGGGCCAACGTGGCCGGGTTGATCCCACCAATACCGTGGTGCCCGTCAAAATTGGTCGGCCCATTGCTGTAAATGATTTCACCGTGAGGGAGCGAGGTGAGCGCATGCGCGTGGCTGGCCTCCGCTGCCGCTGCCTCTCTTTGCTTGGCGGCTCCTGGACGTTTCTCGCCCGCAGCGTCCTCCTCAGTGAATCCTTGCTTGCGTGCCTTGCTTTCCCAGTAGTCGTCGCGTACCCGTCTTCCGTTAACGATGACTCGACTTCCAAACTGTCGAAACATGGAGCGCGCAGTGACGATCGCTATCTGCCGCGACCGGTAAGAGTACGGCAGGATCTCCTTCTGGATGAGGTCGTCCTTTTCGGCCTGCGTCGCGATGATCTTGTAGAGCGATTTGTTCTTGTTGAACAGCAGATAGGAGTCCCTGTAGCCTAAGACGCGAGCGCACTCGGTCGCAAGCATAAACAGCTTTTCGCCTCGGTTGGGCACGTAAAACGTTCGGCAACGGTATTCCCGCCCGTCCAAGAGATGACCTGTGGGGGTGACTTTCTTTTCACCCGCCTCGTCGAACTCGCGTGGAATATATTCGTCCTGTTCTGGATTCAGTTGATCGGTGGTATGATCTCTCACGGTCGGAAGCGCCTTGATCACGGAAGACTTGGTGGGCGTGGACTTCGACGGAGATGCTTGTGCCGGCGAGGGACGGGGCACGGCTTGCCCTTTCAGCTGGGGTGTCTGCACCGGTGGTGGTGGTACGGATTGGTGGTAAGGCTGCGTGGATGAGTGCGGGCTCTCAGGTATCTTCGTCTTCGGCGGCCTACCGCGCTTTCGCGGCTTGCTTTCATCTATGTTCAGAGACGCGTCAGTCGTACCATGTCGGCATCGCAGCGATTGCGACAGCGCACCTTCGTCTCCTCTCTCGCCTGATCCTGCATCTCCGTATACGTCAGGCGATCGACTTCGCTTGACACCTCGCTGACCTGGGTGCGACGCGGTTGTAGACGCGGGACTCGGGAGCACTGCGGGCGAAGGAAAGATCAAATCAGCCAACTGCGTGATCGAAGGGATTGTTTGCTGGGCAGCGGGACGAGTGTATGACTATGTTATACATGCGACGAAGCTAACTGAGACGCTCCATTGGTCGCCGAGCGATCCGGGCGACGGATGCGCGGTCGCGACGGGAAAGGAAATTCAAGGGGTATATACCTCCAGGATTGAGGGTTGCCGGGTTGATCGTACCTGAACCATCCATCATTCCGTTTCCCGATTCACCATTTGATGACGCCTGGGTCGGGTGCGACGTCGAGTACATGTTCAAGGAAGGAGGAGCTTCCGGCGACAAGACGGATCCAGCTCAGACCGAGGTCAGCCAAGAGGATCTTTCGGCGGCGGGAAGGCGGCAGGAAGGTAACGGGTGGGTGTGTGGTATGTGTGCGTGTGTGGTGTGGCGGCGTAAGAGAGCAATCGGGGTCGAGAAAGAAGTGGGATGGTGTTGCGGGTGAATCCCACGCGGCCGGGGCGACGTCGTAAGAAGACGGAGGGGGGGAAAGATGCGCGACAGCTGCAAGATGCCGACGGCAGGGCGGTGGCAGGGTCGGATCAACAAACAGTTAATCTCGATCTCGCAGCCGAACGAGCGACCCTGGCAGCGGGAGAGACAGCGATGGACGGAAGGCGGATGCAGGTTGGGGATGCGGTGTGCTGGACGGGCGCGGTCGGCCTGTTTGGCTGCGTGGTGGTTTGGCGGTCGGGTTGTGTGTGTGTGTGTGTGTGTGTGTGTGTGTGTGTGTGTCTGGCTCGCGGTTGTTGGCCGTCCGTTGGTGGTTGGTAGTTGGCGGATGGATGGTGGATGGTGGACGGTGGAAGGTGGAAGATGGTTGGCGGTTGGCGGTTGGCGGTTGGCCGTCGGTCGGTGCTGCAAGGTCGCGGGAGACGCAAAGTTCCACAGGCGACAAGAAAAAAACCCGACGAGAGCTGGGACGGTCGGACGATGACGAAGTTGGGCGGGCGCGGGCGGGCGGGTGAGGCGAGGCGAACGAGGAGGAGGGGAGGGAGGGAAGGGAAGGGGAGGGAAGGGAGGGAGGGAGGGAGGGATGGAGGGAGGGAGGGAGGGAAAGAGGACCAGCCGGCACTAAGGTCCCTTAGGTAAAGGGCAAAGCTCAGCTAGGTAAGTAGGAGTACCTTATGCTCCCGACCAGCTGCGCGTTAGCGAAGCTTGGACTGCCTGGGCATCGACGCGCCCGACGACGAGCTGACTCTGACCCGATCGAACCAACTGGATAACCGTTTCGGATCCCTTAAGATCAAATCAATTGAATAGAGGAGGTAATTTAAAGGTAGGTACCTTAGTAGTAGTAGCCGGTGGTATTTACCAGGACCAGTCAGTTAGCGAGAGAGAGAGAGAGAGAGAGCGAGGGTGAGCGAGGTACCCCGAACTGAGTACCTAATTTAGTCGCGATTCAGCCAAGGTGCAAGTGGTAATTTAGGAAGATGGCCGGTAAGTTCCCTCTAGCTGCTCTCCTGCTACGTAACCGCGACGGTGCAGCAACGACGCCACACCGATTCGATGATGATGATTACGAGAGATCGATGGTCGTGCACCGGCAAACCAACTGCTGCCTTGGTTTTCCGGTCTGTTGCAGCCGACCTGGAACGTGACGGATCCGTTGGCGATCCCGGTCTGCGGTCAAGGAGAGCCGGAGCTGTTAGCCTCATGCGTCGGTATGTACAGTAAGTAATAGGTGTAGGCATGGTAAGGTAATGATCACTCTGGGCGGGGCCCTAGGCGGAAAAGACGCGCTTCCCTTCCATCCGCGTCCGCCCGTGCATGGCGCGGACGGACGTGATTGACCGCAGGAGCCCGAGCACGGTCGCGCGCTCATTCACGCACCTTGACCCATTCCCTGCTCCAGATGATGGTGATAACAGCAGTGCCGGTCGCAAAGGAAGTGGTTCACTACGAGGTGCTACTCACACTCACACATTACAGAAGGAAGGACAGGTGATCGTGACGGCATTCGTTTGCCCGCACCAGAAGAACATGCGGAACGCGAGGGCGGAGAAAGAATGAAAGAGACGCGTCCAGAGCGGAGCGGGCACGTACTATGAGTGTATGACACCAAATCCGCTAAATGGATTTTGCTTGCTTGCGTACCCTGCTCTTATTCTTCTTGCCAACCGCGGGCGGGTCCAGCACAGAGGTTAGGTAGCGTCGCCGTAAGTGAACGATGCGATGCAGCCACAGACAGCGGATAGACTGCCTGGTCGGTGGTGCCCGTATGGGAGGGTTCGGGAGGGTAGCGGTAAGGGTCAAGTAGGCGACGGGTAAGGTAGGCTCCTCGTGTGTGCTTCGGGAAGGGCACCAACGAGTGACCCGGCGGCTGGCTGGCTGGCTGGCTGGCTGGCCGGCGAGATTCCCGCGACGAGAGAGCTGAGAGTGGAGTAGCAACGGGAGGTGGTAGCCGAATGGGAGGGCGATCCGAGAGGGTGGACGGGACGGGTACGGGGGGAAGGGGGAGGGGTGTGGAAGCGTGGAAAGGAAACGAACAGGTCTCCCTGTCTGATTCGAAGGGCTCCCTTCCGCGAAGCGCGCGAACCAGTGGAGAGAGCTGGCACCTGCGCCGAAGAACGAATCGAGGGGCAATCTTATAGGATGCGCGACAACTGGAAATATAGCAAGCCGCTCGTAATATGTACTCGAGAGCCGCGAACGTCGTCTGCGGCTAGAGGGCCCTCCAGCCACGGGAGGAATCGAGCGAACGGGCAGTGACAAGGTCGGGAGGGGATGGAGGGGAGCCTGAGCGGGCTTTGACGTTATCAGTCAGGCTGGGAGGTGGATCACAGACGGGGTGGAGTGGAGGAGTGGAGTGGCAGGACAAGGCCTAGGAGCCGCGGGCGCTACCTCTGCCGGGAACGCGTCGGATAGGCTGCACGGCTATGTATGTACTAGTATGTATGTCTGATGAGCCTGAGGAGTGGGCCGGAGGGGGTGGGCACAGGACCGGGAGGGAGGAGCAGACGGATGGTATGGAGTATGCTTCGCAGCGGACAGTAGCGAGGGGGGGAGAGGGCCCTGGTCGGGGAGAGGGGATAAATACGGAAATGCAAGAGGACGATAGGTGGAGGGGTGTGAAGCGGAGAGGAGCAACTAGGGGCCTGTAAGTGCGAGCAAGCCGGACGATGAAAGATGGATGGCGAGTGGTGAATGGTAGATGGTCGCAAGGAGTGAGTGGGAGGGGAAGTAGGTAGGCAGTAGGTGAGGTATGTAGGGACGACGTCTGTATGGATGGAGGCGGGGGGGTCCATATGGGCCCGGTAGCTACATACTCCTATGGATGTAATGTAAAGCCAGACAAGTGGGTGGCTTGGGAAGGGTAGGGCGCTTTCCGCTTTACGAGCATGCGCAGATGACCTGCATTGGAATTCGACGACTCCTGCCTGCTGATGCCATTCGCCTTGTCGGTCTGTCTCCAGGCTGCCTCGAGCCGACTGTGAGTGACTAACAACCTAGTTACCGCCGAGGTGGGAAGGGAAGTGGAAGGGAAACGACCTACTATCTACCTACCTTACTGTACCTACAACATACCTGACTGTATCTGTTAATAGGTACTGTAACTCACTAGTACCTACAGTAGTAGATGTTGTCCGGCTCTTGTCCCACTCACCTTATCCATAACTCTTGCACTGCGCCCACCAGAGGTTGAAACCAAACAATAAGGCGCACTGGTAGTGACTCTCCTGCGCAGACCATCGCCAGCATAATGTAAAACTTGCAGACCTTATGCAACAACGGCCCAGAGAGGCTCCCCATTCATTTCCTCTTGTATATTTTCTCTTCCCTGCTTCCATCATCTCGTTTCCCATCTTCCTTGGCTCGCTCGGATTGGCTGCGAAGCGTGAGGCAAGGTAGACGATAACAACATGATGATGCTACGACGCCATCGCGTAGTGAGGTGAGTGCACGGCTGCCTTCCAGCTGGTCACGGAGCAAGGTAGCCGGCAACTCACCGCAGTGGTCGTCCTTGGCTCATCGATTTCTCTCTGAATCTCATGGTGGCCTGGCAAAACAGGTCGGCCAGATGCCCGTGCTTCCCTTCCTGCCTCCGGAAACGGGGACCCACGATGTCGGGAGGGAAGCCTGGCGCGGGATCCCAAGCGAGAAAGGCTGCGAAGCTGAGCGAGAGGCGGTAGTGGTGGGCTTAGAGCTTGGAAGGAGATGAGATGGGAGAAGGCGTGGGGGTGTGGATGGTGGCAGGTGGCAGATGGCAGGGTGGTGGAACAAGAGGGCAGTTGTAGCCGGGAAGGAAGGGATCCATCTCGCCGACCGAGCTCCGTCGCGCATCGTGTATCGTGCATCGCCGCGCATCGCGCATCGCGCACCCACCGCGCACCGCGGACTCCTCGCAGACGCCTCCGCCCCGGCCCTGCTTGAATGGATGATGTGTGGCTATCCGGAAGCTGGGGAAAGTAGGGATTTGGGGGGAGCTCGGAGGGGGACAGGGAGGGTCGGCGTCCGCTCGTCCAATCAAGTCGTCCGATTCGACCGATGCAGTTGAGGGATCATGCCTGCATGCGCGCCATCCCCAATGCATCACCACCACCAATCCAGGCAGGCTGCCCATTTGTCCATTTGCCCATTTACCCATTCACCCATCGCCTGATTCCTCCGCTCAGCCCTTCTACAAAGCTGCCATGGCCGCTGCGGTGGAGCGAGCCTGGTCGCTGCCGCAGCATCCGAAAGGCCAAAGGGAGCTCTGCCTCTGCTGTATTCGTCTTGCCTTCCTCCCTCATCTCGTCTTCCGACAGCCGCATTCGTTGGGTGGAGCAGGTCGACTACTCAGCGTACGAGCATGGCAGCGGGCAGCAGCTCGGGAGATTGGCCCGCGGAATGGAATGTGGACCCTTGGGCGGTCCGGCTGGAGAGGATTGGGCAGTAATGTAGAATAGAATTTGCGCAAGTGCCGGTATACATTAAGATGTAGCTGTTGAGAGGCGGAGATACGGTCACTGCAGGTAGACGAGCCTCCGTATCGAGGATGTCTTTCCTGGATGATCACATCCGTCTCCGATATTAGCAACGCGCTACCGTATGCTTCGGCAGTCGTTCAACCAACTGTCGTAACTCTCGACAATACAATTGCTCGGGGATCTGCGCGCAATAGGGCAGGCAAATAGTAGGCTGGTAGCTCGCAGTTCCTTCTATAGCCGGGGACGGCCTCCGGGGGCAAACTGGCTCCCGCTCTTCATTGCCCGTGCTCTTTTTTTGAGCGTGACGGATCTACGTGCCCATACATGCTTGTATCTTGCATCGCTTCCGCACCCAGCGCCACCCAAAGGCTAAGCCTCCGCTGCCTGCAGCAGCGCGCCCACGCCATGGAAGATCGCTTCGGCGCAGAGACAACGGAGATTATCGGCGGTAAACGGACGGATGAGGCGTGCTACACCGTAGCCTAACGCGTATATTGAGGAGGCAAGAAGAGGCTGAGGAGTCTGCATCCTCGTCATGGCATGCGTCATGACATCTCACGGCTAGTAGTTGGAAGGATCCTGGATCTCTGTGAAGCGCTTCTGGCTTTCCAAAGAAGCTGTCTTGGAGCTTTGGAGGTGGATGGTGCGGCCCGAAGTCCTTTGACGTCTTCAGAACCGGGCTGGTTTAGCAGACGGGGCGAGCATTGCCCTTGTGTGACTTACGACAATGTCTCAGAGCCTGGGTCTGTCATCTGCTCGTCTGCAGGGACTCCTTTTGCTGCTCCCCGTGAGGAAAGCCTCGCGATGCGCCACGGAGGCCTGCGACTCTATGGGCCACTTGACGGCTCGATCCGCTGACACCGCCGGCCGGCCAATTGGAGCCTCTTTTTGATGACTTTAGCTGATACAACCAAAGGCCAAATATGGGTGCACTGATTTCGCGACGTCGAAGAGTTCGTCTACGGCATGCAAGGGTAGCACAGGCGGGATGCGGCACCGAAGAAAATCCCTAAGCGAAAGGATGCCGCAATGGTGTCAATTGGAGAATATCAACGAAACACGGGATAGTGGTTGTCGTCCAGTAGCAAAAAATAGCAGACTAGCGCCGAGGACCCGTCCCCGAGACCACTGCACGTAGTAAACTTGATGGATGTGATCGCGTTGAGTCCACCCACTTTCTGTTTCCCAGAATCGCATCGATGCTTGCTCCATCAGACGCATGAAGAGGTACCGCTTAGGAAAAGCCCAAGCCTTGGACACTGAGGGTCGCTTGGTATGTACGGATTTTATGGCTTGTCGATCAGCCAGCCTACCCGGAATGTACGAGCCTCTTCGGCGCCTCTTGACGGTACGGTATTGCTTTAATCCCGACCACGGCCAAACATGTCCCCGCTGAACTTGGCCCAGTCAACTCGGCAACTGGATCTTCACGAGCGAGCGCTGAGTTGAACGGGTCAGATGACCCGAGTAGCTCCGCTGACCCAAACATCAAACATCTTGAGCCAGAGCATCGGGTCTGGCGGGCACAGGGCGTTAGGAGCGAAAGAGGATGCTTCCGGAGATGTGGAAGGCGTGCGCGACAACACCGAGAGGTGAAGTCGCTGAGCGTCCGTAAACGGGCGGGCTCGACCCTGCCCTGCCCGGGTGGAAAGATGCAAGACAGGTAACATGGTTGCTGATACCTGCAAATAATCTGGGACTGGCAAATCACGACACCGACGCAAAGCCGTGCTATCGTCACGACAAAAGGTCCGCTTAAGCGCAACGGACGCGTTCCATAATAGAAGTCGCAGTCGGCGATGCAGACGCATCGTTCCACAGCTTTGGCGGTGTGTAAGCCTCTCCAGACCGCTATCCGCCGACGGAGGAAGACCTGCGGCTAACGGAGGGACAGCGAAATGGTGTATCGAAGCCAGATAGAACCCGAAACGCACATTAACCATCTCACATGCAGACCGTTGGTGGTCCGAAGAAAAACGGTCGGTATAAGCTCCCGCAAACTGGGTTTTTTGGGGGGCGAGGCAGCGCTCCACATTTGCACACGCCCCTCTCATCTTTCTGCCGTGACCCGAGCTTGCCGTGGATGTATGAATGGAAGAGAGCGGGGCCGCGCAGGCGGTCCCTAAGAGCGATTTCTGGACTCCTAGATTTTTAACCCATGCAGATAGGTCAGGCGCGCTCGCGGAACTAAAAGCAGGCCATCACTAGTCAATTCGAAGTGAGATGTCCGCCAAAAGTCATACCCGAACACTGCCGCTATAAGAGCGCTGCTCCATGCGCAAGCTAGGAACATTGGTGAGGACAGTCGACATTACGAGTCAACTGTTGCAGATCCACCAAGTACCATGGCTTATGCCGTGTGGGCCGTCCGCATAGCGGACAGGTTGCTCGACTGCCTCGTATGAAGCACGGAGCTCCGCAGTCTCCGTTTCGCGTCTTGGAGAGCCAGAGGTGGTGTCGCCGTTGATGTAGATCTTTTTGGGCTCGAAGGAAGCGAACGGTCGAACAGGCTCACGACAGAAGCTCATTGGTTAACACCGAGTGACATGGAGTCGAGACTGGGCTTCAGCAAGCGGTGGGGCCAGGGCCCCTTCAAAACGTCTGCTGAGCCACAATATAGTGCACTGAGGAAGTGGTGGAAGCCAATTGGTCCTACCATTAGACCATCAGGTGTTGTCGATGGTGAAAGGACGTCTCCGTTAACGAGTGCAAGTATCAACCAAGGTTGAGCTGGCCACTCCTGTCGGTGGCTAGTATAGAGGATCGGAGTAAGAGTAGCTGCAAAAGGATATGTAAGCATTATCTGAGACGGGGAGCCATCTTCGGCCAGGAGTAGTCGACGTCGAATCCACATGACGGCAGGATGAGCTGATTGCGACAGTTGAAGTGGAACAAGCCTGCTGCACTTGCGGGTAGTGTATTCACTTAGCCGGTCGATCAACGCGATCCTTTCAAAGCACGGACAAGCTTTGAGTGAACGAAGGGAAATAACATCTTCGGCACGCCAATCTTTGGGTATGCGTATGGCGGGGTTCCATCGTGCGGCAAGCAGCCATTGAATGACAGCGGGAATTAGCATGACTTTGCACATGCAGCAGCGCATACATTTGATGTAGCTATCCGGCAAACTCAAGGTTCTCTCTGTTAACCGCGAGTCAATGCTAGTTTGCTTTGCGTCAATTGAGGTTGTATTCTCCAGAGGGTGCCTACCTACATGTTGTCGAAGATAGACATGATGAGATATCCATGGGACTGCTCTAGGCCGCTGCTGATGCACTGCAGTCAGCTAGGCAAGCAGTGAAACGACCTGGAATCGTACAAGACCGGTCCAACTGCTCACAGACACACGAAACACGTAAGTCCTGGTATAAGATACTAATAACGGTCCAAGTTCTATAAGGTACCTAGTTGTCCATCACTAGTGGAGAGTAGTATGGTGTCATAAGAAAGAAGAAAGGGGGGTATCCTGCTGCAAACCTCACCTCCTCGAGCCAGGAGCCAGGCCGGGCACACCGCTGTACCTCTCCTCACGCTCCGTCTTGAAGAGCACTTGAACCCAGAATTCCTTGTTGTCCTCGTCGAACCACGTCCAGAATTTGTCTTCCCTCCTGTCAACCTCACGCGCCTGGAGCTTGAAGGCGACCGTCTCGAAAGGCTCCGCCGCGATCAGCATGTACTGGTAATTCTTGTCCGGCTCTTCGACCTTTTGCTCGTAGGCACTCATGAATCGCACTCGCGGGACCACTCCCGGGGCGATGTTGGGATACTGCAGCTGGAACAGTAGGCCGAGCTGCTGTGTAAGAGGATCACGGAGTTTTGTGATTTTGTATCCAGGAACACCAATCTTCATGAAGTTCTTCTTGACCTGGATGCCCTGGCCTATCCCAGGCATCATTCCTTCCTTGGCTTTCCCCTCCCTCTCCTCTCGCGCGGCACGGCGAGCCAAGTTGGTCTGATGTTTGCGTCCCTGTGTATGCGCCAGATAGGAGCCGTCGTTCTGGTGGACGGTAAGACACAGGCGACATTCGAAGCTGCCGACATGATTCTTGAAGAAGTAAGGATCCTTGTCCAGGTCGATGGTCTCGAGCGCAAGCTTCCGGAGACGTTCGCGACGGTCGGCGTTCGTGGCAGAGGATGAGGCGACACCTCCGCCACCGAACTTGGAACCTGCTCGATTCTAGAGGACACTATCAGTTCGTGATGCACGGTAGAGAGGAACGGCTGCACATGCCTGGTAGTCCATTGTGATAATGGCCTTGAATTTAGGTTGCGATTAAGTGCAGTATAGGTACAGTAGGGTGTCACTCTCGGTGCCGTCGGCGAAATGCGACGCGACTGACGAAAGACCCGATAGCGGCAGTGGACGAAGGCGCAGTTCAACGTTTCTCAACGATGAAACAAGTGGGATGCACTGGATCCCTCGAATGCTATGCGCGAGGAAGCCTGGAAGAGGATGTGTAGGCGTGGGAGTGGGTGTGAAGATGACAAGACGACTCCACGGAAGTTGAGCGCAGCGAAGAGCCCAGCTGCGGACCCCAGAAAAACGCCAGGCACAGGCCACCAGGTCATCGGCATCGGCAAAACTGCCCCCGCCACAACGCCGATGCTATAGGAAGGGCTGAACGGCACCTAAGGTTGCTCTCACTACCTACAAGCCACAAGACAAGACGTACGCCATAGCTGAGTGGGAGAAAAGACGACGGCGCGGACAGTCAAACAAACCCCGAACGGTTCCTCAGTTTAGTGAATCTGGCGGCGGTTACCCGGGGCTGATTACCTGCGTCTTCGCGTTCACAGTGACAACGACAAGGTCGACTGCGCCAAACGAACGGAAGACGACGAGAAGGAGGAGGACACGATGGCCAACGGATTTTACGTGGGCAAGCGGCTGTCGTATAATGGCGACCTCTGCACCGTCCGTTACGTTGGCCCAGTAGAAGGCACCAAGGGCGACTGGCTCGGCGTCGAGTGGGATGACCCGAGTAGAGGAAAGCATTCGGGCCAGCACGGCGGGATCAAGTACTTCGAATGTAAAGAACATCTCAGATCGCCTTCTCGGTCGCTCCATCGCCGTGAAACCCTCGGAGACGCGGCTTGAGGAAGAGCATCGATGCTGATGAGACGAGGTAGGTCGGAGCAAGTCCCCCATCGCCGCCTCCTTCGTCCGTCCCACACGCGCCCACGACACTCCTCGCACCTTTGTCGAAGCTCTGCGGCACAAGTATGCTGCCGACGGTCTGGTTGACGATGCTGCCACTGCCACCGGACCGGCTGGGGTGCCGATCACGGTCATTGGAGAGGTGCCGGACTCCCTGAAGGCTCACTTCGAGCACAAGCCCATCCGAATCAGCGGGAAAGAGGTGGAAGAGGTCGGGTTCGATAAGATCAGCCGACAGCTGGCGAACCTGCACGAGCTGAGGATCGTCATCCTGGACGAGCTCCGCGTCGCCCGGCCGAACCGGGATGGCCGGAACGACATCGCCGAGACGTGCCCTAAGATCACCGAGCTGGACCTGAGTCGGAATCTGTTTGAAGACTGGCGGGAGATCGTCTCCATCTGCGCGCAGCTGAAGCAGTTGAAGAACCTGAGGATAGAGTAAGCGCTTGATTGATATCCGGTGTCCGCTATCATATGTTAACGGCCGCGGCCTACCAGCGGAAACCGATTCAGAGAGGTCACCCTCACGGAGGACGAGAAGACGGAGGCCAGATCCGCCTTCGCCGGAATCACGCACCTCTCGCTTTCAGAGACCCTCCTCGCCTGGGAGCATGTTACTAGCCTCGCCTCCCTCTTCCCTGACCTGACCACCCTCGATATCTCCCGCAACCTCTACAGCCAGCTGACCGATCACGTCCTGCCCGCCACTCTGAAAGAGGTCCACCTCGAGTCCAACGACCTCCGCACCCTCTCCGACCTCGAATCGCTCACCCAGCTCCCCTGCTTGCGTTTGCTCATCCTCAAAAACAACGCCATCTCCACCGTCACCGCCGCACCGTCCACTGCCCCGCCCCGCTTTCCGCCTTCCCTCGCCGAGCTTGACCTCTCCTACAATGAGGTGGGCGACTGGTCCTTCATCGACGCCCTCCCGACCGTCTTCCCGGGCCTGCTCGACCTCCGCATCGCCCACAACCCGCTCTACCAGGCCCTCCGCGTTGAGGACGGCAGCGGCAGCGGCGGTGGCGGCCGGCCCCTCTCCGCCGACGACGGCTACACGCTCACCCTCGCCCGGCTCGGCCGGCTGCGCACCCTCAATCACAGCGCCATCACGCCCAAGGACCGGCTCAACGCCGAGGCCTACTACCTCGCCCTCATCGCCCGCGAACTCGCCGCTCGGCCCGCGGCCGACGCCCCCGCCGTCCTCGCGCGCCATCCCCGCTACCAGGAGCTCTGCGCCGAGTACGGCGAGCCCGTCGTCGTCCGGCGGCCCGGTGACGCCGACCCGCACCACGCCCTCGCCGCCCGCCTGCTGCGCTGCCGCTTCCGTCTCGGGGCGAGCGTGCGGCGTGCGCGAGAGGGCCGCCCAGCCGCTGACGAGGATGGCGATGGCGGCGTTTGGGTCCAGGAGGTCCCGCGCGCCTGGACGGTGTACGCGGTTCTGGGCCTCGTGGCGCGGAGGTGGACGCTCCGGCCGTTGGAGTTGAAGTTGGTCTGGGAGACGGGCTCGATGGCGCAGGAGGAGGAGAGAGGAGCAGGTGTCAAGAAGGACGATGAGACCGAGGATGATGAGAGCGAGTATGACAGCTACAGCGACAGCGACAGCGATAGCGGGTCGGTGGGGGAGCATGAGGAGCGGAAAGGGGACAGGATCAGGGAGGTAGAGTTGCTGGCGGGCACGAGGCCGGTAGGCACCTGGATCGACGGGAACGAAGCGGATCTAAGGGTGGAGCTGGCGTGAAGTTCTAGATAGGATCATTGTCGAGATACAGGACCGTTAGGCCCCGCGCCTTCACACGGAATCGTCATGACATACATACATATCTGGATCACGCCTGAGATCGATCACATCATGCCGGAGTTAGAGGTGAGTTGGATATGCAGGATTTTTCCGCTTGCAGAAGACCGAACCATGAAAGGCCCACGAACGCCCCCTTCCCCCCACGCCCTCTCCTCCGTACTCTCGAGAAACGCCCTCGGGAACATACACCGCCAGCCTAGATCGGTGTCCGTGATGCTGAAGAAATGAAAACAAGAACGGCCCCAATTCTGTGATCTGTCCAGGAGGTCTTCTTCCTATTCCCCTCTCTTCATGTCTTTTTGGCGTTAGTGCTATGATAATGCGTCCAAGTTGTGACAGAACCGTCCAAGGTGCGTGCCGATCGTGGTGTACGTGTATCATTCGAACATCCCAACGGTAGTTCTCGTCGTCATCGTAATCGTGGTGGTAGTCGTGGTCGTGAAAACCCCCCAAGGAAAGAAAAATGGTGATCCAAGCAGGAGACTCTTTTCGGGCCCAGACCACAAGGGAAAAGCACAAAGAGAAAAGCCGGGGAACTCAAGTCATCCAAGGACGACAAAAGTGTCGGGATTCACTTCACCACCCCCTCCTGCCCACCGGCACCTGCTGTCCATACCGTCCACCCGCGCCGGCACCAGTCTTCTCGCGCTCCAACATCTCCCTCGCCTCGTCCCGGGCGACGGCGAGCTGAGCAGCGAAGTAGTCGGAGAAATAAACCAGGTCGGCGACGAAGCCTTCAACGCCGCGCTGGTAGCACCAAAGCGCGAGACCGGCCACGGCGAGCCAGCAAGCGGCCCGCACCCCGACCCGGACCCAGAAGAACACCGTCCGGACCGCGTACTCGACCAGCTTGAGCGAGGCGACGAGGAGGAGCAGGGTGACGGCGAGCGAGGGCAGGTCGGGCGCGTGCACGAGCGTGTTGAGCAGGGTGTGCAGCGGCGGCAGGACGGTCCCGCCGATCGCCTCGAGGAGGCTGGTCAGTGGTCCGGGTAGGAGGCGTGGGACCGCGGCGATGGTGAAGTCTGGAGACAGAGAGAGGGCGGGTTAGATAGGTGAGCAAGAAGGGAGGGAGGGATTGTTGTAGTAGTAGTAGTACATACCTTGCATCAAGTGTAAGTTATCGAGAAGGACGTCCATGGTGGTGGGTGGAAGTGGAGGAGTGCAGGTGAGGACTGAGGACGGATATCGCGTGCGTTGCAAAGATGCGAGTATGCGAGTATGCGGGTGAGCAATGTGTGCGATGTGGACAGGAAACAGAGGTGGACAGTGCGAGATGTGTCCAAGCGATAGACAGAAAAGAAAAAAGCCGGGGAAAGGTGAGCGCACAGGCAAGCGACGGGTTTGTGGTGTTTTGTTTGGAACGTGTGGAGACAACTTGAAGACAGGAGGTGACGATGGTGAGTGACACGGAAGGGCGGTGAAGCTTTCAGCTGTCCCGCCCGTCTTTCTTTGGTGGGCTGTCCCCGCCTTCGTCCACCCAAGCGTGCCAAGCCCGGACCGGACCCTGATCTGTGGGCCAGCATCTGGGGGAGCGGGAAGGCTGACTAATGTACCGAGTGAGGCCCCGTTTACCTGCGGTACGTTAACGGTGGAGCCATGGCCCATATAGCGGCATGCCGGCGTGGCAGATTAGTCAGAGAATAACGTACCGCTAACGGAAGGCATGTTTACCTACGTTATGAGAAGTAGTTTTCCGCAGGTTTACCGTAGTAATACGTAGGCAGGTATACCTAGCTCTTCGCAGCGGTAATCACCAGCGGTAGTTACTTTTCGCAGGCTTTTCGCAGGCTTTTCGCAGGCTTTTCGCAGGCTTTTCGCAGGCCTGTAGTAGTTACTCTTCGCAGGCCTGCGTGGTTACTTTTCGCAGGCCAGCAGTAGTTGCTTTTCGCAGGCTTTTCGCAGGCCTGCGGTTGCTAAACGCTGCCCTCCTCCCTACGTTAAGGATAAGGGGCTGCGTTAGGCAGTATTTACCTGTTATAGTAGATAACTGGGGCAAATTCAGTCTAAAATCACTAAGAGGGTCTTATTCTACCGCAGGCTGCGTTAGGCCTTAACGCAAGTAAACACGCCTTACGTTAGCGGTACGTTTGCACCGCCACCGCGTTATAACTCCCGATTCGGCCTTAACGTACCGCAGGTAAACAGGCCCTGAGACGTGAGACCATCAGTGGTGATCAGGAGTATTATCACAGATATCTTCACTACATGCTTGATGGCTTATTTGTCACTTGTTGTATTCTCCAAGTATCACACTCTCCATGTCGCTCCCCTTGCATCCACGCTCTTCGCCACCCGCGCAGCAGGCACAAATGACGCGGTGGAATTCCCGTCTTTCAGTGGACGTACTCATTGCATCTATCTACCGGCGCCACACCCACGCTCAAAGTTGGAAAGAAGAAAGTGATAAACAATGGGTAATAAAAATAAACGGATCAAGAAATCAGCCAACCCGTTTGCTTTGCATAGCAGGCCCTACCTCCCCACCAGATAGAGCCTTTGTTGCTGAACGCCACCACGAGTGGACAAAATGTATGATCGTGGAATAAATAGTCAACTAGAGAATCAAACAAATAGGGTATCAAAATCAGGGGCATGACAAAGATGAGGAAAAGAGTAAGCAAACGAAAACATTCCGCCACCGCGGTCATCATTCTGTAACATGAATGAAAGGGGTAGGAGAGAGGAGAACTTCTCTCCGCCAATTGCGCGGCAAGAAGGCACCGGTAGGCCAAGTTATAGGGAGTGGACAACCACTGGCCAGGAACAGGCATTTGGATGATGTGAATCGTACCCAAAGGGGGCCGAAGAGTTGAGGCCGAAGCATGCACGTCAGTACAAGGCGTGACCAGTGCAGAGATCGAACGAGGGATGAGTGCAATCGCCTTGTCCATATCCGTTTCGTCGTCATATCATCCCATGAGACGGTCCATTCGCCGGCTCATGTCTCTTTCCGATCCCCATCTCCTTCTCTTCACCAAAGCCAAATTCGAACTCGCTCGTCTCACTAACGCTGGGGTAATGGATATGCTGGGTCCTTCCTTGTGGGCTGCTGGTCGCGGCGGGGGGAGTTGGTCTAGAGTCCGGAAACCAAGGCATTATATCATCTTCATCCGGAGCAGAGGCGAACGGCTTGTCAGGATCATCGTTGCTGGCGGCTTTCATGGTTCCGTATGCGAGAGACGGTGGGCGATCACTATCAAGGGTAGACTGTCGACTTCGTGTGTTTTCGTACGAAGCAAGCTCCTTCTCCAGGCTTCCATATTTCGTGTGGACGTTCGCGGCGGGAGGTGGCGGGGACGGCATCTCAGCCGCATACGTGTGCTGAACCAGGGGACGCTTTGTCACAGAGACGCTGTGGCGGACCGTCATGGAGTGTTTCTCGGGACGGGCGGAGTGCGTGCTCGGACGGCGCCATGAATTGAATTCGGCATCGTCGAGCGGCGTGACGGGGCGGCCTGGGAAGATGCGAGGCTTCTGGCGAAGCTTCTTCCTCATGCGGCGGGTGACCAGAAGACCAATCGCAACGATCAGAGCAACGGCCAGCATGCCGATTATGGTGCCAAGGACGATGTATAGGTTCTTGGAGTGTCCAGAACCATGCGATTTTGATCCTCCATCGGTCCCCACCATGGTAAATTCTGTAACCAGTCGAAGAAAAGGCGGAGGGCTTGAAAAATGGTGAATATTTTACTCCGACGCAGGTCAGATGGGGCAATCAGGCACTGAGGTGGCACTGTAGAGAAAGGCCGTTCACCAGCGTACCACCACGGGAAAGCGCGATGCTGCCTAGAATTCCTCGATAGGTAACGTCGCAACTCCGCTATTAAACGGTTGAGGCGAGCATGTCGGATCCGGAAAGAAGGGAGGGAGAAGGCAAAAGCTGAGGTTCGTGGAAGGTACGGGCAATGTGTCTAGAGCGGGCTGTTCGCCAAACGAGTGAAGGAGAGTGTGAGAAGACTTGAGAGCAGCAAACTCCGACGAAAGAGCGAACTGGTCCCAGCGATCAGGCGTGTCCGGCCTCGTCCCGCGAAAGAAGAATAAGGCGGGATGGTTCAGGCACAGTACGGCGTGAGAGAAACAAGCAAAGGGTAGGAAAGAAGACCACCACCACCGCCAGTAAGAGAAAAGGCGAAGAAGAGTCAGCAGCGGTGTGGACGGGTCAGGACGGCGGTGGAGGGGAAGAACAGGAGAGACCGGCTTATAGGTCAAGGGGGTTCAGACAGATGAACTCGAACGGATGGGGCGAGAGCACATCCGTTCGCCATGGACGAAGTGGGAAACGGAAAGACGATGACGATCGATGAACATGCATGATGCATCCGCGTTGGGCCAAGCTCGCCAGTCGCACGTCGCAAGCCCGCACCAGATGGTTGACGGTGGATTGGTGAGTTCGATGGGAGGTGGTGGGAGGTGGTGGGAGATGGGTGGGTGCAGTGGATGTTGCGGGTGGAGGTGGGTGGCCCGGGTGGGTGAGAGTTGCTGCGCGCAATCTCTCCCTCCCTCTCCATCGTTACTCGAATCGTGCATGCCTCCGGGCTGGCGGGCAGGGATGCTCGCGCGACGAACAGCCGGACCAGCCGGGCCTTGCCTGTTCCTGATGACCAGCCCGAGCCGAGCCAGGACGGGATGCAGGAGGGGATGAGGTGCCTGGTTGAGTCGGGGGGCTCTTCAGTGGAGTCCGGCGTGTGGCAGCGTGTGGCAGCGTGTGGCAGCGTGTGGCAGCTGCACGTCAGGCA
Organism: Myrmaecium sp. VS I D KN 1; assembly: GCA_019775845.1. NCBI lineage: Eukaryota > Fungi > Ascomycota > Dothideomycetes > Valsariales > Valsariaceae > Myrmaecium > Myrmaecium sp. VS I D KN 1. The sequence goes on along the minus strand of JADQAV010000002.1, from coordinate 1,477,816 downwards.
GGAGTCAGGAACAAGAGGCAGGCGTGGCAGGTCCTCTACCTCTAATCCGTACCAACTCGGCTTCATCGCCACTGCCACGTCGGAGGGGAAGCAGAGAGGACCTACCTGGTAGGAAAGAGCAGAGAAATGCCAGCGACTGGCTCAGGATGCCCTCCAGTGTTCGCTTGGCCCTGAGGGGCATTCGAAGGGTGGAGGGCCTGCCAAGTCCCGGCCCATCCTCATGCACTGATGCACTTCCAATCCGCCCGCTGAACTCCCGTCGCCCCCGCTTTCACCGTCCGCCATCCGCCATTCCTGCCGCCCGTTGCCCGCTGGCCCCAGCCGTTAACGACGGTTTCGCACGAGGGGGAGCAGGACCCCTGGGAAGAATGAGACATGACTCTCCCCGTGCCATGGCCGCCGAGGTCCGCGTGCCTCACAGTCAAGCCACAGGCGGCACAAGAGTGGACGTGCAGATGGGTCCCCTTCCCCCCTCTCTTCCCCTCCTTGAGTCGTTTGCGCGGCTGACCTCCGGAGAAGGATGGACAGCTGATCATTCAACTGGTTGAAAGTTTTATGTCCATCAATCCGATCCGATTCGATCCCCTTTCCTTGCTTGCTCCTTGTCTTCCGGACAAAACCAGGAGATCCCAGGGACTTGCCGTCATGATGCTTACCGTGGTGAACTCCTCTTTTCCTTCACTTGAAACTTGATCGTCCAGCTCTCACATCTTTTAGCACCCTTACCAACTCTCCGAGGAGCAAACATAACAAGATATCATCGGTACTGGTAATTGGTACAGTACGGAGTACATTCCTGACCTCCCAGTGCCCCCTTTCCTCTTCCACCCTCCATCAGGTTTCCAAGATTGACCCTTGCCTGATCCGATAAGGTCGCCAGCGATTCGTACTGTAGTAGGGTGCATCGCAATGCCAGGAACCAGCAGCAGCAGCAGCAGGGGGTGCATCGAACCGGCACCATACCATACCATGCACCTAGGCGCGCATGCACAGCTGCCACCACATTCTCCTTGCATGTAAGGGTGAAGAAGAAAACCAGGTTTTTTCCTGCTTTCCTTCTTTTCCGCTGCGGCTATTCTTGTAATTTCCATAGCCATCAAGTGCTGCCACGAGTGCTGCGAGCTAAGGTTTAGCTCTTCTGCACGTTCTTCTGACTCGAACCGAAACAGCCGCTCTGCTGGAGTGCAGTGCAGTACATAGAGTGGCGAGGGGAGCTGAAGTCCACGCTGTAGAACGCGGAGATGAGAGAGATAAGGAATCGCTACGCGGATGTTGGCCGAGTCATGGCATTCCTCATTCCTGAACCGACCGGCTGGCTGACCTGTAGCATACGAACCGACCACACTCATTGCCTTAAGGATTCGACGTAAAGATGGATGAGATATGTATCTTGTAGGGAGAATATCGACGCCCGAGTTATTAAAACAACAAGGAAACAGTAAAAGAAAATAAACGAATCTAATAAACAAAAAAAGAGAGAAAACCCAAAGAAAGAAAACATGCTATAATTATTATGCTCTCTATGCATATCTATACCATGTGAGCATATATATATATACTGTAAGACAGAAGCAAAAAAAATAAATAAAAAAATTCAAAATTCAAAATCAAGATTAAAATTAAAATCAAAATCACAAGCTGCGTAGTACCTAGGACACCGAGTTGCCCCGTCCATCCAGCTATTCACAACTAACAGCGATTCTCATGGAGGAGAACAAAGAAGAGGAAAGAAAGAAAGAGGAGGAGGGGTAAGCAAGGAAAGACTCAACTACCACGGAAGAAGGAACGATGGTGGCACGGCACGGTATGCTTTGCCCCCTCCCCCCTCCCTGTGGTGGTTGATCGATGCCCAGCCGACAAACGGAACCTGCACAGTCTTGTAATCGCGACAGTGAGGAATTCCCAGAGGGAGGTGGGGTAGGGGAAAGGAGAGAAAGGCGCGTGGAAAGCCATTGGAAGCTGATGAGCAGGGAACGAAAGAAAGAGAGAGAGGTCCCTCCAACCAGGTGGTCGGAAAAATGATTTGCTTATCTTTTTTTCAAGCGCTTGGTCGCCATTTACCTAGTTTTCCTCATACCGTACATCCGATTCGCATCTTGAACCCTTACGCCTCGTGAATGACTTGTCCCGTGGAAACCCCCTCCCCCGCGCTATATACGATCGGAGCAGGAAGATATCTAATTCGTCGTGACTTGACCTGCGTACTACCTTACCTCATACCACTATAGCAACGCGAGCTTGATCTTCCTCTTCCCCGTCGATTCCTCCTGCTCGTCCGAGATGCGCACCTTGACCTTCTGGAACAGCTCGACCGTCACCGTCCGGGGCCCGGTGACGGTGAGCGTGTAGTTCTCGGCGTCGTAGACCGCATCCGGCTCCGGAGTCGCGAGGTCGCGGAGCCGGACCAGCCCCTCGATCCCGAACCGAGGCACGAAGACGACGAAGCCGTTCGAGAAGATCTTCATCACAAAGCCATCCTCGTCCACCACCCGACCCTTGAGGGCCTGCCCGACGTAGTACTCGACGCTGGCGCGTCCGGCGAACTGCGCGTTCCGGTGCCGGACGTTGATGTTTTTGCAGATGGCCTCCAGTTTCGACTTGCTGTGCAAGCTGGGGTCCAGCTGCTCGTACTCAATGGCCGCCGCGAGCTGCCGGTGCGCTTCCAGATCCGCGTACCGACGGATGGGGCTGGTGAAGTGGGTGTAGATTTCGCTGGCCAGGCCGTAATGGCGAAACTCGGGGAAGGACTGATTGCCGGCGACGAAGTACTCCGCAGACATCATGCATCGAGTAGCCATGATGCGCACCAGAGTGTTGAAGAACGGCTCGGCCGGGTCGACGCAGGTGTCCAGAGAATCGGCCAGCGCCTTAGAGCTGTCCGTACGAAGCTCCATACCGCGCTTCACCTGCAACTGATTTGCAAGCTCCTCGAAGTTGGTCTTCGGGGGGGCAGCGTGTCGTCTGAGTAGGGCCGTTTGCGGGAAGGCTTCATAATTCTTCCCCGCAACACTGATATTGGCAAGCAACATGAACTCTTCCACAAGCGAGTTGGTATCCAGTAACTGCTTGGTCTTGACATCCGCAGGATCGGACGTCTCTGACTCCATCTCCACACGGACTTCGGGGCTTGCCAGGTTGAGCGCTCCAGCATCCATACGTTTCTTCTTCAGTTTCTTGGACAACATGAGCAAGGTACGCATGCCTTTAGTCAGGTCATCCTGTTGGGACTCGTCGTCAATCCTGATTTGAGCCTGCTCGTAACTAAATGCTTCTCGCGATCGAATGACAGACTTGGTGAAGTCTGCCTTGACAATGTCTGCATCTGGTGTGACCTCCCAAAGCACCGAGAAAGCGTACCGCTCGACGTACGGTTTGAGTGAACAGAGATCGGTACCCAAAAGCATAGGCAACATGTCAATACGCTTGTCGACCAGGTAGACAGTTGTGCCTCTCAGAGCAGCCTCCTTGTCCATGGCATTGTTGGGTTTGACAAAGTGCGATACGTCCGCAATGTGCACGCCAACCTCGAAATTGCCGTTCGGTAATTGACGCGCATGTAAAGCATCGTCGATATCGACACAGCCAGGGGGATCGATACTGCAGACAAGCAAGTCCCGTAGATCCCTTCGACCTGACCATCCAGGGTCTTCTTTGCTAGCAGGCACTTTCCAGTCATGGCCCTCAGCAGGCAAGCAGTCCAAGACGGTTTTCGGAAAGGGTCGATATTGAACGTCAAACTCGAGCAACAATGCCTCAGTTTCCGCTCCTTTGGACTCCAATTCTCCGAGTGACCGCACAAAATGTCCTACGGGATATCGGGACTCCCGGTCCCAGGAATCGATGGTAATGAGAACTCGTTTCCCCAGAAGCTCACCGGCTTGCCGAGTGCGGACCCTGATCTTGGGGATGCGCTTGTCCATAGGAATGACGAAGACCGTCTGTTGCTGACGGCTCTGCTTTGACCTCGATTTCACGGAATCTCGGTCAACGTGCCCTACGTATTGGCGCCAGTTGCGCTTGATAATTCCCACTACACGCGCGGTTGGCTGAGGTCGGCCTTCCGCACTCTTTCCATGTATTCTCTTTACCTCCTCCTGCAGAGCCCTCCTCTCGCTCTCCGTGACCACGTTCTCGCTTTCCTCGGCATCGGGGTTGTCATTCTTGTTCACCGTCTCTTCTTCGACAATCTGCGTGGAAGGTGTCTTCCACTGATCCTTGGGGAGTACCTCGACGACCACGATGTCCCCGGAAATAGCACGATTGCTGTTTTCGCGACCAAGAACGAGGAGTGGTTTCTCGAAGGCAGGCACATGCACAGAGCCCTCAAGGTAGTTGTATGGTGAGACATTGAAGACTCCCTGATGCATGACACCAGCTTTGACGCCTGTCAGCATCTTGGACAGAGAGAAGTATTCTGGATAAAACATCTGCGATTTTCCCTCTTTCTCTTCTCTTTGACCCTTTCCTGCTTTCACCATATCCAGCAATCTGTCAGCATCCGGGAGCTCGGACACATAGTCGACCACTATAAGGATCAGCATTTGGACAACTTCCTATGCGATTTGGAGCGACTCACATGTGACCGCGGCCACACCATCCGCTTTGGCCTTTCGCACATTTTCCTTGTCATCGCTGATCATAACGACAGAAGGACATCTGGAGGAGCCTCGGCGGACCTTGACAGCCTCCTCCAAGTGCTCCCCATACCACTTCACCGCTCTCCGTACAGCACGGTCGTTGCGATCGTTGATGCTTTCCCCTTGCTCTCTTACCACATAGGTTTCCAATCGAAAATCATTGAAAAAAACGAAGAATCTTTTGTCTTCGTTCTTGGTCAAACTGATCAACCGGTGATACAATGGTAACGACTGATTCTTAACTTCTTCAAGTACAGTTTGAAGCACAATGACATCATGAAAATTGGTCTCTTCTTCGAAAAGGTCCATGCCAGTCAAGAAGGCATTCGTATCCGGCACGATATAATGGCCATTTGGAAAAGATTTGGTGCCAGCTGGTGTTTCCGACAGAACAAGCGGCGTTGCTGCAAGGTATTAGTATTTTTCGTGCCGAGAGAACGTATGCAACGTACTTTTATCATGATAACTTGTAGGGGTAAGGGACGAGCAGGCTGTGCATAGTCGGGACGAGCAAGATATGTCTTGTCGCAAATAAACCTCTCTCACTATCTTCTGCACCTTGCCACTTTTGGTGGATCTCACATAGACCTTGCTTGCGAGGTTAGGCGCAAGGGGATCCGAGCCCAGTGAGCGCTTTAGACTCGTCATTGTTGGCGCTACGAAGTTCCAAGTGTATGCGCTCTCAAGGACCTGGCTTTCCCGAATCCGTCGCAAAGAATGGCGCCTGGTTTGTAGATGCGCGGATGTGGAAATCTAATATCGAAGAAATGTTTGCACTGTTTGACGAGCAGTTGGCGGAGCTAGAGTGTTGCCAAGGCCGGGAGCTCGACCTCAGATGACGGCAGCTCCCCCGGAGGGACCATCAATAGACAAGCTGGCGCTGCGCAACTCCACCATCTTCCAGCTTCGCTAACTTGTTCATCCCCCGGGCAAATAAACCCTGCTTGGCCGAGATGTCTCTTGATCCTCCCGCTTATATTCTCTCCCTGCAGAACAACATACGCGCCAGACCTATCTCTTGGGAGGGCGCTGTTCGCGCAAAGACAATTACCGATGCTGACCTGAAGAAGATCAAATCAATTGATAAGGTCCGGAAGGAGCAGCGGAAGCAAACAATAGAGTCGGATGTAGATAGCTACACGACTCTCTTCCTGGGAGCTGATGGGTCACCAAGCATCTTCCAAGCTGCCGCGAAACGCCCCGACATCATACAATATATGCTGGTTCTGACGGGGGATTTGATCGATGGCCAGTACTCCAGCGCTCGGCTTCCAGGGATAATTCACTGACCTAAAATAGATATACCTACTCTCGTTGCTGCTATGATCAATCATCCGAACCCGTTCCAACCCTTCCTCCCACTCCTGAAACAATCGCAGAACCCCGAGGAGCCCATCCCTCTTTTGACCTCTGCCGTGCTTTCCAGCTTGATATCGAAGAGCATCGCTTCCACATCCAAAACAACTCCGCAGGTAGAGGAGGCGCTTCCCAAACTTTACAGTTACCTGTCAAGTCTCGCCAAAAGCTCCGACGCTGGCCTTCAAGATATAGCCGTACAGGAGTACTCCGCTTGTTTGCGCACAAAAAAGGCCAGGGAGATCCTTTGGGACAGGCGCAAAGAGACGATCAGTCCACTCATTGACATTCTACGCGCCGCTATCGGGACGAGTAAGGATAACGATTCAACTCTCTGGAGCGGCGGGGGCAGTATCCGCAGTACTGCGGAAGGTTTATCTGGAGGGGTCGGGATTCAGCTTCTATACCACGTCCTCCTTGTACTATGGCAGCTTAGCTTCGATGGCGAACTCGTGGGAGACGGCCTCAACGAGTAAGTTTGGTTCTGCGGGCGTCGTCGACGACCGAATACTAATCTTCTCCCTAGTGAGCACGATATCATCATTCTCTACGTACAACTTCTTCGCCTGTCACCCAAAGAAAAAACAACTCGCCTGATCCTCGCAACGCTACGTAACCTTCTCTCTGCGAACCAGAGCACTTTGCTGCCGGCTGCTGTTCTGGCTCGCCTTCCAACCCACCTCCAAAATACCCAGTCGCGGCACCTCACAGATCCCGATCTCCTTGAAGACCTACAAGCGCTTATCGAGCTCCTTGATGAGTATACAAAGACTCAAACTACATTCGATGAATACGCAGCCGAGGTGCGTTCAGGGCATCTGCGCTGGTCTCCACCACACCGCAACCCAACGTTTTGGCGGGAAAACGCCCGACGCATTCTGGAGGAGAACAAGGGTGAATTACCTAAGAAATTGGTCGAGATTCTGTCCAAAAGCTGGGATAATGACAAGCAGGTCCTAGCAATTGGATGCAACGATGTTGCTTGTCTGGTTAAAGAGGTGCCTGAGAAGAGACCTTGGTTGGAGAAGATTGGCCTCAAGGCAAGGGTCATGGAGCTTATGCAGAGCTCGGACGAGACGGTCAGATGGGAGAGCCTAAGAGCTGTAGGGGAGTGGTTGAGGTACAGTTTTGAGTGAGCGGAGTTTGCTTGGCGAGTGGGATGGTGAGATAGTTGTATTGAAGGGTAAGTTCGGAAGAGGGCGGTAATACTGATCGCCTGCTCGAAGCATTTAGAGGCGCCCAGAGTGGTTTATGAGTGTTAAGCAGTATATATGGCTCTCGACATCGCAGCGGGAGGTTTACCAAAGGGAAATGTATAACATCCCAGAATCCGAAACTAGTTCTTACCACGCTCGTGCATGCAATCCGTTCTGATAAACCGTATACGTTCCGCGTTCTGTCAGTCTCGAGTGAATCTTGGCTACTCCTCAAGAGTAACGTTGTAGTGAGGTTCCTGGGTCCAAGGTCCACCCAATCCCATGTCTACTTGAATGCAACTCAGTAAGAAAGCGATACGCATGCGAGAAGGCGGATTCTACATAGGATGCGCCAATAGTCAGACCTCTAGGTAGGAACACGCCGTGCCTACTCACAGTATGCAGGTCAATATTCCAAACCAAACATACAGGTGACAAGAACCTTTAGGGATGCCACGCAGTACTTTGGAGGTGCAAGTGCCCGCCCGCTTATCGATCATGAACCAGATCGTTAGAGATGGAGTTCAGACAGTCTCGATGCACACGGTGTCCGTAATTCGTTCTGGCAGCCATCATTACTTCTAGATACTATAAAAACCGTGGCCTACTGACACATGCTCTATTGTTGAATTGGCAGCGCGACCCGGCGTCTATCCCGCTACAAAGGCTCTCTTGACATCGTTATAGTCCTCCCACCCAATCTTCACCTTGAGCACGTGACAGCTATAATAATGCCGACTGTTCTCCTCTCGGTGTTACGAGAGCTTGGCATTTCGTAATCTGCCACAAACAACATTTCCACTCATGCCCGCTTTTCATTTCCCAGCTATCGGCAGTGGGGCGATCATTCTGCGGTTCTGGCCAATCAAGATTGACCTGCCGGTTGCTCCTGCACAAACGCATTAGCTCAGCAGGAACTTCCGTCCTCTCACCGCTCCGCACGTCCCTTTTGCTTAGGTAATACCTTTAAGCGAGCTGCCTCTTCTCAGGTATAAAAGGCCCTCCTCCTTGCGCAACTTTTCCAATCCTCATACTTACCTTATCGGGGTGTGGGCGATCAAGAAGGCCCGGCACCAGGATGGTCAACCTAATATTGCACAGCATTGGGTGGCCGTCTTTGAATCTCCTTCGGGGGCTTCACCGGTGTAATTTTTGCTGGCTGACCATCTATGGTCTATCTTTTCATTGACTTGCTTGCCCATGAGCAAGAGGTTGAGGAAGAGTTTGAATCCGTCCTGTATATCCCCTTAATGCCATTGAAGACAGCTTACGTGCATGTCACAACCGTATTTGGCCATGGACGGCAGAACAGGGTATGAAGTAGGTTGGCGCGTCGAGCAGACGTGTGAGTATGTGTAGACCCCGTTCAAGACTTGCCAGTCATCGTCCTACCGCTTTGCTGTCGCAATATCAGGCATTCATACGTTGATTTCGCGCGTACCTCGTCACCTGCGAAGTACCTCTAGCGAGTCAAATCAGATGTACTCACGATCAGAGGCACTCCTTGGGACAAGTTTCTCGACAAAGTGACTTCCTCTTATGGAATTTGTCGCTGGTCATTGTTCATCCATATGACATGCGAGGACGGGATTCTAGCCCGAGCATCATACTCTTTACGAAGCCTTGGAGCCACGGTCTGGTGGATGTCCGATCGATCCTTCCACCTCTTCACCCTTTATCCAACATACTGCTGCTTTGATCAACCACCCGCGCCTCTACTCAGGCCTCGAAACGAAACAGAACTAAGGGCCGCCATCGTGCATACAATACGTGTGAGATATCACACTATCAGTTCTTGCCAGACTAACCGCAGGTGCTGCACCCTTTCACCTTCAGAACAGCTAAATGTGACCGCCTATATACGAGAAAGCTTCTCATACGAAAACTCACTTCTGCTGTATATCATCAACGTTCGCCGCTCGTCCATATACCCTAAGCTCGCAGCCAAGGCAAGTCTGTCCCGATGAAACATGCTCACTATTACTCCTACGAATTTTAGAATTAAGAAGGCTTATACCTCGAACGCATGTACTTTTCAACTTTTCTATGACTTAACCTATATATACCTCTTCGGCATGATAACGCATACCGAAATAATGGTAATCAGAGGGGATGCGTGGAGTGATTTGACTGGGTAAACTATACAGCGAAGAGCAAAGTTATAGGAGGATAAAAAGATTACGAGTGCTTGGTATGAGGCGAAAGACGCTTTTGAAGACAACATTGTATGAAATGTTTTTTGTGCCACCTTTTCTTTGATCTAAACTCATAAAGCAGAAACCAGACACAAATACTAACGCGTACACTACTTGAGCCAGAACCATGATGCTGGGAAGCGACATAGGGGTCCTTTGAAAGTGAGTATCGAACTCTGGTACCGCAGCGGGGTCCCGCTTATATATCCCCGCAAGGGATACGACTCTGAATAACTGCCGGAGAGTATGTCAGCTTATCCTTCACCGGGTCGAATACCCAAGAATATGGTGTCAACAAGAAACCGATACAGAAGAGCTATGATTGACTGACAAATCCGACGTAACGCAACGCAGGAACTAGGTTGCAAGAGATCAAAGAGCTGATCAAGAAATTCCAAGGGGACGAAGTGGACCGAAAAGGATTGTTGAGTCCGCATTCAACACCTCTTATAAAAATAGTGAACCGAAATAGGATTTAGCGGTAAGCGATAGAACGAAAGGTATCAGGAAATTATTGAGGGGGGGCGAGCCTCTTATCGCCCATAGAATGCCGGCACGGGCAACAACATGTATCTCGGAGTCGGGACGCTCCCATAACCCAGCCCCAGCTAGCCCGTCGACATTGGAAATCATTGTGTCGCGAGCTCACATCACGATGCAGCACGAGTTTTGTTTCTTCGCCTGTAAAAGAAAGCAAGGATGCTCATTAGCGGCTGGTCATACTGACAATGCCACACGTGGCCGCACTCCTGGAGCAACTTACCTGGGTATAGAACATCTTGCTCTGCGCGCTCAACCCATCACTCTTCGCCACCAAATTGTCAATCTTCTCTCCTCGCTCAAGCACACTCTCGATCGTCTTGTGCAGCACAATCTTCGTCTCGTCCAGTTCCTTCTGAATCTTCATGATGCTGTCTGCAGCGGCGGGGTCTTGATACTTCGTGATGTACTCCTTCAGCTGGGGGAAAGGAACTTGTGTGATGGAGGGCGACGCCCAGGCAGACCGCGGGTTCTGCGTCAGAAACTCGTCGACGATCTTGCTGAGCAGTTGATGGGCGACGAGAGCAGGGTACTCGTGGTCGCTGATGATAAGACCACAGATGCCTTCAGAGCGACCGTAGGCATGGAAAGTGTATGCTATAGTAAAGAGACAGGAGGTTAGCCAGTGGATGCTGTCGTTGAGAGCACCCGGCCGTCGGCCGACACATCAGTGCTCGAAGTCTCCAGATATCGAGTGCCATACATTGCTCTTCAACATCTTGTCTCTGGCCAGGCCTCGTGCGTTCCGCTACGGTCTTGCTAAAGAGCGTCATGAATTCGCCGACACTGCAGGGGAGAGGTGAAGGGTCAGTTTCGGAGACCAGCTTTCACAACGACGACGGTGATAACCGAAAGATAGCTTGCTCACCTCGTCCTCGTGAATCGCGAGTAGCTGCTCAAGTCTCGCTCGGCGCAGAGCTCCACGGCCGGCTTCTCTTCATTCTTCAATATCTGGCCTGGAGCATTAGCTTACGCTTGCCGCCGATGAGCTCCCTGTTGAGAACGCATACGCCGATGTAAAGGATTTTCATGGTGTCTGATGACCACTTCCGTATGGAAGGAGCGCGTTGCTGGCTGATATGTAGGCTAGAGCTGCGTTGACTGACAACTAGAACGTAGGGTGTCGCTTCACCCCTCCAGCTGGATTGAGAAGTGTGGCGGTGACGACTGGTCCTCCGGGGTTTCCAACACAGTAGCTAAAGATAAGATAAGATCGCGTCCTCTCCGCTACCAATGAGGCCTGGCCGCGGCTAGATGTCAGGGTGTCCGGTGATGGGCATGGCATATTTATGGCGAGATATCCGCATGATATTCAAGTACTTAATAAGGGTGGCTCGCCCGAGTCTCTTTCATCCAGAGAAAGGCAGCGGGGTTCACTTAAATTGCAATGATCCTACTTTGAAAATGAAATCCCATTCGATATCGATGTTAACGAACGCTATCGAGAGGGAATTATGTCCCGGATATACATGTAACTCAACGCCGGAGCACACCATGATAGCAGTCTCGATGAATAAGGAAGACTAACAGGAATTACAATTTAACCGTACCATAGCAATCAGAGCACGCGCTTTCACGCAGATCTTCGGCTTGACTCGCATTGTTCGAGGAAGCGATAAATCCCCTCGAACCCTTGGTACTCCAGGGGAGTACACTCGTCAAACCCATCGTCAATCTCGATCGAGTTGACACTTTCGTAACCGGACGGAGAGGCGATCACCCAGGGATTTTCAGACTCGAGTTCCTCAAAGCCAAAGCCGTCCTGGGTATGGGTGGACGGCCTCGACGAGGTCATTGCCTCCCCTTCAGGTACCAGCATATTCCGCCAGTCGATCTGCTCTCTCGTGTGAACCGGCCTCGTGAAGAAAGAGGATTCCGATGGGACCTTGCTTGGCGCGAACGGGAATAGCAGGGCGACCTCGGTCCCGACAAAGGCGTCAAAGTCACCGTCTTGGATGACCGAGCCACTTTGGATACCCAGCTCATCGCAAAGCCGAGACACAGAGTCAAAGTCGCAACCGGGGAAATGGACCCTCAACTCAGTCTCATGGTAAGTGATTGGAAGGTCGCCAAGTGCTGAGAGTCGCTTTAGATCATTCAAGATCATCGCCAGCTCCTTTAACGCTCTGGAGAAGTCAACTGACAAGGCATCAAGAAGGCCATCGGTGTGGAGGGTCACTCCAACGTTGGCCTTCGAGAATCCAGCGACACTACTGAGAGGAGTGAGCGCGGTTATGGTGGGGTTGATGCTGAACTGAACATAAGAGCCCGGAGTCGCTTTCGGCATCGCCGCGAGCTTCCGATCGACTTTGTCCTGAAGCGCGGAGACAGATTTGAAACGCTTCTCGCCTGTGCGCGTATCCACGCCGTTGTACTGCGCCTTCTGACCGGATATCAAAAACGCCCGCACCGCTTGCGAGACATTGTGGACCACCTGAGAAGGGGCTGCCGGGGTGTGAGAGAAGTATCTAGCACCTCCTGCGCCACCGAAACCGAGGCCATAGCCGCCAGCAGTCCTATTCAGAGTACCGCCGGTCAGGTTAGGCCGGAGCGTAGTTGCGAAGGGAGCTCGCCCAGGGAAGGCCTTCACAGCGGCTCCGATACGTGATTTCGGAAACCTGTCGACCTTCGCGGATCCGTTTTGAGAGGCCGACGCAGTGAACCTCCGGACAGCAGCATTAATACTGCTATGGGTAGTATACCATCGTCCCTTGCTCTGTCTCAGAGCGGCCAAGGGGTGAAGGGTGTGGCGGACATTGCGAGCAAGTAGTGGTTGTAATTCTACTTGCGATGGGCGGACAGACGGAGGAAGTCTTTCTTGGACATGACGGGCCGCGGTCTTCCAGGCAGCCCTGCGAACGATGTTAGTCTTTTCAAGGACACCATTCCACCATACGGTATTACATACTTTAGGAGCCTGGCGTTACGCGCCACCGTTTTATGAAGATGGGCCACAGAGGCCGACATCGTGTGTATATTCTCTGCTAATGAGTGAAGAGGGATGGGAGGCAGGAACCGGTCGGGATGCAGTTACGGTGCCATCCGGGTGGCAATGATGACGATCACGTGCTGATAAGGAGGCACGCTTGCGGATATTAGTTACATATTATAGTACTACTACATAGGCGCGCAAGAGGGGTTTTCTGAGCCGTGAATCTTCGGTGGCGAGTAAGCGGTCTATATAATTACGGTTATTTAGTATTATATATCTATAATATAATATATTAATACTTCTATACTATACTAGAGGTTTTCTATATTTATACTATTATTATCTTAATATATATTAGTATTTAAATATAATATAGCTAGAGGAGTAGTAGATTAATAATATAAGTAACTTTCTATATTAACGCGGTAACTAAGGAGATATATATTAATATAAAAGTATAGTATAGATACGAGAAGTAGTAGATATATAATATTCTAAAATATTTAGTATTAGTATAGTAATATATTTAGGAAATATATATAGTATTAGTTTATTCCTAATTTATATATAGCTCTTAGATAAGTACCGTTAAAGTATTATATATATATAGATATAGAGCTAGTATATACTATTATTATTACTATAAAGATACCGTTAATATATAGTATTAATACTAAACTAGTATAATATTAATATAGTATTTAGCTAATAGTAATATAGAAGAGGAAAGAGTACTAAAGTAGTTAATATAACTAGCTTAGTACTATCTCTTAAAAGTTACTAGCCCTTCTTTAATTAACGAACTTCTCTTATTCTTTATCCTTTAAGCTATTTATATTTACTTATTACTATTTATTTATATATGCTTTTACTCTCTATATACTATCTTAGAAACTACTTAGTATATATAGTACCTTTATATAAGAGATAGCGCCTAGTCTAATTTTTAAAACTTTTATTAATTTTAATCTTAACGCCTCTATCTACTCGCTAGCTAGTATAATATTAGCGGATATAATTATTATCTTATATACTACTCTAGTACTATAACTTATTATTATAATTTTAGACTAGTACTAATAATATATAAGAGTTAGATAAGACTATTACTAATTACTACTCTTTCCTTTACTAGGTCCGCGCCTTCTTTAGAAAGAAGACTTATAAATACTTTACTTCCCGTACTACTACTAATATTAAGATAGAGGAGAATAATACTAAGTTCCTCCGCCTAACTCGCGAGATTTATTAAGAAAGCTTCCTCTATTACTTTTATTTCCGCTAGGCTTAAGTTATTTAGGAGATCTTTAATAATAATTATAATTTTAATAGTTCTATCTAGAAGCTTATATTAACTAGATTCTCGGATAGTATTAAAGGATATAAGAATAAAATACTAGATTATTTTAAGATAAGTTATATAGCCTAATTTACTTCTCGCTATTTTATATTTATAGAACTTAGTTAATAAGTAAATTACGTAAACTTTAATACTACTTTATTTAACTATTAAGAGCCTTAATACTTACTTTAATATACTTAAGTCTCTAGAGCTCTTTTTAAATATTTAGTATTATATAAATAGATATCTTAATACTACTAAGATAATATTTATACTAGGAATCTATTATATATAAAGTTTATCTTCCGCTTAAATAATACTAACTCTAATATTTATAATTATACTAGATATATTCGTCTCGCTAGTACTTAAGATTATAGCCTTAAAAAAAGCTAAATAGTTAAGAATTAGAGTAAAGAACGTAAATAATAATCTATTTAAGATTTATAATAACGCTCCTAGCTATCCTAATTTTAAAAATATCCTCTATTATTACTTTATTAAGGTTCGCGAATAGCCTTTAAAGAAGAGGAAGAGAGTCTTAAAACTAAGTATTACTTTACTAGTTTATATATGCTTTAATCGCCCTCCCCCTCCTCTTAATAATAGTAATTAAGCACGCTCCTATTAGTCTAATTTCTCTTTATATATAGTATAGCGTTTATTTTTATCTCGCTGTATTTCTTACGCTTATATAGTTATATTTACTTTATTAAAGGCTAGCTTTTAATATATACTTATTAATATCTCTTTTTATATCCCCTTTAAGCTATATTTTTCTTTATACTCCTCTTATAATATATATAAGTAAACTAAAATAGAGTGTTACTTACTTCTTCTCTAGTAAATACTAGAAATAGTACTTAGTTATAAATATTAATAGTTAAAGATTTTAGTAGTAGTTCTTCTATAATAGTTCTATACTAATTTATAGTAGACGAATATTTATAAGTTATACCGGCTTCTTATAGTACTACTATAAGAAGCTAGTATATATTATATCCGCCTTATTTAATATTATATAGCTAATTATACCGTCTATTTAGTAAGCTATTAAATAATATCTATTAGCTGTAAGTATAAAACTCTAAAGTACGTATAATAGTAGAGTATATCTATATAATATTTAAGTAGGTGCCGTAGGATTCTCTATATATTCTATATTTATAAGTTTCTATTTTATTAATCTAGATTCTACCCTTATTTTATAAATTACGACTCTCTTTTATATACTAAGCGAATATTAATTATATAAATCTAATTCTTTTAAGTCGAACTAAATATACAGCTTTATAATACTTAATACTTAATACTAAAGTTTTAAGTAAACTATAGTAATATTTTAGTAGCTATAAAGAGCTTTTTATTATTAAGCTAGAGTTAGAGGTAGTATCTTATTTTATATATCCGTACTTCTTCTTCCTCTTAATAATAACTCTATATCCTATATCCTCTTATATTACTACTTATATAATAACTACTACTACTAATATAACTAGTATCTAGTATAATACTACGTAATAAGTATTCTATAGCTACTTTAAGTTATAATTTTTATCTATCTTATAATTATATAGGCTAGGCCGCTCGGCGAAGCCTTTACTTTATACTAGCTTAATAGTAGTATACCGCTAGTTATTCTATAACTCCTATAGTCCTATTATATAACTTTTTATATATATATCTCCTCTCTTCTAAACTACTACCTAATAGCGCTTTAACTTATCCACTACTATAAGAAGGTATAGTTTATAGCTAAAGCTATCGCGAATACTAAGCTTCTTTAACTCTTCCTACTATTAAAGAAGGTCTATTTAACGCGGAATTAACTAGCTTCTAAAAATAACTATATATTAAAGAATACTAAGTTACTCTAAGCTAGATTAAGAATACTTTATAAATAGAACTTTATCTTAGTAACTAACCTTACCCTATACTTATACTAAGATATTATACCAGCGGAGAGTTAAAGCTCGTACTTAATATTTATAAGGATTATACGCGGGACGTAGAAACTATACTACCTAACCTTAATATAAAGTAAGATTACTTATTAAGCCTAATAAATAATAAATATAAGTAGCTTATAATCCGGGACCTTAAGCTATATTATAGTAGGAGCGTTAGGGAATATAAGAAATAAACTAAGTAGGTTAAGCTTACTTTCTATCTAAGCTCTATAAGCTATCTAAATAAGAGGAGTAAGGTAGCCTAGGCTATATAGTTTCTAAGGAAAACCCCCTAAGACTTATAGTATACTAAAGTAGAAATAAACGCAGGATATACTCTTAAGGGCTAAATATTTATAAAATTTATAGATTTCCTACTAGATTTATATAAGGACTTATTAAACTACGAGCTAGATATATACTAAAGATATATTAATATAAAGTAAGAGTTAAAGTAGATAGTTTAGTAGTTCGTAATCTATCTAAGCTATCTTAAATTATAACTTCCTTAGAAGTACTTAGAATAATAGAAATAAATATATATTTATTTATAAAACTTACCCCCCGACTCCGCAAGGCCCTTATAAACTATTAGGACTTACTAAAGACTAAAGAAGAGCTAATAGTAGTTATATAGTACTTAGAGAGTAACTATAAGAGACTATATATAAGATATATATAAACTATACCTTACTTATAGTAAGGAGGTAAGTAAATTAATATTAATAAAGGCTTCGCCGAGCCTAAGAAACGAGGGCCCCCGGGAGGTAGACCCTCTCTAAGAGATATAAACTACTTCTATTATAGAAAGGCCGGGTATATTACTTAATATTACTAAGTACTATAAGTAGAGGATCCTGTAAGCAGTATAAATTACCTTAATTATATTATAATAAGTTAGTTAGATACGAGAAAAAACTAAATATATTTTAAGATAAGATAAGAAGTATACTAAAGCGCCCGATATAAGTAGAACCGGAACTTATATTTCTAAGTAAGATTCGCGTAGTAAATATATAAGAATCGCTTATAATATATATAAACTCTAGCGTAAGCGTAAATATAATTAATTAGAAGTATATAATTATAATAAAACTATTATTAGTTACCGTAAAACTTCCTAAGCTAAATTAGGTAAATAGCTAAATAATATACTATTATAGTATATATAAAGTACGCCTCTTAATAATTAATAGTTAAGGTAAATTACGTAAGCTAAAAGTACTATACTATAGTATAGATAAGGGGGGTACTATCTTTATCCTCTTAAGACTATTAAGTCTCTTATAGGCGGGTATTAAGCTAGACTTAGAAAGCCGCGTATAGTATTAAGGATATAAGAAATTTAAAATACTTCTACTAGAATAGTTTAAATAGACCCTCGCTAATAAGCCTATAGTTTATATAATTCTTTATTTAGGAGTAATAGTAGATATATAAAGTAGTATATATATCTTTAACGCTAATATCGTACGCGAAGTACTTTAGATATATAAGCTTCCTTTATATAGAATATAAGAGAACTTCCTCCTAATACTAAAGAAATTTAGAGATATCTTTTAGAGAAAGACGTAAATAAACTCCCTAAATATAAGCCGGCTAACTATACTATTAATATATCTCTAGGATAGAAACTACTATATAAACTCTTTTATAACTTATTTTAAAGGGAGCTATATACTCTATATAAGTACCTTAAGGAATACCTATAATAAGGTATTATCTACTACTTAAAAAGCCCGGCGGAAGTACTAATCCTATTTATACTAAAGAAGGATAATATAATATAACTCTATATAAACTACTAAGGACTTAACTATATAATAGTAAAAAACTACCTCGCCTTATTACTAATCTCCTAGATCTTTAACTAACTAGTAGGAGTTAAGTACCTTAGTAAGCTAGGCCTTAAGGATATATATAACTATATCTATATTAAGGAAGGTAATAAGTAGAAGACGGCATTCTATATATAATATAGGAATTTAAATATCTAGTTATATTATTAGCTCGCTAATACCCTAGTAACCTTCTAAGTATATATAAATAAAGCGCTTAGTAGCTATATTAATACCTTCTATATAGTTTATTTAGACTATATTCTACTCTTCTTATAAATAGAGGAAGATTATCTTAAGTATATTAAACTAGTACTTATATAACTATAAGTATATAACCTCTATATAAAGCTTAGTAAATATATCTTCTTTACTAAAGAAATTAATTTCCTTAGATTTATTATAGATATTATAGGGGTTAAGATAGATTCTAGTAGGGTATTTATAATTACCGACTAGCCTATACTAACTTTAATTAAAGAACTCTAAGTATTCCTAGGATTTATAAACTTCTATAGGCGGTTTATATATAGGTACTTAGAAATTACCTTACTACTAATATAGCTATTATATAAAAATAGTAATAAGGGCTAGAATATTAAGCTAAATACCGGCTAAGCCTAGGAGGAAGCCTTTATCTACTTATAAAATATATTCCTAATATAACTAGTTCTTTAGTATTTTAACCTAGATAAGAAGATTAGGATAGAAACTAATACTTCCTAATTTACTATTATAGAAATCCTCTCCTAGTTACTTTTAGACGGCGGATAGTACCTAATTACTTATTACTTCTAGAAACTATAGGATACGGAACTAAATTATAGTATTTATAACTAGGAGCTACTTATAATAGTTATATATTTTAAATAATAGAGATACTACCTAGATAGTAGTACTTATACTATTAAAATCCTAATAGACTATAATAATCTTCGCGGATTTAACTATATTAAAGCTCTAAATAGAAGATAGGCCTAATATATAATAACTCTAGTAGAATATAACTTTTTTATCTCTTATAGACCTAGAAGTAAGAACCTAGCTAACGGCCTATTATAACGCCCTAATTATAAGATAATAGATAAAGAGTATAGTAAATATATACTCTTATTATTCTACGTAATATTATAAATTAAGCTTATACCTAGTATTAATACTATTATAGTAGTACGGAGTACCTCCTAAAGATAAGTATATAAGAACGCTAAATATAAGAAACCCCTCTAAGAAGAAGTAGCTCTAGACTTTAGTAAATTAATCTACTAAAGCTAAGAATAATTTAGTATTTACGGCGCCTAGAGTATAGGACGCGCGTGTAATATATATAAAATACCTATAACTAATTTATAAGGTAAAATTATTATCCCGGATAATAAACTACTTAAAATAAAAATCTTATAGCTATATTATAACGACCTACTTACTAACTACTTTAAAATAGGGAAAATAAAGGAGTTAATTATAAGGAAGTTTACCTAGGAAAAAATAAATACTAAGATTAATAAATATATTTATATATACTATATATACTAAATATATAAGATATAGAAGTATAAACTTTATAATAAGCTCGTATCGCTTCCTATCCCTTATAAGCCCTAGTAGGAACTATTTATAAATTTTATTATTAAACTACTATTCTCTAAACGCTCCGTATATATATATATAATATAATTCTTATAGTAGTTAACTACTATATTAAGATAGCTTTCTACCTCCTAATAACTACTATAATCTACGCGGCCGAATTAGTAGAGTAGCTTTTCTAAACAAGAGTATATTATTTTAGTACGCTTAAAGGTATTATATTAAACTATAAATCGGTCTTTATAAGTAAATATTAATTAGAGTTCTACTATTACCTAGGTATTAAACGCTGCTTAAGTATAGCCTTCTACCTATAGACCGACGGATAGACGGAATAAGGAAATTAAATATTTAAGTAATACCTAAAAATCTATTATAGAGAGTATTAAAATAGCTAGAAACTATAACTTCCGCTCGCTAAATTTACGTATAATAATACTACTTATAATAGTACTAGTATAAGCTTATTTAAAGTACTTTATAGCTATAATCTAGAGCTATACTTAAGCTTAGAAGAGCTAAACTAAGGATAAGTACTTATAATTTAAATATAACTATAAATAATTAAGAGCTTTAAGGTAATACTAGAGAAGAGTATTAAGAAAGTAGTTACGTAGTAATAATAATATTATAACTAAATATATATCCTTTATATATTTTAAGTAGGTAACTCTATCCTACTAAATACCTAGAATCTAAACTTATAACTATTAAGTAGGAAACTTACTATTAGGTACCTTAGCTTATATAAAATAAGAAACTTATAAAGATATAAACTTATTAGCTATATATATTAGAGTAATACTATTATACTATAATATATTTTATATCTTACTTCTAGAGCCCTAATATATAGTAATTAATAGACGTAGTACGCTTATACTTAAAGAGCCTATACTCTATAAAGGGGAAGAGAAGTAGGAGATTAAGGAAATCTATAAATAATAATATTAAGGGGGTAAAACCTAGTTCCTTATTAAATAGAAGGGTTAGCTAGAAGAATATACCTCTTAGATAAGAGAAGAAGATATAGTAAATACGTAGGATATAATATATAATTTTTAAGCTAGTAAGGGCTATAGTAGAAGAAGACTTAATAAAAAGGTCTATAGGCCTATTAATTAATACTAGAAGAGAAAAGTAAACTACTAGCTAGACTACTAAAGAAAATACTATAAAGAAATAACCCTGAGGGAGTATATATATAGAGAAGGCGAACTATATCAGAACTATATATTACTTATATTTAAGAAACTATAGCGATAGATTAGCTTATAAATTATATAAAGAAGAAGAGCTAGACTTACCGCCTTATAAGTAATTACTATTAGATTATAAATAATAGCTACTATATTAAAGATACTAGTATTTAATAATACTACTTTACTATATAAAGTATATAACTCCTAAAGAGCTAATACCCCTACCTTAGTTATATTATATAGTATATATATAAGGTATATAACGCCCTCTTTATACCGGGCTATATATTATAACTCTAAGTAGTAAGTTACTTCCTTCTAAAAGGCCTAAAGGCCTTCCGAGGAGATTATAAATAATAATAAAGCCTTTAGTAATAAATTTAAATATAGTACGTAATTAGACGGAACCTTAGGGAGTAGTTAGTATATATAAAATAGGTAAGTATAATATACTTACTAAAATATATAAATACCTAGCCTAAGAATAATATATATAATTCTTAACGAGGTAAAAGTACTTTATAGTTTTATACTAGTCTACTATAATATTATATATAGGATTATAGGGGGACGTTAAATTAGTAGCTATATACTTAATATAGTATTAGTAAATTAAGCGGCGTAGGAGTTATTTATTATTATAACCGGTATAGTTACGGATCTACTATACTTATATAGTTAATATATATAAGAAGGCTGCGAATAAGCAGCATATAAAAGAAGATACTTATATATAGTTTTATTAATAACGCCTTTTTAGTACGGGTGGATAGATAGTTAAAGAATAAAAGATATTTTAGAAAGAAGTTACGCGTTAGAATAGTATTATTAGTATATAAATTAGTTATAGTAGTAAATAAATCTAATATATAAGCGCTATAGTTTTAAATCCTAGTACTATTAGCGCTAGTATATTCTTCCTTTATATCTCTACTAAATTTCTTATTTAATTTATTATTAAAGCTACCGACGTTCT
The DNA here is from genome assembly GCA_019775845.1 of Myrmaecium sp. VS I D KN 1. Lineage (NCBI taxonomy): Eukaryota > Fungi > Ascomycota > Dothideomycetes > Valsariales > Valsariaceae > Myrmaecium > Myrmaecium sp. VS I D KN 1. Next base: position 1,456,063 of record JADQAV010000002.1, on the reverse strand, counting down.
AAGGAAGGAGGGTATTTAAAGTACTAGTTATATCGGCGAAGTTAATAAGTTAATCCTCTACTATAAGAGTAGGAAGCTAATAGTTACTATTAATAAGATCCTTAGTAGTACTACTACTAGTATTACTACTATTACTACTAATAGAATCCCTAGTAGTACTACTACTAGTATTACTACTAGTAGTACTACTGCTAGTATTACTACTAGTATTACTATTAGTAGGATTATTACTACTAATAGGATAATTACTACTATTATTATTACTAGTAATATTATTACTACCTCCCTACTTATCTATAGTAGGCTAACTACTCTACTTAATAAGTATAAGTAGCGTACTATAATATATAGCGCAGGCTCTACTAGTATTAATTATAATAATTTCTTAATTAGCTATAGAAGGTATAGATAGCTAGAAATAATATAATTAGAAACTATAGGATAAGGAAATAGATAATTAATTTAATAAAAGATTAGTAATATAATATAATTAGTAATAGAAGTATTAATAGAAATAGTAGAGGAAATAGTAGTATAGTATTAATAACTAATATAAGGAAAGGAACTATATAAAGACTAAAATTAAGCGAGCTAGTATATATATATATATATATAACGCGCGGACGCGCTATAGGAAGGGGGAGGTAGTTATAAAATAAATATACTATATTTATAAATACTTTAGGTATTCTATATACTACTTAAGTAAGAACCTTAGTACTACTTATAATAGTATTTAAGGAGGGCTGTAAGGGAATAGAGGAATAGTAGCTTTAGTATTACTTCTAATCTAGAGTTATTATCCTACGCTAGTTATTTACCCCCTATAATAAACCCTAATAATCCAGAATTAAATAATATAGTAAATCCTAGTAATTAAAATATAGCTACGGAATCCGCCTTATTATATATATCTAAGTTATATATATTATATCTAACCACGACTAGCTAAGAAGTAATAGATTTATATACTTTTTAAATATTTACTACTTTACTAACTATTCTAATCTCTATATCTAGTTTATTTTTATCTTTTATATCTACTTTAACTATAATACCTAGTAAATCTCGTCGCCTATTTATAGATAAAAATAATATATTAGTTCCTTTATCCTCTTAAAGAAGTAAGTGTAATATTAATAAGTTTAAGCTTAATCTTAATTTATAGTATTAAAGTAATAGTATTTTACAAGCTAGATATAGTAGATTTTATTAAATCTTTTAACTTCTAGAAGCTATCCTCTCCTTAACCCGCTCCTATTAATACTTAATACTTTAACCTACTATATTAAATCTAAACTTCCTTTTATAGAGCTATAGAAGAAGATACTTCTATTTTAGTTTAAGAAGCTTTATTTTATCGCTGCTAGCTAGAAGTAAAAAAGTAGTAAGTATATTAAGAACCTCTACTTCTTTAATTAGTATAAGCTTATCTAAAGAGTACTTTCCTATAATGCTATTTAAAATATAATATATATTAGAATAGGCTATTTTATTAATATTCCGAACGAACTATAGATATTAAATTATTAAACTATTTTAATATAAATAACTTCTAGGTAGTTCGCTATAATATTAAATAATAAGCTAATACTACTATCAGACTTTATTAAATTTAAATATATAAAATAACTTTATCCTTACTATTTATATCTAGCTAGCCTTTATATAGGAAGGGTACTTAGAGTTAGATATAACTTATAAGTAAATTATAAGTACGTCGGCCTATCTAGCCTTATCGCTCTTAAGATTTAAATTATTTATTATACTATTACAGCTCCTACTATACTAACTCCTCCTACTCTTATAACTAAACTTATTTTTATTAAAGATAACGTTTTTTTCCTACCTACTAGCTGCGCTAGATATTAGGTAGTTAAGGTTTATATAAACTATAGTTTTAGTAGTTTAGTAAATCTTAATAACGAAGATAAAGTTCTAAAGTAGCCGTTTATTTAATATATAGTAAATTAGCTTACCGGTATAATACAGCTAGTTAGAAGAATATATCCTATCCGGAAAGAGCTTAAGATTAATATATTTAGTCGAGCTTAGCTACTATATAACCTTTACGGCCCGCAGGTTATTTCTATTCCTCTACTAATATTTATCGACGGCTTTAGGCTCTACTAAAATATATACTATAGTTTAATAAATTAGTATAATATTATAGCTTTTCTTAGCTTTCGTAAGTACTCGCGTATAAGTAATATCTTACTAGTTATACTAGGCCCGTATAGTAGTAACTTTACTAATATTATTATAGCTCTTACTATATTTAAAATTCTAGAATTAAGTATATTAATAAATATTAAAGGGTAATAAATAGTAGTTTATAGCTTTATACTTATATATATTAGTAATATACTATAATAAGCTAAGAATACTAGCTTTATATCTTAGAAAATAAATATTAACTATTATTTCTATTTAGTAAATTCTCTTTAGTACAGCGACTTATACTTTAATATTAATAATATTAATAATACGCGCTTCTATTACGAATATATATATTAACGCTAGTATCTAAATTAACTTATTAATAAAAAAGTAAAGGCGAAATATCTATTAAATTTAGGAATTAGTTTAGAAAGCCCTCCTCTTTAATAGATCTTTTTAGCCTTAGACCTTATTATTTTATACCTAAGTAACCCTACTTACTTAGAGTTTAAGAGTCTTACGAAATAAGTATATTTATTATTAATAAACGTAATACTAATAGAGAAGGGTATTAAAAAATATACTAATATACTATACTTATTTCTATTTCCTCCTAGCTAGTAGAGAGTATAGTTTCCTATATATTATCTTAGTAACTATACTCTTTAGAAGTATACTTACTAACTAATTATTACTTTAAATCTCTTCCGTCTTTAACTTAGTATCTACTATATAAAGCTACTATTCTTAAATACTATTATAAGAGTATTCTTTTAAATACCTAACCTCTTATAGCTATTCTATATTACTAATACTATTATTCTTATCTTTTCTATAATTATAAAATTAAATTTAGTTATAATAGCCGCTAAGCTTATATAAGAAGATAGGAAGAACTTCTAATTAATAATTTATAATACTTATATCTTATTTTAGTAACTAATTAAGTGCGCCACGCTATTATTAATTTCGAACTAAAGAAGTTACTTTACTATACCTTACTAACTTTAAAGTTATTAAGACTCTCTTACTAGTATCGCGTTATTATTAATATTATTACTTACTACTATATAAGTATCTACTCCGATAATTAAGTCTTTAGAGTATTTATTTAAGTTATTAAATAAGGGCGGAGATACTTAGAAATCTATATAATATTAGAAGGATATAGCTAGGCCTAATATTTATATTAACTTATACTATCTATTACTAATAAAAGAGTATAGTATTACTATTAACTATAATATACTTATAGGAGAAGTAAAGTATAGATTTATTACTTACTCTTTATTATATAGTACTTACTTCTCTTACTTATTAGTATCTACTTACTATTTAATTAATACTATAAAGAATATAAGCTTAAAATCTACTATAGTAACTATATTTATTCTAAGAAGGACCTACTCCTACGCGAAAACCTTTACCTTATATCTTACCTCCTCCTCTATAGTATATATAAATATAATAAACCTAGTATTATATAGTAATATTAAATACTATATTATTAATATTTTATATTATTTTAAAAACTCCTACCTAACCCGGAGCTAGCTAACCTAAATAAAATAGCTATTAAGCTTTAAGTTAATCCTATATACTAGAGCCTACGCGCCTTAATAAAAATTAAATTATAATATTATTATCGGTAACTAAGTCTTCCGATATAATTAAGTTAAATAAATATTCTTTTTTATACGCTCTTATAGGCTAGCTGCTAGGACTATAGTATTAACTTAGTATATTTTAGTCGGAAATCCGTTAGATAGTAGAAAAAGATAGTATTTAATAATAAGTTTATAAACGTTATTCCTAAAAGCTTATCCCTCCTTATACTTATTATAGAGTTAAATACTACGCTATTATCTAAACTAGTAATTTTATAGCGCTAGTTAACTAGATATTTATATATAAAGTAAATATAAAAATACCGCGCCTCTTTATTCTTATTATACTTCTTTACTAAATAGGCTTCTAGGATCCTATCCTCCGCTACCTTATATTCTATATCCTAAATACGAAATAAATTTTCGGCTTATTAGTAATATATTTACCTATACGCACTCCTTTTTATAAAGAATAATAAGAGGCTAGTATATATAAATATAGCGGTAAGGAGGAGTAGTTAAGTATTAGTAGTATAGTAGAACTTAGAATTTATATAATTATAAGTAAGAGCGGTATAAGGGTAGCGTAAGGGCGTAGCGTAAGGGTAGAAGTAGGTATAAAATAGTAAATAGTTAAAATTAAAGAATTATTAATTAATTAATACTATAATTCTATACTTATATATATCTACTAGAAAGTATAATATATAAGGAATTTTAGTATTAATACTATCTCTACTTTATATTAGTACTATTATAATACTATATTAGTACTATATTAATACTGAAACTTTCTAGTAATATATATTAATACTTATAATATATTCTTCTCTAGGCGGTATATACTCTCTCTAATACTAAGTATATATTAGAGAGCTTTATATATTAATAAAGCTCTTAATACGTATATATATAGGGATATTCTTATACTAGTATATATAGATACTATTATATAAATATAAGCGCTTCTTAGTACTACTTATAGTACCGCCCTACCTTTATTTTACTAAGAAGTATCGTATTAAAGGTAAAGGGTAGTATAAGTATATTAGCGGGAAAGGGGGTATTAGTATTACTACGGTACAGAAATACCCCCTTTCCCGCTGATATACCTACACTACCTTAGGAACTTAAAGTACATAGTACTACTTAGTAGCACGATAACGGCTTAGTAAACCTTAGTAGTTAGTAAGGATAATAAATTTAAGAGAGATGAGGTTAATTTATAAATATATAGCAGCCAGCCGTAGCTACTCCATAACTTACTAAAAGCAGCGATAATAGTAGAACAGCAGAAAACAGCATCAAACAGGTGTTAAAGTAAGAAGAATAGAACTGCCGCGCGTATCTGCCGCTATGCATGAGAGAAACGAGCGGAAACATGTGCGGTTTCGATTTTGTGGTTCATCAACACAGCAGGCGCCAGTATGCCGCAGAAACTAGTCACCCCTTTTTCCCGTGTCCATAAGCATTTGTCCTGAGCGACATGCAACCGGGTTTCCAAACCATCATAATGACTTCCTCTCCCATCCACAGAGACCCCGTCAATCGAGACCTATTCAGATCTAATTCCGTGAATCGAAGAAAATTTTGTGATGATGCAACGAGCCCAAAAGAATGCCGACTGAGAACGCCAAAATGTAAGCTTTTTACTGTAGCAAAATGGTATACCTCCAACCGGAGGCGATAAGACGAAAACAAATTTGGGAATTGGTAGTATTTAGCGTGAGGTCGAACGGCGAGGATCGTAGACAGGGCCTGGCCTCAATAGAAAGTCCCATAGCATTGCGTGCTAGACTTCGAGCGAAGCCTTGAGCTCCGCATCCATGAAATTGCCGATCTTCTTACGATTCTTCATATTCAGGGCACCGTTTCTCCAGGCAGCTCTCAGCTGTTGGAAAGCAGGCCGATCAGAATTTGGGTCCTCGGACTTAACTAGATCAACGTAATGACGAGCGATGCGTTCGCGGATAAGCTGTGTTCCCGTCAGGGATTCTCCATAGTATTTTATCAGATCTTTTAAGCCAAGGTCCGACGCTTTTTCGGAAGCGTCTTCAAGGGCGAGATGGCGAAACTCGTCGTACATGCGGCTGTTGAAGTTGCGTATAAGGAAATGGGACCAGAACTGATATAGGACTATCATGTCATAAGGACAGGTACCAGAGGCCGCATTTCGACGTTGATCGAGAGCTTTCGAGCGGAGCTCAGTGTAAAATTCGTAAGTTGAGTCCTCGGGTAGCGAGTCCACCGGAGTATCCTTCCCTTTAACCCAAAAGAGCCGCAGAGGATAAGCTGCTGTATTTTTTTCACTTAAAGATCCACTTGGAAAGCCAGATCTCCCCCTAGAGCCACTGAACACATCATCAGCACATTCAGCTCAACGTCACCAACGAGCACCACGGCTTACCCCTGTACAGGACCATGACCATTGACCTGCAGGTTGCCTTGCTGACTATCGGGCTTATGCGATTCTTCAACAATCGCAGTACCGTTGATGGCGCCGTTAGGAGCTGCTGAAGTTGGTGACTTCGCATCTTGGTTCCGAACAATTACGCTCAGTGTCTCCACCTGATCATCAGGAAAGGCGTCCGCTTCAGGAGACCAAGCCTTGGCCGGCGGTACTGAAGCGTAGTAGGGAGGTGCGTTTGGTGACATTGGGTGCGAATTTGCGTGGTTTGTGACGATCGGGCTAGCAGCCACACCATTCAGGGACTGGAAGGAAGCGTCATGGGGACCAGACCCAGGACTTCCTGGCGCCATAACTGGTCCCAGAGAATAACGTTCAAGCCCATGGGGATGCGTTATAGTTGGGCTATAAAGCTCTTCTGGGCCATCGTTCTGGGCCGAAGGATCCCTATCGGTCATGCTCAGGACCCACTGCTCCCAGCCATCCCGGCGTCGAAGTCGGTCTTTGCCATCGGACCCGACCCGAAACTCAATAGTACGTGACTGGTAGCAAACCATCTTGATAAGTTCCATGTCCGTAGTGATCAGCTTCATCCGGTTGAAGTCGGCGATGACACTGAGGAAGACAAAACCCTTGGAATCCATATGTTTACGCAAGAACATGTCTTTGCACAGGTTGTCTACCGAGAAGTAATATTCACTGCAAAGATTAGCGAAAGTGTTCGTGGTGTTGGACCTGGCTCACTTACAGCTGTTGAGAGGCCATGGACATAATGGCGATTTGGTCCACATAGCCAGCGTAAGGTGCAGGGCCGATGGGCTGCATGGTAGAGTAATCATAGAGACCGCCCACATATGGCTGCAACGGAGCCATATGCTGCGGCGTTCCCTGATACCCGGACGCGGATGGTATGGATTGGGATCGCGGCGCACCATTGCGGTATCCACGCGAATGTTGACCTGCAGGCGGCGGGAAGAATGCGTTTGACTGTTCAGGATAGAATGTGGTCGGCGACCTGGGAAGCGGGAAAGAAGTTGAAGTCGACACTGGCGCGGCATGTCCATTCGGATATTGATGGCCATTCACATGGTGAGCGTTCTGATAGGCATGGTAACCACCACCGCGTCCGCCACGCATGCTCCCACGGCTGCGCCCTTCACGGTCGCGTCCGGAAAATGAACCAAACGGCCCACTGCGCCTTTCATTGGTGCCATTTTTGGACGAATTGCCCTGGCTTTCGGGTACTCCCGGTTGCTTGCGATCAATCGAGTCTGCTAATGCTGGAGTTAGCGTATTTCCATTCAGGGTTTCCCTACTCAAGGAGGGAATACCTTCAGTCTGTGTCGCGGTCGACGCACGCCTATCGTTACTGCCAGGACCAAGTTCGGGCGACGAGAAGACATCGTGATCTTTCCTCCTATCCCCAGAAGCATCAAACTTGCGAGTTTGCTTCTGGCTTCTGGGATGCTGGCGGCTATGTGTTGTCACCAACGACGTTCGGTCGTCAGTATTTCCCAGTCGCGAATCCACAGTAGATCCTTGGCCGAAACTTCTTTCGCCTGCAGCAGACTTTGCCTCCCTCCACGATACTGAACCAGCGCTGGCGGCCCGTCGAGACTTGGGTGACGCATCTCTACCCACACCGCCCTCTGTTCTACCGCGCTTGGGTTGGTCACCGTTCGGCGTGGAAGCACCTCCAGAGGCCTCTTTCTCCATGGAAGCCGAGCCATTGCTGGGATATGAGCCGCGACCACCAGCCTGAGAACCACCGCGACCACCTCCCCGCCCACCTCTTCTTGGATTTGTGTTCGGCAAGGGTGTGCTGAAAACCACGCTAGGAGTGTAAGGTACCGGCACCCAACCCTTCTTTCCGCCAGTGCTGGTTGATGGTGCGCTCGGAATGCGATCTTTATCGACCTTCTCGCCTTTCTCCTGAGCCCGCTTTTTCTCCTTATCCTGAGCAACTTCAACGGTAGGCCATGAGTCCTGATCTTTGGGGGGAAGTGCTAGTGCCGCTGCATCGGAACGGGTTTGCCCGACTGATTTGTGGCGTCCTTGGCCAACTTTGTCATCAGAACGGATTCTATCTGTACTGCCTTTTCTCTCCTTCGTTGCTACTTCACTTTCGTCGGAAGACTTCGTAGCCTTGGTTGGTCCCGGCTTGACATCCTCGTTTGATTTGCCATCAAGAGCGGGGGTGGGCGAGGCAGTTTGTTTTACAGCGACCGGCTTCGACTTTGCGGCTTGATCTGCCCTCTGTTTCCAGATATTGACGGCAGGTAGCGGAGCCTCCTGGAGCGGCTTGGGGGGCACCTTCTCTTCCTCAGTCTTCTCCTTCTGCGACTCTTTCTTCTCCCCTTTTTTTTTAGCTCTATCCTTCTTGTTCTCCGACTTCCCCGGAGCCTTCTCAGGGGGGTTTGAGGTTTGGGACTTGCTCTCCCAGGTGCCTTCCGATTCCGCACGTCGAGCAGAAGAGGAGTCCTCCTTTAACGTAGTGGCAGTTGAGAGACGGGTATCTTGCGAAGCGGTACTCGAAGACTCATCTTGAGTATTCTTAGCATCTGTGGATGCGCCATTCGGTAACTGTGGGGTCGCAGCAGAAGCTTTTCGGGATTCTTTGTCATTATCATCATTGCTCGGATTGGTGTCTTCTGCCCAATTAGCCCCAGGAGGGGCGCTGGAGAGCGGTCCGGCAGTTGCGACTTCGTCTTTGGGGGAAGCACTCCCGGAAGCAGTGCTGCTATGCGCACCAGTCGACGGTCCTGATACGATACCCTTTGCTGCTTGGGCATACGAAAACGTCGCATTCGGTGTGGATTCACCGGTAGATTTGGGTGGAGTGGTAGCCATCCCTGTGGTCGTTATGCTGAGCTTGTAGCACTGATTGACAAGCGTCTCGAACAATCCCTCGTTCGCCTGTGATTCCCTAGTGGAAGCACCTCAAATAGGTGACCAATGCAGATAATGCGCTGCTTTGTCCGGAGAGGTGCAGTCTGACCTCCCCGCACCGGGCCGCTAAAAGGCTTATCCTGTCCGGAGGGTGGGTTCAGGTAGCTAGCAATCTGTTATTTTTGACGGTCTTATTGTGAGGAAGCGCAAGTCTGGGGGTCTTTATTACAGAGGAAGCCCTCGGGAAATCTGAGGCGCGATGCAAAGGAGATATTACCGTGGGTGATGTCTCGAGACTTCTCGGCGAAGATATACAGACGGATGCAGTGATTACGTTCGGATCCTGAATATATAAAGCATTGTAAGTAAAAGCAGAACTGGCAGGATATGGAATGAACGACGAGGAGGTGGAGCGGGCGTGTTGGAAGAAGAATATGTAAGTGGGTAGATGCGATTGATTGTCTGCTCTCGGTTGCTGTAGTAGTGTTCGCAGACGAGCTCTTTCGCCGGGCATACAGCGAGGGCGCAGCGAACGACCCAGCGCAAATTTGCCGTCACTGAAAACCCGAAGAACGGTGGGTGGAGAGAGGAGGGCCCGATTGCACGAGTTCCTTCTAAGGCAAGTGAAACCTCAGAGAGGTTTCGTTGTACACGCAGGCGGTACGCTAGAGACGGAGACTGGCAGGAAGTGCGGTCGCGGGACTAACCTGTAGGGATGGAGGAGTGGCCGACTTGGCTGGGACAACAGAACCGGACGGTGAAGCGGGAGACGAGTCTCGAGAAAGCGAGAGGTGTTGCGGCGAGCAAGTTGGACGTGCGGCTACGCGGTGCGGTTGTTCTCCACGGCACGGTTTGTCGATGTCACGAACGGAGCCGTTAAGGCTTTTTGCGTAGGAACGGTGAAATGGCCGAACGAGCCGGAGGATGGACTCCAAGGCACGTTGAAGCAGCGCCGTAAGGGACTGTCTGTGACCGTCGGGGCAGCAGCAGGGAGGCGAGGGGGTTGCGGACGAAAAGAAGAAAAGGAAGAGGAGACGAGGAAGAAGTCAAAGAAAAAAAATGGTAAAATGGAGTTGTGTGGAGAGTGGGAAAGTCAGTAGTGCAGCAAGGCAGACGACGGTAGTTGGTAGTCCCCGTCCGCAGCGCGAATTTTCTCACCCGCGCTTCTTCCGCCCTCAGTTTGCGCTTTGGCTCGGCGTTCGTCCAACCTCGCCGCCTAAAGCCCGGAAGCGCCAGGAACCTCGCGAGGTCTTGCCCCGCTTGGGAGTCGGCAACTTCACCTCCAACATGGACGGCTTCAAACCATTCCAGTGCAGCCGCTATGTATCCGTACTACTACTTATCCTTCCCATCCCTCTTTCTCTCTCTCTCTCTCTCTCCCTCCCCTCCCCCCTTCTCTCTCTCTCTTCCACTTCCTCTTCTCTCTCGCTCTCTTGTACATACGACCTATAGTCCCGTACTATCGTGCTATGTGTACCTTCTCTCTCTCTTCGTGGGAACGGCGGGGCAGTGGGGCAGCCAACCCACGACAGGCATCCCATCAAGTCACATTTGCACGCCTGCGATTATTGAATTGACCAATGTACTGATGCACCATTGTCATCATCATCACCATCATCATCCATCATCTGGTGAATCCGCTGCGGTGCCTTCTTCCACATCAAGAGGGGCCGCATCAGCTCAACGGACGGCATGTGCTGTGTGCATCCGGAGGCAGCACCCTCCCCGGCAAGGCCTCCTTCACGCTGAGTTGTCGTCAAGGACAGGCGGAACAGGCGTACCTCACTCCCGGCAGTATAACAAAGTTGTACGGCCGGCTCGGCGACGGAGCGTGCTGTTTTTCCACTGTCGCAGCCGGAGACCAACATCACACAAGGTAACACGCTCAAGTACCCCTCCATACGCCCGGCCGGTGGTCTGTTCTTCCCCTCTCCGCGCTCGAAGAGGGATGACCGAGGGATGGCGCCCAACCCAGCGCGCTCCATCTTTCCCCTCTTAAAAGCGACGGAGCTCTCTTCCCCCCGTCGGGGCCTTAGTTGAGCAAGTTGATCCGTCCGGCCGCCAGAGAGCCGAAAGGCCCGAAGGCGAACGACCCGTGACTGAAGTGTATCCATCTCGCGCGCTTCTCTTTGCCAACGACATTTGCGGCCAGGCTCAAAGACAAGCCTACACATCCTAACCGCAACAGAATGTCCCTGGCGTGGTGAGCTCTGCTATATGCTTGCTGCAGATTCGCTTGATCAACATGTCTGTATGCCTTCCTGGCCCGCCTCTTTTCAGGTAGCGTAAATCCTGAACACCTGCCAGGCGAACGGCATGTTCATTCAAGAAATTCAAGGTGCTGAGCTTGCAGGGTGTTGGCCTGCTGCCTATGATGTTGTACAACTACTTATGCTTGAGCTCGGCTGCCGACTCGCCAGCCTTGTCGGAACACTCCACCACAGCTTCTGCTGTCATCTCATCCACGCGATTGATTAGGTACATACTGTTAGCACTCGTGAAAGCGGACATAATCATGCTCGACCAGGCCGATCTTACATCATATCCGTAACCACTCACCATCACCTCACCATCACTTCCTCCGCGTTTCCTACCGCTTTCGCCCAATCATCTAAATAAGGTACCGTTTACCTGCGGTGCGTTATGAGAGCGTTAATGGTGGAGCCAGGGCCCATATAGGGGCGCACCGGCGTGGTAGGTTGTTTATAGAATAACGTACCGGTAACGGAAGGCGTATTTACCTGCGTTTTATATAGCGATTAGCTACTTTTCTACCTATATTATCTAACCTAATATTCTGTTCTTAACCCTCGCTGCTAATATCTACTAAAAATAAATTATTTTAACCCTATTTATACCGCTGCCGCCGCTGCTGCCCTTACCGCTAGTAATACTAATAGCTAGCTATTATAATTAATAGTAGTACTATTAGAGTCAGCGTTATAAGTAGTTACTACTTCTAATCTATTAACTATAAGCTCTTAGTATATATTATAATACTATAAGCGTCTTACTATTTAGAAGGACAACGATATAACTATCTATATATTTAAGACTCTTATTAAAGTTAAGTAATAAGGCTTAGATATTAATAATAGCTTTAAGAATACTAGCTATTAGTTACTAATTAATATTATATAACTAATTACGCTCGTATTATTATAAAAGCGTTATATTAAGAATTAAGTAGATAGCTTTAAGAAGATATATAAGTAGTAGAAAGATTATTAATAGGCACTTTCTAAATAGGCTAGGGATAATAATTTTAGCTAATTTACTAATAATAATATTATTATTAATAAGTACTTCTCTAAATATCCTAAATTTACGAAGTTTTAATATTCGCTACTATAGTAGTTATTATATATAGAAGAAGTCTTTAGCGATAATCTTACGATAGGTAAATATACTATATTAATTTAATTATTATTAAATAGTAGAAGAGGCTCTATTAAGGAAAAGAAAGTAGATAAATTAACTAGTAAAAGCTTATATAAATACCTATTAACTACTACGTCGCTATCGCTGTTAAAGCGTAGAAGAAATAATAATAATAAGTTTATTAATAGTCTTAATTATAATACCGCTTCTACTAACGAGTTAATACGTATACTATAAAACGCGCCCTTAATTAATATAGTAGTAAAGATATTTATTACAGTATATTTAGATATAAGTAAAGAGGATATTAACTACAGCCTTAAGTATCTTAAGATAAAGAATAAAGCCTAAATATTTCTAGTACTTCCGGAGCCTTAGTAATAATAATATATAAAGAAAAGGATTTAAAAAGAAGGTTTAAGTTACTATAATATTAAGAATTAATATTCTTTAATCCGAGCCTTAATAGCCTATATATCTAATTATTATATTATATATAGTAAGGCTAGTATATTTAGTATTTCTTTTATATACGTAAGCGAGTACTAGTAGTTATAGCTATAAATAAAGATATAATAGATAGTTAAATTTCCTATTATTTCTATATTTCTCTCTATAACTTCCTTTTTTAACTTCTTAGATATAGCGGGATAATAGGCCCTTAGTATACTATTAATAAGTTAAATTCTACTACTTTTTATTACTTAAAATACTATCTTCTTCTACTTAATACTAGATAAAGCTCCTAAAACCGCCTAATATATAAAAATTATAGTCTAGATAATAAATTAGATAAGATTAAAATACGCCTAATATATTCTTTATATAAACTTAGTAATACGTCCTCGCCTATTATCCTCTTCTTCTTTCTTATAATATTTATTAATATTATTAATATCGCTACTATACGTCCTCTCCTCTATATCCTCCTCTTTTAAAGGATTATACTAGTAGTTAATAAAGTTATAAATTACTATTAACGCGTATATAATATATATTTATATATCTATACTATATCTAGCTCGTAGTACGTTAAGTATATAAGAGTAATACTTTAAAATATTAAAGGTTTACTTAATAATATTATATAGCTATAAGTAATATAAATTAAATAGCTTTTCTTTATTCTATAGCTTTATCTATACTCTAGTTATTTCTTTTAGATAATATTTAATATGCTAGTAAGGTACTAGTAAGATATTAAGCCTTAAAAAGTAACTACTATTTATTAAGAAATAGCGTCCTTTTAGTATCTTAAAGCCCTAATCTAATATAGCTTATAATACTTTTAAATTATAAGAGGAGCTTTTAAAGCTATAGAAAATATATTAAAAGTTTATATAGAAGTTAACCGCTACGAGGATATTTAAACTAATTTATTTCTTTTAATTATACTAAGTAATAGCGTTACTAATTACTTATATTAGTATATAGGTTCTATTTAGAGCCCCTATATAGTCTTTAAAGAAAGGGAATATCTTTAAATTACGCTATATATACTCTAGTATTAGTATTAAGGCCTTATTAAGAAGATAAATAATAGCTTAATAAAGAAGAAGTAAGGTATTTAATACTTAATAAAAGACTAAGCTAATTTTCTTAATAAGTAAGAGAACCTCTCCGCCGTATTTTTTATACTAACTCCCTAACTATAGATATATAGAAAGATTAATAACTTTTATATAATTAATATATTAACGCTGTCGCGAAGCCTAGTACTAGTAGTAAGCTATTAAAGAAGCTTTTAAAAGGCCTCTTTTAATAGCCTATTTAAATTAAATATCTTTAATTTATACTTATTAAGGAGTTCGCGCGTTTAATACTTACTACTAGCTCTATCTATATATATACTTTATAAGCTAGATAGCTTATATTCGTCTTTAAAATATTATAATATAATCTTATTAAAGATTACTAATTATACTGCCTACTAGTATATAAGTATAGCTATTAAGCTATTACTATTAAGTATAGTATTATTATAGTAATAATACGTAGTAACCGTACGTATTATAATTATATATATAGTAAGTATTAATATAGCTTACTATTACCCTTAGGCCTATAGTTAGTAAATATAGCTTAGGATTACTAATATTAGTAACTAGTAGGGGGGAAATTAGTTTAAAAATATTAAGTAGAGATAATTATAATATAGCTTACGTTAGTAACTAACGCAGGTAAACACGCCTAGTATTTACGGTACGTTTAAGACCCACCGGCGTTATAATACTAAATTAGGCACTAACGTACCGCAGGTAAACAGGCCCTAACCTCGGTTCCTGCTGCGAACACAGACTGTACACGGCTATCTCTGATCGTGCCTCAACGATCGCATTAACAGTGGCACCCCGAAGGCTTCCTTGTCCCGCCGAATGTAAAACCTGTTCCAGCACATCGATAACTAGCTTCTCTTGTGCTAATGGCTGTGGCGGAGACAAACGTAACCGTCCAAGAGACAGGACTGCTCTTGTTAGTGGGGCATTTCTTACCATATGAGCGTGGGCATAGATGCAATCCTGCACTTTCTCCGACCAGTGTGACGTTAGACTGTGGTCGTTAATACTGCGCAAAGTAACTCCTCGAGGGCCAATCTGTCAATGGACTTCCACCAGATCCTCGCCTATGCTTTTGCATGCATTTAATTACCGGTCTCTGATCTGTCAAGGTCATGTTTTTGTCCCATTTCCAGATGTCAAGGGCGAGTATATTCGGCTTCTACGCCACTAACACCACCGGTAGGGATTTCCCTCTGTTAATTCAAATGTGACCTAATTTCTGGTCAATATGTACGGCACATCTTTGTCATGTCCGCTTCGATCGACAGGGTGCTACTCACCTCTGCCGAATGACACGGCCGGACTGCCTCCATGGATCCAGTTCAGCACTGGCAAGTCACCATTGCCGCGTGCTGTCCTGGGGGCTGTTACGTCCAGACATGGCAGCGAGGCACATCCACCTCCGGTTCAAAGGAAACACTCTCCTGGATCCGGAGCAAACAGCCCACGCCCACATGGTTCAGGGGACACCTCGGCATATATCAAGCTCAATCCAATCAGGCCGCTGAGGCGCCAGTGTTCGTCAACGGATATATCCGGTGAAGAAGTGTCAGTGCGGAAGGCCTATACAATCAAGAACGACCAGGTTGGAGGAAGTGAAAGAGAACCCCCGAGCCTTCTTGAGCCTGGTCCCCCTTCACTTAGTCAAATTGCGTGCAGTCCAAGCCCTAGGAACACGCCCCACTGAGGTCGCTCTGACGCCTATGCATACGGTCTTCCGCGGACATGCTCCGCATCAACTCGTCGAACTCCCATGTGGTGGGCGTGGAGGGCAGCGAGGCGGAGGCGGCCAACGAGCTCGCTGGACAGCATAGCGCGCGCGCGGACAGTAGCGATATGTCGGAGAGCCCCAAAACAAAGAAACGAATCCGTAACATCATAAAGCCTGGAGGCTATCTCTAGTATTCACCAGCAAATTTCGACAACCTAAAACCAGGCGTGCGGTTGTGTTTCGCTTGTCGTCTAGCATGACAGCCCCAGGTGAGTGCGGGGCGGTTGGTCGTGGGGTTCGGTTCAGCCGAAGCAACAGAGGCTACCAAGGAGAAGCCGGCACCGTGATATCAGGACTTCTTTGATTTAGAGGGAACATTTTAGAGGCTATGATGTGTTCCCAATTCCTAACCTACGTAATATTCACTACCACTCAGACCGAGCAAAAATACGTTCGTACACCCCTTCACCACACCAAGCCGTCGACGCGCGCGGTCTAGTCCATGCCTACAGCCTCGCGAATATGGCGGAGCAAAGGCATGGCGTTAAGACGCCCGCGGAGAGTGTTCGAAAGATCAAGGCGCCAGGGTCAGGAAAGATATACAGTACTAATGTGCAGGACAGAGCTCCAGATGCGCCAGAACTCCTAGCTGAGCCTCCTCTCTACCGAAGAATATCGCAGATGATATCGATCCCCAGGAGCCATGCTGCTTTTGCTAACGGAGAGCATCGATGCCGTTAACCCAATACTAGCCGCTATGGAATCCATTGCAACGAACCTCCTTATTTCCAAAGCCACTTGCGGCACTTTTCCGCGCCACAGTAGCAAGGCACCGCTCCGGGCTCCACTATGGCCTCTTCGTCTTCTTCCTCATCCTCCTCGTCCCGGTCGAGATAGTCAAATGTCAACTCTTCACCGGCCTTGATGTCGCGGCACGCGAAGAAGGCGATGTCGTAGATCCTGTAATCGTGCTTGTTATAGGAGACCGTGTACTGACGGCAGTTCGGCTCGCACGAGTGGTTCATGAACTTGGTCGGGCCGCCCATGAACTCGCCGTCAATCACGTAAAGATCTTCCGCCGCCAACCCTTGGGATTCCGCAAACTTGTCGAGCGAGTACAGGTAGCTGTTCTTCGCTCGGCTGCCCGCCCGTTCCTCGCGCAGGGTCGCCTCTTCGTCCGTGATGATTTCGCCGCGGTACGTGTCGATGAACTCCCCCTCGCGAAGGTCCTTCTTGCAGCGCAACCCCCATCCGCGATCCCGCGTCTTGAATATCTCCAGCTCTACCTTGCGTCCGAACTGCACTTTCTTGTTCCGGCAGTCCGGTCCGCATTTGCACCGATCGTTGCATTCGTAAATCGGATGACGGGACCGCAAGTAAAAAGGCACGAGGCAGCCTTGCTTCGCGTTCGTCGTATAATAGGGGAAGCGTTTCGGAAGGCCGGTAGTGTCGCCTTCACCTGCTGCCTGGACGGCCCGGTAGTACTGGCTCTGCTCCTCCGTGAGACGAGCCTCGTCAACGGCAGCGTACTCGAGACAGTCGCACTTTTTGGTGTATTCACAGCCGATGTTGCGACCCATGGCCGGGCTACATTTCGTGCAGCCAAGCTGCGTCGCAGGATCGGCTTGAAACACGCCCGGCCGAAGAACGCACTTCTCGATGAAGATGAACCGGAGGGAGGGGGAGGTGGTATCGATCGTGTTCACTATGCTCACCCGTGGACCGGGAATAGAACGGAGACGCCGTATAATCTCGGCTCTGATACGCTGTTCAGCTTCTGTTGTCTTACACTTCATGGACGTGGCCTTAAAATGAGTGGGTATGTCGTCGATATCAAGGGATAATATTCCGGACCCAGAAGCCTATAGCAAGGTGATCAGTACTATAACACTATAGTGATTGCTCTATAGCGTCATTACTCACGCTTTTAGCAACGATAAGGCCATCGACCAATTCTAGTAAGCCATTATAGACTTTGGCTTCCGTTTGATCTGGGGCTGGCGACTGGTTCGTCGAGGTGGAATCCATGCTCATGACGGAAGGGGAACGGCTACCGCCGTTCAGCTTACGAGAAACATGTTGAAGATGGCTCGCATCGTGCTCATCGTGAGGTGTTTTCCTTTTCCGAAAGAGCCTTCTCGAAGGGTTAATGGATTGCCAAAAACAGTAGGGCTGATATATAGGTTACAGACATGGATTTTTTTTCTAGGTAGTCTTGGATGAGCTCCAGACATTTCCCCAGTTCTCGAATTGTATGCCATGACAGGGGTGGATGGTTGTTAGGCGTGCTGAGATGCCATTGTACGAGATATAGTTCTTCCTAGAGGCGGAGTTGGATGTTAGATGTGAATTGGCTAGTTTAGCCGAGGAGCCGACCCGGGTCTACTTACCCCTATCACGTTGACACGGTTGGCGACCACTCTGTTGACCTATAGACAAGGAGTCAGCGTTTCCACTTACGCATAAGCAAGACAATCTGACAGGCGTGGGTTTACCTTTCTTTCGTCGACCCGTGGTGCCGCGGACAGGTTCGGTGGAAGCACTACCTGCACAACGGGACCTGCAGTCATCTAAGGTCGCGTTAGCTAGAGCCATTGAGCAAGGGAAAATAACATAGGAGTCGTCTATGCTAAAGATCCAGCCACATGCAACCGGAAGTAAGTACGTGTAGCTGATGCTGATACAGCTTATACTAGGATAACTGCGTCTGCTTGCCATCTCTATGACTAACCTTTACCCTTAAGTATTAGTTAGTATATACTAGAGATTGAGGAGTAAATATACGTTCAGGGTACTAGTAATTATTAGTTCGGGGTATAGATGTGCGGAAAAACGGAAAAGGATAATACCTAAAAGTTATACTAGTAAGGGCCCTAATAGCTGACTAAGCGCCCGATATATCACACGGTAAAATTAGCTTAATATTTAAGAAAAATTAATAATATAAAATATTTCTATATCCTCTTATAGAACTAGGGCTTTCTTAATAATAACTTTAACTAGATTAAGCAGGTTAATTATTAATAAAGGACTCCTTAGATAATCTATATTATAGCTTATATATATCTAAACTACTCTGCCCTTAATAGTTATTACTAGTGAGAAGAGAGAGATATATATAGCTTCTTTCTAAACTGAACTTAGGTCTTCTGATTTATTATATCTAGATATAATCTAAGTAAACAGTATATATAAGGAATTTATTTCTGGCCCCTGGGGAGACAGGGGCTTCTGGCAGTTTTAGTAGAGAAAAATATTAATAAGTAAATGAACCCCCCAATAGTTACGGATACTTACGCGTACGGCAGACGGACAGGAGAGAGTAAATATTCTGAAGGTTCAACATCGTCTTTCTAGTCTCTAATTCGTTCGGGTGGTGTAGGTCGGAAGTCCCCCGCGCCCCATTGGTAGTACACCACAAGTACGGTACCAGGAACGCCAAGCATATCTTATCGATAGCCCAAATGCCGGCAGAAAAGTTTCCGGTGCGAAGCGTTGCGACACGGCGTATAACAGTGTGAGGCACGGCTTTTCATCTTGAGCAGAGATGGCGACTTCTACTCAGACCCAAAGCAATCCTTTTCTGAAGAAGCTTGCTTCTAGCAGTGAGTCTGATCCCAGTCCCACGACCTGGGTATGTTGCGCCTAACGTTCTCTTCTCCGGCGGAAAAAGGCCGCCAGGAGCGCGAAGCTGCGCTCAGTTCGCTGCGCACCTATCTAAGCAGCAGGCAGCAATTCGACGAACTCGACCTTCTCAAGCTATGGAAAGGCCTCTACTATTGCATGTACATGCAGGATAAGATCCGGAATCAGCAGCGCTTGGCAATGGATCTGGCGGACTTGGTGGATGTTTTAAAGCCGACAGCCGTGCTGCCTTTCCTGGATGCGTTTTGGAAGACCATGGGTAGGGAGTGGTTGGGTATCGATGCTCTACGGTGAGGGAACCGCGATGTTGTCGGACACACCCCCGAGCTGAGCTGACCGTTGCTAGGATGGACAAATACCTTCTTCTCGTTCGTCTCTACTTGCGGGCATCCTTCAAGTGGCTTGCCCGCAACGACTGGGATACCGACTTGGTTGAAAAATATACGGAGGTCCTAGTTGCAACCCCCCTCAACGTACGCGACCACAAAGTGCCAAACGGCCTTCGTTACCATTTGCTTGATATCTATGTCGGTGAACTCGACGTGGCGGACCAAGAAAGAGAAGGAAAACTTCCTCTGGACCAATTGCTGCGCCCTTTGAGAGATCTTGCGAAAGACAGCCCCACCAAGACAGTCAGAGAACGTGCGAAGGAAGCGCTGGACGACGAAATTTTAAAAGATTGGAGCAATAAGAACCAGGGCAAGGAGAAAGAAGAGCCTACAAATGGAAAAGAGGAGCGAGCCGAAGGGTGGGGTGGTATTGAAGAATGATGCTATGCAATGTTTGCATATTTCTCTGTTTCAAGCGCGGCGTTTGGGTTTGGTTTGGGGGACAAAAGCTCGTTATTTCTGTGATATATCCACTGCATCGGCATGCCTATCCCAAGATGCTGGTGCGTTGCATAGTAGTGTAAGAACGCATCGAGCGCTTTCCCAGTCGAGGCCCAACCGCTTCCCAAACCCTCTCGAACATGTGACTACAGTATTCAAAACGAGGGCCACGGGGGGTCTTCCAACCTTCTGAACAAAGCAACAAACTTGGGCCCTCCATTTCTGGTCACCTTCTTTCCTTCCTCGGTCTCATTGCGCATCACTTCAACACAGACATCTTTTTCTTGCTCCTCTTCAGGTACCCTCTCGAAACTGGGATGGGCTTCGAAATGCTCTACCATCCAGTTATGGAGGTCCTCCACATCGGTGATGGTGTAGATGATACCGCCGGGCTTCACGACGTAAGCATACTCAGAGTTCAGCGTCGTTGACACGATCCGAGCCTTATGCTTTCTAGCCTTGAAATGGGGGTCCGGGAAACAGAGGAAAATCTTGGCAAGTTGGCCTTTCTCAAAAAAATTCGGCAGGAATTTCATAGTATTCGCCCGAATGCATGCAATGTTTTGATAGAGAGATGACTCGGCATGCTGAGTCCGCATCGATCGGATCTTGTCTTGAACATATTCCGTGACGGATGTGCGGATTTCCATTCCTGAGAAATCACCGATAAGAATTATGGACAGGGAGAGTACGAAGAAACCGACTTGAGGCAAAAACGAGTTCAAAGAGACATCCGAACAATGCTTACCAAGGAGCAACGTCTCAGGAAATCTGGGAGCGAGCGCAAAAAGCAGGCCACCGAAGCCGCAGCCGATGTCTGCTATCTCCACAGGTTGGGTTAGCTTTCCAACGCTACCCGCAGCATCGGCATTCGAAGCATCGCTGGTAGCTTCCTCGTGTCCTACGAAGGCAGGGTAATGCTGTGCCCAGTTCATATATTTTGGGCTCTTGGGACTATGTGAAACGGTTAGATTCGCGGTGTCCGGGTGCTGGTGCTTCATGTGAGTGGAATGCCTACTATTCCAGTGCATGATCAGAGAAGGGATTCGCATGTGCACGCTGCCTATAGAACTTTTTTTTGGGAAGTGAAGCCTCAGTCTTCTGTTTGATCAGCGACTCGCGATACTCCTCGCGCCTTTGGCGCTTATTGGGTGCGTGTGGCATAGTGATTGCTCGTATGTGACCAGCGGGTTTTGGTTGCTGATGCCGAAAAATGTTCGGGGGACCGTGGACGTAGGTTGAGGACCCTGCCCAGGGTTCTGCATCTTGAGACGGCGGGCCGATGAAGCGATTCTAAGGCTGAAACGTCACATCTTTAGATATGTACTATCTTTTGCGCTCCGCCACTTAAGAAAAAGAACGTGACATCCAAAGCCTGTTTCGGATATAACTTTTTGAAGAAGGAAAATCCTTAGATGAAATACTAAACTAGGAGTAGTAGGTAGCCAGTTCAGAACTCCTCTGGCCTATATATGGTCATAAATGGTAGGTACTGAAAGCCTTGATCGCAGATCAAAACCTGCAGTGAACAAGCACAAAGATGGCGCCTAGAATCCTAATCCCGAAAAGCCATAGAGTATGCCCATCCTTCGCGACCATTATACAGTCATCAGTCATCATCATCATCACCGGAATTCAATTGCGCCTTGACACCCAAAATCATTCACGTGTTTTAATTCCAGCTGTTGGAATCTAAGCCTATCAGCAAGGCGGACAGACGGTTATATAGGCGGGTGACTTACTTCTCGCTTCTAGCATGAAAATAGATCCCGCTCACAGTACCAGTTATCTGATTGAAGCAGATGTAGTAGAAACCCTCGAAACTGGCACCGGATATGGTTCGTACCCGATGGTCTGGCACGAGGAAATGCTCTTTCCACCGCATGAAGATGTTTTCCCGTTGTGCATAGTTCCGGTAGCTGAAGTCAGACCGTTTCGCCTGTTTGCCCAATTGCCGCCATGCGGGAAACCTGCCCCAGTGTTGCATGTCGACCTTCTCACTTGAGCCCCATTCAGGATGCTTTGTTACAAAAGAATATCTGGTTCCAATTATCTCGCCTTCGAAATACGTGGTCAATGTCGGGTGGTCATCGGTAAGACCTGAAGCGGGTTGTCAGAGGGTGTAGCTGTACCATGTAGCTTGACAAAGCTTACCTTGAATACGCAGATAACCGCACAGGAATGATTCACTCATGTCTACATGCTGGATCTCTACCTGAACATCGTAGATCTGTCGATCCGATTGCTGTGTGCCTCGGAATTTGCTGCCCGGTCGGAGGAAAGAGGATGTTGAATTCGGCAAAAACTGTACCAGAGTCAGACAGTTGAACACCGCGAGGCAATGGTAGCATACTCACTCGATGAGTAGGGAATGGGTTTGTTAGAATGGTTGGACAATGTGAAACGGGAGGCGGCGGTGTCGTGGAGCCTTGCAAAGGTTGCGCTCGACGTGGATCACCTTCTGAATGGTCATCCTCTGCGCTAACGGGCGTTGCAGTATCGCGGAAGTGCCCATAGTCTTCGGCGCACAGTTCCTTGCCATGCGAGGATAATATTCGAGGGCTTCCAGCATCGGCGGGTGGCGTGGGCTGTTGTGAAAGCTCTTGGGCTGGAATATGTGATTCAGGCGCCGCATTGATATGAGAATGCAGTCGCAAGTCTTCTGGAGGGCAGGTCGACCGGCTAGGGATTGTGTTTTCCAGCTCGATCGGCGGCGAAAGCCTGACGGGAGCGTCACCGCTCGGAGTCGGCATCGTGTATGACGAATTTAGGCAGGAGACGGTTGTGCGAACATCAGTTGAAGATATTAGAAGAAGCTGAGAAAGGTTGACGAAGCGTCGAATGGATACGCGATCACTTCAAGAAGTGCGCAGGGCCAAAAACGCTGTGCATGCTGTGTACTGGACACTGAGGGTTTCGAGGACCAAGCTTGATGGATACTTTGGATGGCCTCGGGGCTTGCGGGGAGAAATGGCCATTCCTGGACCCGGTTGGATAGCCACTAAGGTAACAGCGCCGAACGGCTGCATGGCTCACGTGTCTCGTTCAACAGCACGCTTGTAGGGATACTGCATCTACTTACCGAACTCCGAATTGAGTAGTGGGATGAGGGACTGCTGAGGTTTGATGTATATTTAGCATTCTGTTATGCTGGATATGGTTCCATTTTATGTCTGGTCCAACTTCCTAGCCGTCAATAAGATAGGTGGTAGATACCTAAGGTACCAGCAAGCAGCCAGCTCGGTACTTTGCCCGATCCCCGTCCCCAGTCAGGTCTCATGGACGTTCTGAGGTGCAGTGTGTTCTGTGAACGGACCTTGGCTAACTAAGTCCCCCATCCCGCCCCATCCGCCCCCATGCTGGACGAGCCGATCTCATAATGAGGACATGTGAAACACGATTTATCCTGCAAATTGCCCCATGAGGTAGAACAAAGAATTCGCAATCTTTGAAGATCACTCCAGCGTCATGCATATGGAAAGCTCTATAACCTCATAATCCCACGCGCCTGTCTGCAATAGACACCTTCCCATTGCCCATGACAAGTAGTATCTCAGCCTCAGATAGGCTTGATCTGTAAGTTTTTTTTACGATTAGTAAACCGTGGAGGAGGATCTTAAGTTCGCAGAGGGGCCTTACTTTGAAGTGAAGAGAAATCAAAGAGAATACCAGAGCCCGAAGATCTTGCACCAGATAGTAGAAGACACGTAGGCCTTCAGGATCCGCTGACTGTGTAACATCTGCCAGTGATCCGATCTTTGCGGTCTGTGAAGGTAGTTAGATATATCTGACACGCAAACAGCACACGACCGACACAAACCTCAAATGAGATGTGCTCGTTTCCCAGACGGATCTCGAGCTCTTGACGGCCATCCTTATTCTTCTGAGGCCATTTCGTATCGTCTTCCCTAAGTTTCACATTTTGAGTGGCTGTTCAACGGCATGAAATGGAAATGCTTACTTCATGATCTCGCTTTCTTTGATGATCCTTTTGATTTCTTGGATGACCACAGAGCTAACACACACTGCAGGATAGTTAATCAATTGCACCATCTATTTTGGTTTCTGAAGACACCTACTCTCTTTGCGAATCAGGGAATCATTGCGGTAGTTGGAGTTGTTGGCATAACGGGCAGATGCACTGCGTCCATCGCCCAAGACGCGGAAGTCGAACTCTGTAAGTGTTGATCAGCAACCCGATACAAAAGGGACCAGCAATCAATGGAAATTACTTACCTAGAAACTCATGACCAAAGCGCCCCGAGTGACCGGAACTGTCGTGGGTGCCATCTTGTTAGCTATGCTTGACCACGAGAAGCCGGGAGGTCGCACTAGTAACGAAGATAGAACTGCTCATTGCTTGAGGCCATCTTAGCCCTCCGTGACGCTCGCGTGATATTGAAGTCCAGCGCAGTAATTGAATAGCAGAATACAAGAAAGAGCGCTTCGCAACAGTAGTGGATATACGAATGCCCGGGCCTACCTTAGGTAGTATGTATGCACCCGCAGGGTTGGTGGATCGCGAGCTACGGAAGGCGGTGAGTAGCCGAAATTCCAATGTTAACACCTGGATGTTGGGGACGGCCTCGAAGGGGTGCTCCTCCTCCGCGTCATTCGCAAGCCCACAATCACCCTCCTTACCCTTCCCCTCGACACTTCCCCCTCACCACTGCGACCTGCAGTTTATTCGATCTCGGCTGCATAGCACAGCATTGGCGCGATTGGTCAATACTCCCGAGCGGAAGCCTAACTGGACATCTTGATCAATTCCAGGGAGGGGAGGTGGAAACACGCTCGAATAGTTCAACCGCCGTGTCCGACGACATCGTTCGCGCCAAACAATCAGAATCGCAACCATGGCGACCTTCCTGGACAACACATACAGCTTGGTCCACCAAGACAATGCGGCGGACCAGCCGTCCCAGCAAGACCTCAAAACGCAGCTCGAGAAAGGGACGGACGAGTCCAAGATCGAAACAATGAAACGTATACTGACAATCATGCTCAACGGAGACCCTATGCCTGGCTTACTCATGCACATCATTCGATTTGTGATGCCCTCAAAAAGCAAGCCGCTGAAGAAACTCCTTTACTTGTACTACGAGATCTGCCCGAAACACGATAGCAACGGAAAGCTCAAGCAGGAATGGATATTGGTCTGGTATGAAGGATATATACACTTCACACGGCGACTTGAGCTAATCGCAATATAGCAATGGCATTCGATTTGACCTACAACATCCCAACGAATATGTACGGGGAAATACACTTCGCTTCCTTTGCAAAATGCGGGATGCGGAGCTTGTGGAACCGTTGCTCCAGCCAGCTCGACAATGTCTTGAGCATCGCCATGCCTACGTTCGCAAAAATGCCGTGTTTGCTATTGCCTCGATCTATCAGCATTTGGAGTCCCTCATCCCCGACGCGCCGGAGCTGATACTGAACTTCTTGGCGGAGGAAAGCGACCACACTTGCAAGAGGAATGCATTTGCTGCCCTGGCTTCCATTAGCCATGAAAAGGCGTTGGAATATCTCAGTAGCGTGTTCGATAGCATCCCTAACTCGGACGAACTGTTACAACTCACCGAGCTGGAGTTCATCCGCAAGGACGCCATCATCAACCCTCAAAACAAGGTGGGTCTAGCAATCACCTCGAGTTCAATGGAAGGGAGGTTAACAGAGTATAGGCGCGCTACCTTCGACTCATTTTTGATCTCCTAGAAGCAAACACATCGACTGTAGTGTACGAAGCCGCCTCTTCTCTTACTGCACTCACCAACAACCCTGTTGCTGTCAAAGCTGCCGCATCGAAGTTTATTGAATTGGCAATCAAGGAACCCGATAATAATGTCAAACTGATTGTCTTGGAAAAGGTTGACCAACTAAGGCAAAAGAATGAGGGTGTGCTGGACGATTTAGTCATGGAGATTCTCCGTGTTCTTTCCAGTACTGACATCGATGTGCGGCGGAAGGCGCTGACTCTCGCCTTGGAAATGGTATCGAGCAAGAACGTGGAAGAAGTCGTGATGCTCCTCAAAAAAGAGCTTTCAAAGACTGTTGACGAGCAGTATGAGAAGGTAATGAGTACTTCGCCTTTGCTTGGATCTATGCTGATTGGTAAAGAACACCGAATACCGCTCGCTCCTAATCAACTCGATACACCAATGTGCGATCCGGTTCTCGGAAGTCGCTGCCAGCGTGGTCGGGTCCTTGATGGACTTCATTGCCGACTTCAACAACGCTTCCGCTGTAGATGTTATCTCATTTGTGAAGGAGGTAGTGGAAAAGTTTCCCGATCTCCGTGCATCCATTGTGGATCGGCTGGTTTCCACCCTTGGGGAGGTTCGCGCCGGCAAAGTGTACCGGGGGGCTCTTTGGATTGTCGGCGAATACTCTATGGAAGCCCATGATATCCGGGAAGCCTGGAAGAGGATACGTGCCAGTCTTGGAGAGATCCCTATACTTGCTTCGGAGCAGCGGCTTCTGGAAGAAGTGCCGGAAGGACAATCAGATCCTAAAGATGAGATCAATGGACATGCGAAGTCATCGGCACCCTCTGGCTCCCGAAAGGTCTTGGCGGATGGGACATATGCTACTGAGAGTGCATTGACCAGTCAGGCAGCTGTTAAGGCCAAGCTCGAGGCTGTTAAGGCGGCTCAGAAACCACCCCTCAGACAGCTTATTCTGGACGGCGACTACTACCTGGCCACGGTGCTTGCTTCCACACTCACCAAACTAGTTCTGCGCCATGCCCAAATATCCAAGGACTCTGCGAGGACCAATGCGCTCAAGGCTGAGGCTATGCTGATCATGATATCAATTATCCGCGCCGGGCAGTCTCAGTTTGTTAAGAGCCCGATCGATGAGGATTCGATTGACCGGATCATGTCGTGTGTGCGTTCGTTAGCAGAAACCGACAAGATTCAGAAGCTACAGACAGTCTTCCTTGATGATACGAGAAATGCTTTTAGGACCATGGTACAGACCGAGGAAAAGAAGCGTCTTGCAAAAGAAGCAGTCGAAAAGGCAAAGACGGCTGTGCAAGTTGACGATGTCGTTCCTATCAGGCAATTGGCTAAGAAAAATGCCCTAGATGGGGCTGACGAGGTGGAGGTTGACTTAGAAAAGGCTACTGGTGGTGATACTGCTGCTGAAGATCTTACCTCCAAGCTCAGCCGGGTTGTTCAACTCACCGGATTTTCAGACCCTGTTTATGCTGAGGCTTACGTCAAAGTCCACCAGTTCGATATAGTTTTGGACGTCCTGCTCGTCAATCAGACCATGGATACTCTCCAGAACCTGACAGTTGAATTCGCCACATTGGGGGATCTCAAAGTTGTTGAGCGTCCTGTGACGCAGAACCTAGGTCCTCATGACTTCCTGAATGTACAGGCTACGATTAAGGTCTCTTCGACAGATACTGGGGTTATCTTTGGTAACGTTGTGTACGACGGGGCCAGCTCAACCGAAAACAACGTTGTCATTCTCAACGATGTGCATGTCGATATCATGGACTACATCCAACCCGCTTACTGCTCGGAAACACAATTCAGGACTATGTGGACAGAATTTGAATGGGAGAATAAGGTCAATATCAACTCCAAGGCCAAGTCGCTTCGCGAATTTCTGAAGCAACTTATGGAGTGCACCAATATGGCCTGCCTCACACCAGAAGCATCCATGAAAGGGGATTGTCAGTTCTTGAGCGCCAATCTATATGCGCGCAGTGTATTCGGTAAGTTCAGTCCTTAGGTATGTTTGGCTGAATCCAACGCTAATCCGCCTCAGGTGAGGATGCTCTAGCCAACCTCAGTATCGAGAAAGAAGGCGAGGATGGGCCAATTACAGGTTTCGTCAGAATTCGCAGTAGGTCTCAAGGATTGGCACTCAGTCTTGGGTCTCTCAAAGGGTTGAACAAGGTTGGCGGCAGCGCATGAGAAGCTTGGGATTCGGGACCACACCCGAAGGTACAGTAGGGGGCTGTCGACCCATCTGCTCTTCGAGGCGTGGGAGTAGTTTGAACCGAGGGTTTTAATTCTAGAGCAAGGTGATGAGGTCATGTCATGTTACTTTTGCGGGTGTGCTGGATGTACAGTACCAGTCACTCTGGGGTTGCTGATTACAACAGGCATACTGGAGTGTCAAAACGGCTGGAAAAGGGAAGGCCATCATCTCTCAATCACAACAGCAGGAAATGAATCAATACTGTCTATGTTCAAAAGTGCTTCCATGGAGAGATCGGGTTTTGGTTGAAATAATGTCTCTACCTTCGTAGTGGCTTATTATGAGGACACCTATCACCCTAAGCGCGAAAGTCGCATCGATGTAGGAGTATGTGAATCCTCGACGAAGCGTCCCGCTTACACTATCCATGTTCAGGCCAATCTAAAGAGGTCCCAAACTGATATCATTCTCCTTATGAAACGTGAATAAAACAGACGCCAACCACTGGCTACTCCAAAAGACTGTAGAACGAAGATGGACAATGTTCCATTTACAACGTCGCATGCATGCATGCATGCATGCAAATGCAGGACTTCAGGGCTGCCGTCCGCATTGCACTGCACCTGCATGCAGGGAGCCACCTAGTTACCGAAAGTTCCGTCCGGCCAAGCCCCGCGGAGGCGTGCCAGGGTCACTGGGCACTTGTAGCGGACAATGCCAAAAGCATCTCCGCGCAACTGCAATGCCGGCCTTGCAACTTGCATCATGACTTCTGCACTCGTTAGTAATGACAATCCTTTCAAAGACCCATCGTTAAGACAGCAATCGCCCAACCCGGCCCCTCCAGAGGACGCAACCATCCTGCCGGTCGGTAAAAATGCCGCCCTTACCCTCGGGACTGATTCACTAGTTGTCCTTGGTGGGTCTTCCACTTTGGGTGTTCCTGTGCAGACCCAGCATACTAAGGCTTTGGAAGACGAGGAGGTAGCGGACGGAGCATCTGAAAGGTGCTGTGGGCTGCCATTTGGTGGAAGTAAGTCTTGCGCATCCGCGATACCTAATCGCCCGGACCGCAACCAGAAGCTCATACGCCCAGTGCCCAAGACCACCCGTTCGATCCCATATTATAATATACTTTGGGCGGAAATCTCTGGCGACGAGATCACCATTCGTTATGCCGCCAATGTTGGGAAGGAGATAGTGCGTCCTGCCTATCTCAACTTTGGCGTAGAGAAGACGGAAGTCGCGGAAGGCTGGATCAAAAATCTCCTCGCGAGGGCTTACGGAGCAGCGCAACCGCGGAAGCGGGTCAAAGTCCTCGTGAACCCGTTCGGCGGGAAAGGCAACGCAGCTAAATATTTCACCCGCGATATCGAACCCATATTAGCTGCCGCGCGCTGTGAACTGGATGTGGAGTACACCAAGTACAATGGCCATGGCGTGGAGATCGCCGAGAAGATCGATGTCAATGCCTGGGACGTGATAGCGTGTTGTTCTGGTGATGGTGTGCCACATGAGGTTTTCAACGGCCTTGCAAAGAAGCATGATGCCGCGCTTGCACTTCATAAGATTGCAGTGGTTCAATTACCGTGCGGTTCCGGGAACGCAATGAGTCTCAATCTCAACGGAACAATGAGCCCGAGCCTGGCATCTCTGGCGATCATTAAAGGCCTTCGCACACCTCTCGACCTGGTATCGATTACTCAGGGCGGTCGAAGGACGATCTCCTTCCTTTCACAAGCGATTGGAATCATTGCGGAATGCGATCTTGGCACCGAAAACCTTCGTTGGATGGGCTCTGCCCGCTTTACTTACGGCATCTTATCCCGGCTCGTTGGAAAAGCCTGCTGGCCGATTGACCTTGCAGTTCAGGTGGAATTAGAAGGCAAAGAGTCTATCCGAGAAGCATTCAGGCGAGAAGCCGCAAAGTCACCTCCGACACATGATGACCGGCCTTTGCCGGACTCCGGTACAGGGCTTCCAGCCTTGAAATATGGAACTTCTACGGATCCATTGCCTCCGGGCTGGGAAATGGTGCCATACGACAACATGGGCAACTTTTACGTGGGTACCATGACCCGGATGTCCGTGGAAGCGAACTTTTTCCCTGCCGCTCTTCCGAACGACGGCTGCATGGACATGGTCACCGTGAACGCGGACATCCCGCGGATGCAGAGCCTGAAGATGATGGTACATGCCGAGAAAGGCACGCACTTCGACATGGATGTGATCGAATATCGCAAAGTCACCGCATATCGGGTCATACCGAAACAGAAGGGCGAGGGCTATATCAGCATTGACGGGGAAAGTGTTCCGTTCGAGCCGTTTCAGGCTGAGGTGCATAGAGGATTGGGTACCGTCTTGAGCAAGACCGGGCATCTATTTGAAGCGCATACCGTTTAGATCGTTTTTTCTGTTTCGAGGGGCCAGATTGCGAGAACCCTCAACCGGCATTCTCAGGCGTCGAGGCATGCACTTTCGTTTCATTTATTCCTTTGGTTTCTTTGTAAAGGTGCCTGGGGCGTTGTCGCCCTTCCTGTTGCTTCGCAATGAGCCAGAACAGAAGGAGACCGGCTTGTCACTCACGCATACCAGCCTTCTCACTTCATCGGACTAGCCTGTAAATATACCCGAATTGATTGCGTATATAGCGCATAGACTACTGGACAAGAATGCTTGAATCAAAACCTGATTTACTCAGCAAATTTCGGCGATGTTCAGATTGTTAAGTAGCAAGCGGAGATACGAAAATGAGTCGAAAATGAGCACAGCTGAGGCTGGCTATTATATCTTGCAAAACGTTTCATTTACTTATGAAATTAGCTGAGTGGCGCAGTGGAAGCGCGCCGGGCTCATAACCCGGAGGACAGTGGATCGAAACCACTCTCAGCTACACCCTTCTTTTTTTCTTTTTTGTCCTTTCCCCTCTTCTGGCGCACGTCCACATTTTTCACGAACGCGACACATGAAGCATCATTTTGCAGTCCATTCGTTTATTTTCAGATGAGTACACAGTGATTCACATGGCATCCGCCATTGCCAATTCAGCCAACAAATGGTACGCGTGTTCTCCGTCGGCTAGACAGCTGTGGCTATTCCTTTTACTAGGAGACGCGCTTGACTGCTTACCGGGAGTCGATTCCAAACGGAAGGCGTCAAGACCTCCCTTCACTCTCTCTATCTCTGCCTCAAACCCGCTCTCTTCTTAGGAACTCTAATCCGCCTGCCCTAAACCTCCCTGACAGCCGCTTGACTGGCTTTCAAAGCACCCACCACCGAGAAGCATATTAGGGGCGAGATCGTATACGATATCTTCGCCAAGCTCGTTAGCAAATTATCCCACAGCCATTGCTGTTACAGCACGGTAGTGCTTACCGTCAAAAATTTGGCGATACTCATTTTCTCCATCTCATCACTTCCGTTGACGTCCGCCAGTGCCGTAAGTTTCATAGCAGGCGGGCCAGTAGGCATCAGCATCATGGCAAACCAGAGCACCGGATCCGCATCGAGGACGCCAGTCTTTGTCGCAAGCACCCAGACAAGAGGGATACTGATAAGGGGCCAAATAATGTATCTCACAACGGAGATAAAAACCATAGGTTTCCAGGGCACAGATCCGCTCTCTTCACCCTCCTTCATTCTACGCATGCTCTGCGAAAGCTTCACGCCGACAACGATTACCTGTAAAGCGGCGAAAAGGTCGCCAATATTCTTGATTGACGAGGTGAGCCAGGCTTTGAAGAAGCCTCCTTCTTCCGTACCGTTGAAAAAAGCGCGGTGGAGTGGGGGAATGAGCCCAATGAATGCTCCTATTAAGGCGCCAATGAGCGGTGCGTTCCAGAACTGGTAAAGGTAGCGCAGAGTGTTCTGAGCCCAAGGAGGCAAACGATCAAAACGCTTCTTTCCATGACTGTACACCTTGCTGCTGACCCGATGGCCGTGGCGGGTCACTGCACCAGGGAGTAACGAAGTGCGCTCGTGATCTTCTTCATCACCCTCCTCGCCCGAATCATCACCACTGTTGGTACCCTGCTCGGCGTCAGAGTCATCGTCCTTTGACTCGGGCTCATCAGGAGAGTCCTCCTCGTGGCCGTTGAGTAGTCTGGGCCCCAGAGCAAAGGTCAAGCTGTTGCTGACCATGGCGTTGACGAGGAAGTAGGATTTTGCGCGCGACACAGCATCGGATGCGCTGTCTCCGCTGCCCATGAGAATTGTGTCCAGGATCCCCGTGGATTCTAGGGACTGAACGAGGAGAAGAGGCAGGGAAGTGGTGTTGTTGAAGGCAATCGCTGGAGTCACCCAACGAGGCATCTTCAACAGCTTGGTCACCGCCGACCCTATCGCCATTGAGAGGACGTTATAGGTGATCGACCATACTATATGACATTCTACGTTAGCCAAGTTTTACCCAACTGATCCTTCCTTACAGTGAGCCTCACTTAGCACTGGCACATAACGAAAGCCGGTATCAGCGTGCAGCTGGGAGCCCACGTTGTGAATCAGCAACGCAGGCAGGAACATGCGAACGCATGTCTTGGATATGTCTCTGGCACTGGACTCCGAGAGTAGTTTGAACTGCGCGGCAAGCACGCCGTAGAAGACGGTGAGCAGGACGGCGATGGAGGCCTGAAGGGCGCCCAAGAAAGGCGTGAGGACATCCGAAGCCATACGATGATCAATTGGGCGAGGCGGAAAAGAGAGTGCAAGGGAGGGAACCAATTCCGTGAACAGAGAGAATATATGTATGGAGGAGCTCCAGACTTGAAGAGGTTGCAAGAGAGGGAAAGCTTGGGGATGGGATCATGGATGAGGGCAAGCCGGTCGAGATCCCACCGGGGGGACTACGTCATAAGCGAGCATCTCCCGCAGGATGAGGTACCTGGAGATGCGCAGTGCATTCCTTCCTTGCCGGATTGTGGGGTAGCACCCGTCGGGTATGATGGGAATCTTGTTTTCCGTCAACCTGGTTTCCTTGCGTCCCTGGCGGTCAGGCTTGCCCGTGAGGCTGATCTAAGTGGATCCCGGCTGCGGAACCATGGCGTACGTGCGCATCATCTCGATTTTGGTTTTTCTTTGTCTTGGTGAGTGAGTGCCTGATCTAGCCTACCTCGTCCTGGTAGCGCCAGATCGCCCCGTCTTACCGTCCATGCCCTTCCCTCTCTCCGCACGCACACACAGGAATAGGGTTGCGTGCACTTCCCATCGTCACAGCCTTCCGGTCGTGCCCTTTCCAGACATACTACAGCATCCCTTTCGAGAGGATTCATGCTATCAATATTCATGGAAGGGGTATCTAGGTATGAAAAGCAATTGGTCGGGCCGGCTTAACCTCCGCGAAGGATGCCCTGATCTACCTTAAGGTCTTCTTTCTCTCCTTCGGCACCTCCACAATTGACTCAACCATCCTCATGAACCTTCCTTTATACTCTTCAGGCGTAGTGGTGATGCTCATGGGACCCTTCCGGTCAAACAAGTTGTATCCCTTCACAAGTGCTGTCATGGCCTTCGCCTGCAGCGCATCCTTCGCCCAGAAGAAATCTAGGATAACCGCCCGATATATCCACTTCCCGTCCGAACTTGGCATGCCTGTTCGCCACCGAGTGGTCTTGGATCGCACCACGGGGACCGACGTGTCTACTGCCGGATACCGTACGACGAATAGAGAGTAGTCGACCACGTTCGTGGCTTGGAGCAGAGATGTGTCCGCTTCAAGGATTGAAAGAAGCTCGTGGCGTTGTTCGGCAGTGATGCGGATTCGGTCATCAAACCTGTCTGCCAACCGTTCTTTGACGCTCTCCGGTGCAAGAGCTCCGCCGGCAATGTCCCGTTCCGGATAAAAGTAGTCAATAGGTTTGAGGTCGTAGGTTTCCCATTCACGTTCATCACGGCTCAAGGATCTGCCATACAGGACGTTCTCCATGATAATGTGATGGGATGGAGCTAATCCCAGCAAGCGGCCTAGAGAGAACGATGCAGCGTGCACAAAGTCTGTGATTCTGACCAGGAGAGAGGAGGGATATGTGTGCATGTGAGTCGCATACGGCGCGAAAAGCTGGCTTTTGAAGAATTCGTGTTCGAAATGCCGCGGGAGGGACTTGATAAGGTACTTGGAATTCGGAGTGGAGAAAAACGTCTATTGTAGTAGATCCATTAGACATATTGCGCGCAACCATATGACTGTACGTGGTCGCTGGATATCCTACTTCCGCATGCAGGTTCACTTACAGAGCCGGAATAACCTAGGTCGCCCACGGGAATCAAAGCCCCTGCCTTGTCCGCACGCCTGAAGGACTCCACGTATTCCTGTTCATCCAACCCCCATTCTTCCGTTCGCAGCCTCTTGAAGATGTGCTGTTTATACCTTTCCAAGTGTAGGGTAAATAGTGCGAAGAAGGCAAGGATCCGAGCAAGGATGCCTTGCTTCGCCGGTCCTTTGTCCTGGAAGATGGCATCTAAAATGGAGCGGCTGATGCGCTTCTCTCGAAGGCCCATCTTCGGGCTTTAGGAACGACTTGCAGCCGTCGTGGTAGTATTGAGGTAAGTTTGTTTCTTTTCCTTTCGGAAAGTAGGCGACCAGCTCGCGAAGGTAGTAGTTGTAGCACTACGTCATTCGGGCCTACCTATCTAAAGAGCTTCCAGGCTTTTGGCCAGTAGAAGATGCCTCAGGCTTCTTCACCATTAGCGCCAAGCACTTGACTGCCCCGCCGACCCGACGCCAAACAATTTCGAGACGTGCTTCTTCGTCTACCGCAAGTCATCGTCTTTCAGCCTTCGAATACCAACAATGGCGCTCAAAGACCCATCCGGAAATGCCGTGCTGTCTTTCCCCCGCGAGATCTTCGCAGCCCTCTCTCCATCGCCGTACCTTCTTGCTCACTTGGACCCGTCAACCAACTCTACACCCTCCCTTCGCGCCAATGGCCGCGCACCTCTCGAGCATCGCCCCCCCACGATTCACACTGGCTCGTTGACGCACGCTTCCGGCAGCGCGGTGGTTCGTGTGGGTGACACGGCCGTGGTGTGCGGGGTGCGCGGAGAGATCCTATTAGCCAGCGACGTCCCGAATCCACCGGAACCTGTCAACACGAATCCAGCGGGTGGGATTCAGCTCGAGGAAGAGGACGACGCCGAAGAGCTGGCGCGCTTGGGTCTCCTGGTTCCGAATATCGAGCTTGCTACGGGCAGCACTCCTGCATATCTTCCCGGCGCCCCGCCGACGGTGCTGGCGCAATCATTGACGTCGCGGTTACTCAGACTCCTGCATGCGTCGAGACTTGTGCGGGCGAAGGACCTCAGGATCATGTATACGCCTCCCAACGTGCTGGACGAAGAAGACGAGCCGGAGAAGGAAGTTGAGGAAGAAGTCAAGGCCTACTGGACATTGTATCTGGATGTCGTATTTATCAGTTTGGATGGAAACGCGTTCGATGCCGCGTGGGCGGCTGTGTTAGCAACGCTCAGGGAGACGAAATTGCCGAGAGCATGGTGGGAGCAGGATCTGGAGTGTATTCTGTGCTCCGATCGAGTGGCGGAGGCAACACAACTGGACTTGCGGGGGCTGCCTGTAGCGTCCACCTTCGCTGTCTTCGATCCTAGCGGAAAGGCTGGCAGGAGAGAAGGCAAAGGGCATGACGAAGCCAAGAGCTGGGTCCTGGCGGATCCTGATGGGTTCGAGGAGACTTTGTGCAGAGAAACCGTTACTGTTACCGTTGACCTTTCCCAGGGTGGTACTGATACCATCAGAAGAATTGAGAAGAATGGCGGTGGGGTCGTTGGGCCTAAGTCGCTGAACGACATTGTACACAGTGCGGAGAAGAGGTGGAAGGAATGGGCGCAAGCTTTCGGAGCTTGAAGTGCGGGCTGACAACTTTCTAAGACCGAAACGCAGCGTATTTCCCCTCAGACGCAGAAGGGTCCAGTCTGCCTCTCTGAGGTAAGGGGCTGCTGAACGTATGACCCTACGATTCAGTATCTCATGCTGAGCACCGCTTGGGACAGCGTAGCTCTGGAAGAGGCATTGAAGAAAAACTGGCGTCTTTCCCCAGTCAGCGTTGCATCTGGAGGTTCAACCGCAGGCTATGCTAGACCGGGAGATGTATAGCATATGGAACTCTAAGAGTCGACGTCATCCTCGTCATGCTGCTGCGGAAGGAGCAGTTCACCAACCGGTTCCGAGGACATGGTCTGGTCAACGGCTCCAGATCAGTTACACCGTTTCATGATATCTAACGTGTCGTCAGTAAATCTATGTGTGCCCCATGCGGGTTCGCCATTGCTCTCTCATTGTTTGTTCCGACTTCAACAATTATATTCCGTGCATCTACTCTCGTGCCTACCGTAACGCGATCCGAACTCTTGGGAGAGTGCCATGAGCACGCGGCCTTACTCTAAATCATCTCAGGACAGCCTGTGTAGACTGCGTAGACAGCTAGACGATCCAAACGAAGCATTTCGCGTCCCCTTCCCGGCCTGGGAATTTACACTTCATATATTGAAAGGGCCACACCTTAGTCATCAGATCTACCAATCAGGTCGCTTAGCTCAGTTGGTTAGAGCGTGGTGCTAATATCAGCATATTACATGCGATGTTGTTAACGCCAAGGTCGCGAGTTCGACCCTCGTAGTGACCATGTCACGAGAAGTCCTCACTGAGGGCTTCTCTTTTTGCTGGTACTTACCACCTCCGCGTTCTTCTCCGACAGTAATGATGGCGAGGCAAAGATAAGCTTTTTGCTCAACCTTGAGTCAAACTGCATGTGGGCAACGTCTGCAGTATCGACCATCGACCCCATAATAGAACAAACTTGAACCCCACTCAGCTCTCCAATCGCTTAATTTGTAGGTGCATCCCGTTCCTCGGCTTCGTAGTGACGACGCCCGCAGGCAAGATGGCCTCGTCTTTATCGGCCAGTTCCCATTCAAACCTCCCGACGAACGCTGCGACAAGGGCCTTCAGTTCCCCTCGCGCGAACCGCTCGCCGATACAGCTTCTGGGGCCATGCAAGAAGGTCAGGGAGGAGTAATTACTTTCTGAACCGCCGTGGTTGTTTGCTTTGCTGGTGTCGGGGTCAATCCAGCGTTCCGGGACGAACTGGCTGGCGTCCGGTCCCCAGAGATGGGGGTCCCGATTGACGGCCCAGGGGCAGATGTGCAGATGGGTGCCTTGCGGGACCTGGACGGATCCGACCATGGTTGGACGGATGGCTCGGCGAACGGTGGCGGGAACAGTGGGATAGAGGCGTAAGGTTTCGCTACAAACGCCGTGCAGGTATGGAAGGGATTCGATGAGGGCGGAAGTGTCTTTAGGGGAAGAAGCTTGGTCCGACACCGAGCTTGACAGAAGAGCCGCCCGCACTTCACTGCGGAGACAACGTTGAGCAGATGGGTTAATGGCTAGAAGGTATGTTGCCCACGTGAAAGCTGAAGAGGTCGTTTCGTGGCTTCAGACGGTCAGTAAGACGCCTAACAACGGTGTAAGATGCATCAGGTGGTGAATACTTACCCTGCTGCGAGGAAAGTGAGAAGCTGGTCGACGAGTTGGTCGTCAGCAAAGTTGTTGGACGCTATGAGGAGCGACAAAATATCCTTTGATCCCTCTTGTCTGCCGACGTGCGCTTTCTTGTCCTGTACCAGATTCCGGCAAATGGTCCGCAGATTCGATGTCGTCTGGGACACAATGCGATTGACTTTCCAAAGTAGCAGCTTCACTATCCTCGGCGAGAAGAGCACGTTGAGCGTGAAATATACCACTCTCTCTGGCGTGGGATCGAGCAGCACTTCATAGTTTTTGACCAGCTCGTCATCTGATGCCTTCAATGCGTTGAAGTCACGCCCCAGCCCGGCCAGGCCGATGATGTCTAAGGTCACCTTGCTCGCCCAGTGATTGACCTCAACGACGCCATTGTTTTCACAGGACTCTGCGGCTACACACTCAACCAGCTCCAGGGCCTTGGCCCAGAAGATCGGGTACAGCTCCTTGATATGGCGGTAGTTGAAAGCTGGAGAGGCATGTTTGCGCTGGAACTTATGCTCCTCGCCTTCCACGACCACCAAGCCATCTCCAAGGGCCACCCGCAGGAAGTCGCGCACCTCTTTCGGCTTCTCGAAGTCATAGCTTTTCAGCACAAGCACTTCTGCCAGTGTCTTCGGATTCGTCAGGAGGAGCTGATTGCGGTGGAAGATGTCGCGAAAGAGGATCAGGCCATCGTTGGGGATGTTCGTAATCCAGTCGAGATAGTATTTCCCCGCCGGCCTAGAGAAAGTTGCATAACCTTGGGCCCCTGGGCGCCATGTCATCTGTACTTTCGTGAGACGATCGACAACGAATAAGAGCTCTGGTCTCGCGGATACGCACAGGAGGATGGGGGAGATGGCGCAACGGGCTGATCCAAAACGGGTACACAGCCAGATACCAGATGCAGCAAAGACCGCCATAGGAAGCGATGAGAAGGAATACGACGTTACTCAGGAGGCCTTGCTTGGAGTATTCGGGATATACAACAGATATAATGACTTGGATGACAAAGGCGCTCGTCAGCAGCCAGAGCAGCAGGAGTGGTGGCTCGAAGAACGCCATGATGGAGCAATATAATCCTTATACAGATAAGTCAACTATTGAGGTGCACGACAGGTCAGTATGTAGGTCACATCGCCGTCAGCGTCAAGACGTGAGTGAAGTGAGACGAAGGGCGCGCAGAGCCTCGGCAGCCGAGCAGCCATTCTTCGGGCATTCACGACGCTGATCTCCTTTCGTGCATGTAGGTAAGCTAGCCTACCCCGCATTTTTACAATTGCCGGTGCACATGGTAAACACCTGCCGGTCGAACGTCAGATAATTCTGGTACCTAATAGGGACTGCGGAGGACTGCGTAACATACTGTAGTAAGCTAGAAAAGAACGTACGTACAGTAAGTTATAGATAGATACAGAATGTCAATAGGTAGCAGGTTGCGGTGAGGTGCCAGCCCAAGCGGTTCCAATGCCTCAGGCGCTCATCCCATCGGCCAGCTCCGGTGGTATCGCCCCCCCTTGGGCCCACCCACCTGCGTCTTATCATTGAGAGTCTCCACAAGGGCCCGAGACCGTCTCCACTGCTTATCGGCGATAAGTGCCAGTGGTCCTCGGTCATCCCCGCGTTTCTCCACACCGATAGACTCTCCAATGCTCAGCGGTGTACAGTGACTCTATATAACCGGATTGCCCACCCATCCTGCCTCCCTTCCAGCGCCACTTGTTGCTCCCATTGAACGCCGAGCTCACCACAATCCCGTCCTGTCCCACGATGCCGCACTCCACTACTCCCACCCTCGAACCTATTCCCAAGCCGCCTGGCTCCGATATC
This sequence comes from Myrmaecium sp. VS I D KN 1, assembly GCA_019775845.1. Taxonomy (NCBI): domain Eukaryota; kingdom Fungi; phylum Ascomycota; class Dothideomycetes; order Valsariales; family Valsariaceae; genus Myrmaecium; species Myrmaecium sp. VS I D KN 1. The sequence continues at coordinate 1,416,589 of JADQAV010000002.1, read as the reverse complement.
GATTTCGGTGCTGTCATCACCGGCCTTGATCTCGAGAAGATAAGCGGTAAGTCTGAGACGTGATTGTACTTGACGGTTGGTGAATTGGGTTCAAGACATACATACATTGGTGCACTCCGGGGATCGGTAACCACCTTGGGTAAGCAAACTGTGCTGTCACAAAGCTGCAGTAACAGCAAGCTGATCGTCGTGCGCTGCAGATGCCGACTTCGACTTCATCCGCGATGCCCTGTACCGCAATAGCGTCGTTGTGATCAAAACATCGCCAGAGTTGTCGCCCAAGGCACAGTATGAACTTACCAAACGCTTCGACCCTTCTGTCACCACCTACGGCCACGGAAAGACGCTTGATGCCAAACGCTCCGTACTCCACCCAGATCTCAAGACCGTCCCGCATCAGCCGCAAGTCCAGGTCATCGGCAACGGTTTCGTGAAGGAGTACGAGGGGCTGAAAGACATTCAACTGCGGCACCCCCACCACCGCAAATTCCACAAGACGCACATCCCCGACGAAGAAGACCTTGACTACACCCGCTTCTTCCGTTGGCATATCGACGCCGCCCTCTACGCCCTCAACCCGCCACGAGTCACATCGCTTCTAGCCGTCAGAGTCCCCAAGGGGCGCCGGCAGATCTGCCGCTACGATGACGGGACTGGCGATGAACTCGACGTGCCGCTCGGCACCACCGCGTTCGTCTCCGGCTACCGCATGTACGATCTGCTCTCGGAGGAGGACAAGCGCTTCGTACGTACGAGCAAGGTCGAGTACGCCCCGCACCCATACATCTGGATGTCGCCGGCCGCGTCCCGGCCGACAGGCCTGGGCATGATCAGCGAGGGCAAGGAGCTCCCGGACGCGGAGCTTCCTCCCATCGAGCAGGACAAGATCATGATCCTGCCGATGTGCTGGAAGAACCCGGTCACGGGCAAGTTGGCGCTGCAGATCCACCCGAGCGCGGTGCGGAAGATCCATCTCGAGGACGGCGCCGTCATCGACGACCTGGACAAGGTGCGCGACATCGTCTACCGGCTGCAGCGGCCCGCCATCGCGCCCAAATACGTGTATCCCCACGACTGGCAGGAAGGCGACCTGGTCCTGTTCAACAACCAGGGCGTGATCCACTCCGTCGTCGGCGCGTTCGCTGAGGACGAGGTCAGGCTGTTCCGGCAGTGCAACCTGGCGGCCAGCACGCCGCCCATGGGGCCGGACGTTGAGTGTTAGAAAGTATGCGCTGTAGATCCCTTGTTTTTAGACTTCTCTCTCGCTCGTTTGTGTTCATAGAAGCAATCGAAATACCTATTTGCGATCTCCCATCCTCCCATCCAGAAAGTGACTTCAGGGCATGCCACGCCACGCTATAATATAGGTATGAAGGAGAAGGGCAGATGACGACCTGGCCGCCTCGACTTGGAAAGAAAGGAAAAGTGGCAGTCATGGACAAACATCGGTAGCTGCGAAGGGTGTAAAGTCCGCAGGGGGCGCAGCAGCTCCGGCGAACGGATTCGAGCGACACAAACATGTAGACAATCTGCCTTCACCCAGGATCAAGAAAGCCCAGATAGAGTGTGGATTCGGTCATGAAAAGCGTCTGTTTTGCATTGCATCTCCAGCCGCTGCCACTGCCACGGCCGCCTCGCCTCCTCCTGTCGAACAGAGATCCCCTTCCCCGGCCACATGTCCCCCGATGGACTAATCGAACAACCTTCCCCCACTCTCCGTGATCCCTTCTCTATAAGCCGTGACAAATAAAAAAAAAACTCTTGATAGAAACCTCCCCAACCTCGAGCCCTTATCCGCCCCCTACTCGACCAGCCGTTCAAGGCGGGAGGCCTATGAGAAGAAAAGAAGAAGAGAAGGCTGGGAATCACATTAGAAAAAAGGGAAAAGAAAACGTAAGGAACGTCCCCTCCTCGGCGCAACCTCTGGGTCACTCCACCCTAGTAGGCAAAGCAGGAGCGTGACCTTTTTCAGGCCGCCATGCTAGTACAAACCCTCCTCTTCTCCCATGCGTGGATGCAAACAAACCAGAACTCAAGGGAACATGATGGAACATGAAAAGCAATGCAAGTTTCAACAGGTGGATGTTTGGATCCCAGAAATGCGCAGCAAATGGTATAAAGCCTGTCGTGCGATTGGCACAATAGGGAGCATGTGCCCAAAGAAGCCCATGAATCGAAGGGTAAGAGAGATGTAGATATGCCAACTCCCGATATCGCATGTCGGAAACGCTTGAACGAGACGATGAGAACGCCGAGCCGTGTGTCGATGATTAGGAGGCTGTTGGTCGTGGTAAATGGAAGCGATCCAGGGTACAAATGAAATAAGTATGGGTGTCGACGTAGTATCTATGGCCACTGCACGTGCTGACAGTGCACGATGCGTCATGTAAATTTAAGCTATTGTGTCGCTGAGCGCTCGCCCTCTCCAAGCGACGCAGTCATGGCCTGGAGCCGTGCAGCATGGCGAGGATACGATGCGAGGGTTTTGGTTGCGCGATGATAAGCGAAGCGATGCTTGGTAAATGGGGCGGATTACAACCCGGAGGATCCAATTTCAGGCAAGTATTGACGGCGTGATTAATTGGCTGGCATCAACCAGAAGGTCACTGGATGACGATTGTGGAAGCTGAAGGTGAGTGTCCTGCTCTTCACCTGGGGTGCTGGTTGCGAGGGTCCTGTCTGGGGCTCCCCCTCCCAGCCTCTCCTCGAGCACGAATCCATTCAGCAGATCCTAGGTAGGTTAGAAATAGATCCATCGATCATCAGCAGGTTCGACGTACCACTCTGGCGACCTTCAGCAGCCTCTTGTGCCTTTTGGGCATCAGGGTCTGCTCGCGGAGGTGACGGTGTTCCTCGAAGGATATCCTCCACCTTGATTTTGCACAATTCGGATGCAATGGTCGAAATGATGTATCCACGGAGTTCCTTCTGCTCCCGCATATCTTCACCCTCCAATCGGAATTTCTCCTGCTTGGAGAGCTTGGATCGCCGCATTGCCCGGATTTCGTCCAGTATGTGTAGGAGCACGGACTCGGTACAACGTGTACGATCCAATGCATACTTGTAAGGGTTGCGCACATATCGTCGGGTCACATCCATACAGCCATCAGCAGAGAAAGCGATGCAGTACGCCAATTTCTTGCCCCATCCTGAGAGTGATGGTTAGCATCATTATGATTGATAGAGGCAGCGGTAACATACCTTCAGCATACAGACGCGGCTTATCCCATGCCTCTTCGCAAGCATCCACATGGATCCATCGTTTACGGTGAACGGAGTAGACCTCGGTCCAGACGTGATCCTCGCTGTTCCATACCCAACGTACCCTCGACCCTACCGCTCTGCACAGCATACTGAAGCAGTTGGCCCATTCACCGCACCGTCCTTTCCGGGTCTGGAGCAGTACGAAGGCATCGCTATATCGAGGAAATCGCTCGTAGCAACCACAGCCATCCAAGGAGCAACGGTAGAGTTCGACTTGAGTGGCGCCGCGTGCCTGCTCGTCTGGCGTGGGTGCAGCCATGCCAACGGCGATGGTGGGTGAATAGCACGTGGAGCACGGAGGGTTGTTGACCCAAGTGAAGAAAGATCTTTTGAACCATCGAAGGAGAGCCCTGATAACGCAATCCTGGTATCCCCATTGGGCTCTGGAGCCTGGTCGGAGAGACTCGGCCTCTGCTTGTAGGACTTGGCTTTCCTCTTCCGCTTCGTTGTAGATGTCCTGAAGAGGCACGACCCGAAGGGCTTCGTCCAGGAGCCCAGGGTTTTCCCACCGCAAGGGCATGTTCGATAGAGAGTGGAGCATGTTCTTGAAACGCATCGATCGGGCATCGGATGGCGGTGTCGGTACGAGAGGGATGTTCTTGAGTGAGGAGTAGGAGGGCGGAGAAGTATGCGTCGGAGGAGAGAGAATTCCGTGATCCCGTCGAGCGGGTGATTCTGAGCGAGAGTGTGATCGTGACTGCAATTCGTTCATGCGCTTGGTGCTCAATATCCGCCTGAAGCGCTCCGTCAAGTCTTTTGCGAGGGCGTCCGGCAACGGATTGGCGCCCTCGACGCCCCGGCGAGGGTGGTGATGCGCCATGGCGATGATTTTGGCGTGTGACGATACGAAGTCGAGCCGTGGACGAGTAGATGAGTCGTGCAATGGTTCGTGCGATCGGGAGAGGACTCTTGTGAAGTGATGGTGGTGGTGGGAGTCGTGAGCGTTGAGGTGAGAAGTGCCGAAATCCAGGCTGCGACCGCAGCTCCTTGCACAGCCCAAGTCGAAGTGTCCGCCACAGTCGGTCGCGGGTCAGTGCACGTCAGAAGGCTAATCGGTCGTGCTATGTGCTGTAATCCGCAGTCGGCGAGCCCGCAGAGCGCATAGACAAAACGTCGTCGAGCGTCGGGGCGAGGATGGAGTCGAGAAGGTGGTGTTGATGGTTGGGGTTGAGGGAGAGAGGAGGAGGAGGGCGGCGGCGGAGATGAGACGGGAGGAGGGATGGGAGGACGGTGAGGTGGTAGGGCTCGGCTGGGTGAGTTGAACGGTGGCAGAGGGGATTGGCGAGAGAGAGCGACGCAAGCAGAGGGTGAGCCGGTAGGGCAGAGCGTCGTCAGCTTGTCCACCAGATCGCTAATCGGCCAATCAGAGTGGCCAGAGTCCGACTCGCAATTGCTAATTTGTCTCCGCCGGCTGGACGAAACGGGCAGAGGACGCGCAGCGAAGAAACGACCGCCCCGATAAAAGGTGGGATGGGATAACTACTAGCAAGTCGAAGTAGTAGTAGGAGTAGTAATGTAGGTATGTAGGCACCGCAACCGTACAGCAGCACCGCGTATCCCCTCACCGTTCGGGCTGTAGAATATCGAGAGGTACGGTACTCCTACGACGGTACAACGGTACGGAACGGCACAGCGGGCGTCGTATGGATCTCGTCGTGCCTGTCAGTTGTTTTTTTTCCTTTTCCTTCTGCGCGCGCGCCGGTCCCTGTTCCTGTAGGTAAGTATGTAGGTACCGTGTAGATATCTGCGTGCCTGCTTCGCTGGTACGTCCGAGGCAGAGAGGAAAGGATGCGGAAAGGGAAAAGGGCGGGAGAAATCCTTGGATGCAGCTCCTGCACGGCTGTGCGTGTTTTGAGAGATGGTCGGGTTCGGAGTGTTTGGTGAGATGCTCCGAACAAAAAGTTATAAAAAGGCTGGTAGATGACAGGATTGATGATGGATGGATGTGGGAATGCGACCGCGGTGGGTATTCCCAGCCAGGACCTCCGTACGGATATTTAGTTCGAATCCTCGTGAGAAGCCCCGACGACAGCGAAACAACGCAATAATCCGGCGAACAGCCTCGGCGGATCCTGCAGCACAGCGCTTGATCGCTCGCTCCGTATGTGCAGGGGTGCTCGGATGGGATCGATTAGGTAGTACTTTCGCACCGAACTGTACCGAACTGTACAAGGCTTCAGTTGTGCGAGAGTGAATGGTCGATTAGTACCTGCAGTCAGTTCTGCTGCGGACGGAATGCCCCAGGCATGCGGACTGGCTGAAGAGGAGGAAGTCGAAAGGCCGAGTGGGATGGATGAATTGCCAGTGGATGGCGGACAGGCCGCCGTTCCAAATAGGATGTCGGCCGGGCAGGCCAGCCTTGGGGGAGCACCGAAAGGTACGACAGCCATTCGTAGGCTCGCCGAGGAGCGGACGGAGCAGCTGGCCAGCCGACGCCTCCGGACGGCCGTAGACACGCGTCAAACGTCTTGGCCCTGCCTCAACCGGTTTGGCGGCCCGCCAGTCCTCCCCTCAGGCTTGCGTGGACCCCGTTCGCTGGCCTTCCCTGCGGGAGACACTATACGCCACCCCACGGATTACTATCAGCAACCCCAGAGACATAATACTTAACCGCATCAGTCTTAGTGGACGTGCCAAGCCGGTACCGTGCCAGGCCGAGGCACGCGCTGACCCTCCCCAAAATACTCAACTACCCTGCCATACGCGCACTCTTAAGGCACTTTTTCCCACACACGCAGGCACGCACGCAGGCAGGCACGCACGCAGGCACGCACCCACGCACGCACCCACGCACGCAGGCAGGCGCGGGCGCGGGCGTGAGCGCGGGTGGGGAGTCTGCCTGAGGGCAGAGCGCGCAGAGCTGCTTTGTAAAATGAGGGGGTCTAAAACTAATTCAGCTTGGTGCTTACATCACTGGGGTTGCTGATAGTAATTCGTGGGGTGGCGTATAGTGTCTCCCTTCCCTGCCCGTTCTGCACCCCCACGGCCTCCTGTGTGCCCTCCGCCGCCGCGCCATCCTCCTCCCGCTGCATACATAAGGCCTTACGCACGCTCGCCCAGAGGCAAATAGATCGCTTTGCTGGTCCGCAAATCCCTCTCTCTCTTGTTTTTCTCTCACACTGCTCCCTCCCTCCCTTCTCTCTCCCACCCCGCCCTCGATCATCGGAATGCTGCTGCCTGGCTGGTGCCGGTACATCGTCGGTCGCGCCGGTCCACCAGTACGCAAACCTGCCCTTCCGCGGCACGGGAGCCTCCCCCTACTGCTCCTTTTACAGTACTAGGCTCTTGGCGTGGAGAGAAGAGAGAGGGAGAGAGGGACACGAGTGGAAACGAGGAGGGGGAGGCACTTGGGAGGCTACGCAAACGATCATCGCGACGCAAGGGAGGGACACGATCGTTCGATCCTCTCGATTCACGATTGTTTCCATATCGTTGCTGAATGTTGCCGTGCCAAACCCCCTATCTACGTTTTTATCTCTTTCACTTTGCCGCCCGTCGCTCGTGACTTTCCGGACGGCCTGCTCCAGTTCCCTCCCCGGTCGGCATCCCGTCGGTTCGCGCGTCTCTGCCGGGAGCGCCGCTTCCGCCGCCCATCTCAACAGCCTCGAACCCCCGCCGGACGATGACGCGGCCGGTATGTGGTGAGTTGAGGTGTTGTGTTGTCCAGGGTCGGTGCCAAGAAGAGAGGAGACATGTGTCAGACCCGAGCCTGACGACCCCGTGGCCGTTCACTGGTCGACGGCCCGCCCGGTCCCTCCTCCCTCCCCGACTTGCAGTCTTCTATGAATTTTCGACGGGAGCACCGCTCCATGCTGCTACCTTAGTGCCTTGCGGGTATCCGATGGGCCACGAGGGTAGATCCGTCACCATGATGAACTAGGTACTAAACTCAGCGATGCGTACGCATCCGACCCTGCATAGGAACACGTGTTGAAAAGGATGATTGCTGTTCTTATTTTTGAATTTTTAAAACCCCGCCCCAGAAAGGTAAAAGCTTCCTCCATTTTTTGACGCCTAGATCCAAATACGCAAGCTACCTACAATGTCTATCCACTTCATCGTGCTTCAATCACCGCTCTCTTTCGTGACTACTCACGTACCGTGGGGGCAAGTCCAGCTCCCACGATGGTCTCTCCACGAGGACTACCTCAAGCGGCTCGTTACCATCAGCTCCCTCAAGGTCTCGCTGCCCGATTGGCACGATACCCAGAATAGGCCGATATTTGAACGTGTGCCACCAATTCTTGCCTGTGCGTGCCTGCTTGGTGGGACCGTCGCCATTGTCCGTCCCGCTGCCTTCGTCTTCCTCATCGGCCACGTCCCGCTGCAACGCAGGCAGTTCGAAGTGTTCTTCATCGGACTCGTCATCAGACACCGGCGGTGTCGTCCTGTTGTTGAGCTCGATCCACGTCATTTGCCCACCTTTGGCCCCTGTGATCTTCCGCATCTTGCTGCCCATGCCAAGGACTTCCCTATCGGGAAGCCTACTACCGGCACCGCTCGTGTGTTTTCGCAGACTCTGAGGGTCGATGACATTTTTGCGTTTCTTGGGGTTTGGAGTGGCGATCAACGCCTTGTAGTCCTTTAGTTCGACTGCCGGCCCCTGCTGAGGGAAGTCCCTGGTAAGATCAAACATGAACAGCCAGTTGCTCCCATATAGCCACACTCGCTGCTTGGTTGCGGTGACGTCCCATATGCAACCCATGACACGGTCTCGAACCGTTCGGAACGGCTCAGGCAGGTTGGCAGTAGGGTTTCTCCGTGACCAATCGGTTAGCAGGCCACTGGGGACATCGAACTCATACAGTTGATGTTGCGCTGTCAGCACGAATAGATACTGCTCTCTGTGAGGAAGGTCGTGGGAATGCGGGTGTGGATTCTGGCGTGTGGGATGAACTGCTGGGTTGCCATTCGGCAGTGCCTTCCTTGAAGATGGCGTGGGTCGGAAGGAAAGGATGCGTGGTGCAGAGTCGAGCTTAGGAAGGAGGTTCCCCGATGGATTACGGATCCAGTGTTGACCAAAAAAGATGAGGGACCTGTTGCCAGCTCCCGATTCTCCATCCTCGTCATCTGAATCCTCAGACTCGGAGCCAGCATGCCCATCATCAACAACTTCAACGTCAGTTGCAGTTGGATCTTCGTGACCCTCAGCAATCCAGGTATCAATGTAACCCGCAAGATCACCGACTGCAAAGGCAGCACTATCCTGCGAGAAGGCAGCCTGCGTGATGGTCCGATAGTAGTTGCCCCAACTACCGTTGAGTGAATCTTGCTTGCCGAACTTCTTCCTAGGAAGACGCTTCAATGCCACTAAGCGAGGCAAAATCTGAGCCTTTCTGGAATCATCGCCAGGAACAAGACGAGCAAGGAAAATCTCGTTTTGAGGCGTAATTATCGAGAGCCACTTTCCATTGGGCGACAGTCTTACCAGCCGAGCTCCCGGAAGAGACGCGGTCTCTAGCTTCCGGATGCGAACTGCCGAATCGTCGTCCAACCGCGGTAATATTTGAAAGAGCTTAGTCTCAGCAACCGTAGCGACGACAAGGAATGAGCCGTCCTCCGAAAGAGCAGCGGAGGTAATATTTTCTTCTCCCCTCAAAACCATTTTGGCCGCAAGCTTAGGGATGTGGTTCTCAGCGCTTTTGGGGCCCACCCGCCAGAGGCGGACTTCACGATCCCACCAGCTAGCCAGGAGTCTGGATGCAGTGGCGCTGGCTACAGGTGGGCTCTGTGGCAATGCCGGAAGTGCTCGACTGTTCTCCTTGCCGTATTCCCGCATTGGGAGAACAATGGGTGTCGTATCGAGACCTTTCGCGGTATGAGTGCCGGTTCATTTATGGATAATATGGGGAACTTACCTCCGGAGACCAGGAAGTTGAGCTTAGGACCCTCGTACGTTGCCATGGCCTTGACATCATGCTCATGATACCTCCTGTGCACAAGCTTAGCCCATCTTTGTTTTGCTCCCGCATTATTCGCTTTGTAAATGACGGTCCGACGGTCCATCCCACCACTGTAGATTGTTTGTCCATCCTGGGAGGTAGCGAGCGTGAGGACATCTGCTTCATGACCCGTGATACGCTGGAGTTGGGAATAGATCTTGCCGTCAAAGATGCGGACTTCGCCGGTGGAATCACCGGAGACAATGTTACCGTTGGGCAAGCATTTCACAGCCCAGACAAGGATCTCTCGAGGTCCGCCGATGGGTGCAGCGCCCAGGGAGATGTTCCTCAGCACGCTGCCATTCCGACTATCGAAAACTCTGATGTTGCTGTCCGCAAATCCTGCAACAACGATGTCTCGGGTCTGGAAAGTGACGCTGAGCACTCGAGCCTTCTTGGCAGTAGGACGAGCAAGGTATCGCTGGAACCTCAAGTCACCGTCGGCGGTAGACAGCAAAGCAAGTGTGCCGTCTGCACAACCCGCCACCAGATTCTGACCGCGAAATTCACTATCGGAGAGTGACAGCTGCTTTCCAGTCTTATTTTTGTCGGCCGCCGGCTGCCAGCGAGGCTGAGCAGCCAGACACCAGACCTCGCTGGTATTGCCTCCAGAATGCCGCAACGGTAGACCAGTGTTTAGATCCCACTCCGTGACAGAGCTAGAATAGCCAATGCTGAACAGACGCAGTTGTCCCGGAGTGACGTCTCCATTCTCACCGACCTCTCCGGGCTCTTGTATCCATGCTAAACCTTCCACGGACCGGTCTTGACCTCCACTGAAAGTTGTCTCATGAATCCAGGAGCCTCTGGACGGATTCCAAATCTCGATGTTCCCATTTGCACGTCCGATGGCAAGCCTCAGTGTAGGCGGGTCGCGTTTTCCGACAGAAACAGGGTGTGAGAAAGCAAGCGCGTTGATAGCGGAAGGCGGGTAGGGCACGAAGCGTGATCGGTGAATGTCCATGGCGGCGACAGAGATTTCGAGTGGAAACCCCCGACTTTCGGAAGAAGAAACTTTTCCGCAAAAAACACAAGGTCCGCAAAGTAAAACTGCGCTCTAGCAAGAGCGCGACAATGCGCCAAACATCGAAAATAACGAGAATGTCTATAGTTGAGACTGTCTCATGTGTCGCGACCTGCTCCATCCAAAAAATCATTGACCGCCCGGGTTTTTGTTGTGCCGTATGCCGGCGCTAGCAATCCTTAATCGCACCTCATCCGACTTCGTCCCTGACAACCTTTCATCTTCAACGGTTCCAGTTCTTGCTCGAGAGAACATGTGTGGTCCACCATTGGCTTTATTCAGTTCGGGCACATTACCAGGCTTGCTAGGTCCTCAATACCGGCATGTTCTGGGGGTGCTCCATTTGCGCCTCGAACCCCTCTCGCCTGTCGCAGTTTGACCGCCGAACCGCCACGTCACCCCTCGTCTATGGCCATATATCCAGGTTTCCAGAATGCCTACTGCCTTTCCCGGTGATCAAAAGCGTGGTGAAGCGTGTCCCAAACTGGCCAATAGCGTACTGGATACGTTTTGTGATATGGGTTAATAGCATCTGCGACTGTTCTGCCGCGGTTAAAATACATGGGAATCCATCTGACTTGGACTACCGATCGGGTCAGTCGCGCGGCACAGGGATCAATGGGCAGGGTGATATCACGTCCAAATGAGAAAATGACTATTGAAAGGAAGATGAATAGGTTATGGTTACGCCTTCATCATCATCCCAGTCACTGACCGCGATAGGCATCTCGGGGCAGGATACATTTGGGTGCCCGTGAAGGCAATCGGAATGAGGCACCTATCGCCCCTAGCAGCAGTATTTAATGCCCGCTCGCCAAGGTCACCCAATCCATAAGCCTGAGATGATAATCGTCATTGTGGAAGATCTGTTTATGCAGGATACACGTGCTCCACGTCGAAAGCGATGCCGCCAAGAGGAACATCATAAGTTGGCAATCCCACGGTTAATCGAAAACGTCTAGAAGGCCTTTAATGAGGCGAGCGGGATAGTGCGGTTTTATAGTTGAATGGCTAATTTCGCTGCGAGCGTCCCGGGGGCTCGGAGTAACTAAAGGGCCGCGGCCCGCGAGCCAGTTGGTGAAGACTGCCATCGAGTTATGCCTCCTCGAATACACGGTGTGATACTCGTACACCGTTGTTCACCGCTCCTGCAAGTTCCATTGGTGAGAGCGCAACATGGCGAACTGAAAATTTTCTTTCATGGGTGATTCCAGGCTATAACAGCTCGGAGATCCTAACATTATCCGAGATCTAAATGATGGACACTGTAGAAACCGTGATAAGCCGTGACGAAGAGAAGAGAAGAGCAAGTTGCTGAAGGAACAGATGCGGCGGCCGTGGTCTTCGGGTCCATTCCTCAGAGCGAGTCCCAGAACGGAAGTTGGATCGAAAATCTTGAAGGTTCTATGGAGGCTCTGGTACGGCGGCGGTGGTGCTTTTCAACGCCAAAATGTGTTTCATGCAACTTTGTGAACATGCTCTGCACAAAACACAAGTGTAGAGTTCTGCCGCAATTCCGCCCGCGAGACCGAGATCATTGCGCTAGACAACAATGCGTGCCCTGCTTGGGACCAGCCAGCCACGTTTCCTGAACACATTTTTTCTCTTAGCTAGGATCCATCAGCTCATCCCCCAAGCGAATTTGACCCATCGTCGGAGACCTTCGCTTCACCGATCGAATGCTGATTTCTGATGTGCGCATGCCCGCGGGTTCTGCTCTCTCTAGGCATGCGGTCCGGAGGATGACCGGAGGGCGGCATAGTGCAGCCCAAGCGCTAGGTTGATCAAGGCTCGGATGCTCGCCTTTCCAGTCTCCCCCTGCCACTCATCCCCTCATCATTGGAAAGGGGCTTTGCGCGGTCACAGCCTGCGGCAGCAGGATTGCAATTTGATATTTCTACTGGCACAACCCGCTGCTATCTACCGGAGTGGAATCTCGCAAAGCCGTTGTACATGATGGGATAATGACACCGCCATCTCCTCATGACCGGCGGTGGATCCGCATATGGAGTCGCTCTATCACGCACCGGGGCCTTTACCGAGACTTCAACCCCGCATTCGGTGATGCTATGGTGGAGCACCCTTCGATGATGCTGACCGGCCTGGTGGTTGGAACAGCGCGCGTCTGGTGGAGCGGCACCGGCCATTTTCTGCTGCTGATCGGACCCAGCCGCGCAGTGCAGCTTTCTAGGCAGCATAACGCGCTCGTGAACCGTTGTCATAACTCCCGCAAAGATTTGGCGTGCGAGATACGCGGGAGCAAAGCCGCGGTGCATCCTGCGGTGACAAGCCAAGCCAGTTACGCAAATAGCTACCATAGTCACGACATCATGCTCCTCAAACGGCGCCGATTGTGATCTGCCCGATGGACAATGATGGACAGGCGGGCGTACGAAGAATGCCTTGTCATGGCATCGCTATGCATGGCTCCATATAACGGGAACCAGTTCGGGTGTGATTATTGCTGGTTGGTGTTGCCAGTGGAGTAAGGGAAATTCACGTGTGCGTGCGACAGAAGCGGCGAGGCGATTCCGGGTGCCATCTGAAGTATCACGTTGGCTTCATGAAGTTGAAACCATTCTGGGCAACATCATCGCTGTCGTGCGACAATTGCGAACGCAACAATGAAGTGCTCCTCCAGGAGAGCCGAGTGTCTGAAACCTCAGGCACTCTATCCCGGACCCTGACGAAGCAGATCATCCGTCCAAGCCTAGACCCCAAAGGCGTCCGGAGAAGCGGAGGCGGCAATCTGAGCGCGTCTGTATGATGTAGTAGATAGAGACAAAAGGCGTTTTGGATGCCATGTCGCGACACGCGGGTGATAATAAGCAACTGTAACGTCTAATGGATATCGCGTAGCGGGAACTGGAATGAGGGGAAAGATAATCCGTTTAGAAAGGGGAGGCAACAACCAGGGAGCTATACCGGGAATGACGCTATGGTTCAGGAGAGACTGGTCGCTAGCGGAGTTATTACGAGCGGGCGCAACTTTGAAGACCAAGCGATCCTAGCATACTCTCCACCAAAGGCGATCCAGCTCCGGGTGGGAGATAGCATGACGGAAACCCACGCGTCGGCACAGCGTCTGCCCCGAGATGGGTTAGATGGCCGGCGGTCAGCCATGCAGGAGCAAGGTTTCCAGCAAGATGTTTCGAGAGTGGGAGAGGTGATGGATTGGCCGGATCTGGGGTTCGACGCAGCCTGCAGCTTGCATGCGTTGATTCGCCTCAGCCTTGGACGAGCCTTGGTAAACCCGGCTCGCCAGTGGATCGCGCGCACGCTTGGCGAGCGCCGACAGCCACTCAGGCCTCGGGCATTCAGGGAGCTGCTCGTAGCGGCCCGGCGTGTCTGAACCGGTTCGACGCGTGGTGAGGAGATGGCAGATACTCGAACGTGTTACCGCGACAGCATGGAGCGAGAAGCCGCGGTGTGGAGATTGGGATTGGATCGATGGTCGGCCAGGCGTCCACCGTTGTAGGTGAACTATTGGAACGAGAGGCGAGGCGCGGGTAACAAGTCGTGCAATGGGGAAGGCAGGCAAGCAGTGAGGAGGACGAGTGAGAGAAACAGGGAGGGATGGGGTGCGGGTAGTGTTATGATCATGTAGCATCCGAGAGTAAACGGGTTAGCGACGGCTCGACGGGATTGACAGGAAGAAAGGAGAGAGAGAAGGAAAGAAAGAAAGAAAAAAATGGGTTTTCCTTGTGAAATAATGACGAGACGCTCGGTGTGCATCGTGAGCACAACAGCACGGCGGGCGCACGCAAACGAGAAAAGGGCGGCGAAGCAGTGGATACAGGCGGGCCCTTCTCTCGCCCACAAGCACAAAGCAGCAGAGCACGATGGAGCGATGAAAAGCCACGGCTGATGGATGACTCTCCGAACGGAGTAGCATTGTCACCTTTCACATAGCACGTACAGTATAGCAAGCACATAGCAGAGGGCATATAGGGCGGCGGCGGCAGAGATACCTAGGTCGTGGGCAGCGGCAGACAGTGGCAGCGTACATTTTCTGGGTAAGTTAGGGGGGGCGCACTGGGGGCAGGACTTGCTTGCATAAACGCAGCAGCGCACCAGAGACCGACACCAGCCCGAACGCGGTGGACGCGGGCTGCAAGATGAGGGTACTCCTAAAGGTACGAGCTAGGCGGTACTCCATAGCAAGGCAGATCCATGATCGCTGGCGAAGAGGCGTCCTGGTGTGCATACTGTAGCCGGCGTCCCATGCGGATTGGCTGGCCGCCGCGCGCTGGTCGCCCGGGGACGCTGGTGGTCTGCTGCCCGGCGGTCGCTGGTGCTCGCTCGACGCTCGTCCGCCCGTCGCTGGTCCCTCTCACCTTCACAGGTTCCCCCCCCCTTCTCCCCCCCGGTTCCGCTCGTTGTGAGCAGCCCCGACGCATAGCAGGGAACCTGTGTCAAGCTAAACCGCATCCAATGATGCCCCCATCGCCCCATAAGCAGCCTTCCTCAAACCACCTTGACCTCAATCCGCTCTCTTCATATCCTCCCTTCACCTCCTCCTCCCTCCCCTCCCCTTTTACCGCCATCTGCTGGCTTTCACGGTCGGAGCTTTGAGTGCGGAGCAGATAGCGTGCTGAGTCCCTCCTTCGTTTCAGCATTGCCATCTCTCCATTCACCCTTTCTCAAGCTCCTCGGTCTCTCAAAACCGGCCGTCTCCTCCCTAGTCTTCTACAGACGTTTCTCTCCCTCTCCGCCCCTCCAACCCTCTTCCCACTCCGCCATCCCTCCTCCTGCAAGCTCCTCTGCGGACCCTGTCGAATTCGTCTGACGAGTCTCGACCTCTCCCAAGCACCGCATCCCCCAAGCTCTCTCCGTTGAACGCAGCAGAGTCAGCAGGAACCCTTCCTTCCGTTCCCCGGTACACCAGCTCCCTGCTGTCTGCTCCGGGCGAAGCCAACTGTCAACTGTAGTGATATCCTTGGTGGCATTGTTCTTTGGTAAGTTCCCACCGTAAAATCTCTTCACCGTATTTTTGCACCACACCCCCGGGACCCGAACACCCGGCAAGCCCTACAACCCCTTCCGAGACAGAAGCCCCCGATCAACTCAAGAGACACTGGACCCGGAACCGTACTCGACACGATATCCCGCGATGCGTTACGGACCGCCCGGACCCCTCGTTCACGTACTGGGGTCTTCGATGGATCGTCCGAACCTACCCGCGAAGCCGCGAGATATTCATCATAGACAAGGCTGGGGTGGGAAACGTAGGTCGTAGGTGGTGGGTGGTCGTGCTGGACGAGACGTATTGTATGATGGGATAAAGGGTGCTGGGTGGGCCAATTGGCCCGGAATAACTGTGGTGGAGCTGTGACGGTCGCCGATCCTTCTCAGGCCGGCAATAAGACAATTCGACGTCCCGATCAATATGTGCGAGCGGTGAAGGCCCTCCATGCTGGCTAGTCGGTCTATCGGGGACTATCGTCTTCAACTGCGTGTACGGTGTGCTCGGGTTTACTATTCACAATCCTCCTTACCGGCTTCCTCTGCGCCTTGGCATGCCTGCTCTCCCGAACGGAATCTGGGGAAATTGCGTTTGCCGCACCTTACCGTGAAGTGACAGCTCATTCCAATAGAGGCATGCCACAGCGCGGCCTCATGGATCCGATTGCCCCTTGGAATTGCTGACCGCTCGGACCACCGCCACTGGATTCCTTTCACCGTCACCTTGTATTGAACCTGCAGGTACTAATACTTCACCTCGCTTCAGATCCGAGAGCAATACCTTCTTCACCAGGACCCGTCACCGACCTCCCCAAGAGCCTTCACAATACATTGTAAGCTCTTCACTGCCGCTGTAGGTCACTAAGATGTTCTCTTCAAAGCAGTCGCTGATGGCCTCCTAGGACATTCACCGGGTTACACATTCCCCAGACTCGCGGCAAATCAGGCGGACTCGTTAGCTCGTGCTCTGCCCCCTTCACCCTCACAGACGATCCTCGGTAGCATTCCACCCCGCCAACATCGAATGCAACTTGCAAGGGGTTCAATTTTCCCGGGTTCTTTCGAAGTTTCTCCTTCGGTCACTGTAACGCCTGCACTTTCACTCTCTATAGCTAATATTGTAATTCGGAAGGTATGTCGAGTCAGGCCTTACATGCACCTTACTACTCCATTTGGATTGCGACTAATCTAGCCCGCGTCCAGAACACGCTATAACAGCTTTCCGGCCATCTCGAGCCCGGAAACAATAGGCAGTCTTCAATTGTCCAACTACTCACTTTCATTCCTTCGTTTCGCCATTACAGGCCGCCATTCTCTAATACTGTTCATTCACTGAACGATCCACTCTCTTCACCGCTTGCAATTTGTCTTTCCCGGCGATTCGACGTCCATTCCTTTTCCAACTTCGCAGCAACACCGTCCACCTTCCATCATGGCTTATCAGCACTCACGGTCACGATACGGCCCCTGCGATAGCTTCTTCGTGGAATCCGCTGACGACGGTCTCTACGCGCTCCGTGCCGAACAGCGTGAAAGAGCCAGGGCCATCGCCAGAATGCAGCAACGAGCTCTTGCTAACGAGCTCTCGAGGACGACGGCAGACGAATATCAGGAGGACGTTATGGATCACATGGAGCACATGGAGGTAAGAAAACTGGCTCATACAGGAACAAGCATGTACTAATCATCGACAGGCCTTGACAATGCCCGATGTCAACTCCATCGACATTCAAACAGAGATCCAGTGGTTTATGCGTCCCTACCTTCTCGATTTCCTAATCGAAGCTCATGCTGCATTCGGCTTACTTCCCGAAACCCTGTTCCTCGCTGTGAACTTGCTTGACCGCTACTGCTCGCGTCGTGTGGTATACAAGAAGCACTACCAGCTTGTCGGGTGCGCCGCACTCCTTATCGCCGCGAAATACGGAGACCGCAAGGAGAGAGTTCCAACGATCAAGGAGCTCAAGTCAATGTGCTGCTCGCTTTATGACGACGAAATGTTCACCCAAATGGAGTGGCACGTCCTGCAAACTCTCAACTGGACGGTAGGCCACCCCACCATTGATAGCTTCCTGCAAATTGCTCTGAGCGAAACGGCGTTCGATGCAACGGTGGAGCATATGACTCTCTATATCTGTGAGATAGCTCTCTTCCATCGGGAATTCGTCTCTACCAGGCCTTCTGTCCTCGCTCGGTCCGCACTGGCTCTCGCAAGGTGCATTCTTCACCAACCCCAAGCCGACCGCAACGACTGGGCCGGGGCCTATGATGACGCCACTGTCCTGGGCCTGTCCAACCATCTTTATCAGCCTTCTCAGGTCCTCTCACGCAAGTATGCCTCCGCACACTTGTCTATGGTGTCTACGCTCGTTGAGAACTTCCTCCGTGAGCAGGCGCAGAAGGCCAAGGCCAACGCTGCTGCTACCGCTTCTCAGTTTGCCCCTCCGACTCCGCCGCACATGCAAATTGATGACGTCAAATCATCGGTCGATGGGTTTCTCACCCCGCAAACTCCTCAGAAGAACCCTTTCACATCGGGAATTCCAAATGGATGTCTTACTCCTCCGATCACCCCAGAGGGGGAGCAATTCAATCATGGGAAGCCGAACAGTATCACCTCCTGCATGAACAGCAGCACACCGTCTCCAATGACGATAGTGCAGCCGCAACCGCAGTACCAATACCAGTCGTACATCTAGGTGCAGCATGTACAGTGAAGTGGGAGTTTGCCGTACAGACCTCCCCTTGCTGCATATCGATCTACCTACCACATTGGTCTCGAGGTACCCTCTCAAATCCGACAATCCACATCTTCTCAATACTCCGGCATCTCCCCCTTCAAACTGTATCAAGATTCAATGTGAGCGTCATAGCGTGGTCGATAATTTCCCCTTACCGCATTGCGAGCGATCTGTATCCTGAAGAATCAATATCCTCTTTCGTTTCTAAAGCTGAGCGTCTTTTTACCACCTACCATTTTTCCATTTGTCATTGCTGTTTCCCACTTCTTATTTTGACCCTGCACAGAACGGTCACAAACTTATACCTCTTTATTTGCTGTTGAAGGTGCTACCTGGACGGGAGGCAGAGAAATAACCCTTTTCTTCGAATAATGGAATCACAGAACACTACAAAGAAAGGAAAAAAAAATTCAAACAAGATCCTGTAAAAGAGAAGGGTTAGGGTGATCGTTCCCTTTCCAGCTACTTTCTCACACACACATTGTCAATTCGGATGGGGCGTATGGGAATGGGGCATGGGGGTCCAAGTCCACTTCTCTTTTCTTTTTTGCTTCTTTCGTTTCGTGTTTTAATACCCCTAACCAGATGGAAAAAGGAGAAAGAACACTCGGGTGGTTTGGGCAAACTACCATCACCTTCCGTCCTATCAAGAAGGGGGAAGGGGAGGGTCTGGTAGCAGATTGATTGCTGGGACGGACAGAGAGGGGGGATTCTTAAGACGGGTCCTAGCTACACAAACAATGAAAGAACTTGTTTTTAACCGGAATTAAAACAGCTACTCCTAAGCAACCATATCTGTCTCCCTCGTATCGGATATGTTGCTTCTTCCTGTATGCTCCATCGATCTATGCGGTAATAGCCTAGTTTCGACAGAGTAAGTCCTTACATAGCCCCATAATTCTATGTAAAGCTGCATAGACCGAACTTCTACTTTAAACAATCATGCCTTCTGATAGACTGAGATCCACTCGTTTATTGGCGTCAAGGCCTTTGAAGCTATAAACATGCGCTCGCGGCGCTTATGCATGCATACATGGATGCTGGAAATACCTAAAAAATATTTCACTTCGACGTGACGACACTACACCGAATCTTAAGACCTAGGAGTTGCAGGCGTTCGATTCCTATGTACACCGAAGAGACGGAGCTCGTGCTTAAAGTCATGCACTTGGGTATTTTTGACCCAATTTCCGTGAAACATGCCTTTAGGTTTTCACCAATATTTTAAGCATATATCTTGATTTAATCCGCTCTCTTTTTTAGGAAGAGAAAAAGCTCTCTGATACAGTACCGTTGGGCACCGCCATTATGACAAGACATACCTCTGTGTACCTTCTTACCGTCGCACATTGTAAGTTTGACCACGCCTTTTGCCAAAGCTTCTGCAGGATAAAGACAATGAGCGAGTCCGGTTCTCCCATCGTATGGATGTCTCCCACTCCTCAGCCTTGCGTCTTCTCTTGACCGACCGAACTTCACCCGAACGAGATAGCCAACAACCCTCGAAAGACCAGCCCGCTTCCCGTCCTCAAGAGGAATCCGTCCAAGGCTCTCCGCCACCAATCCCCATCAAGGCGTTTGCATCGTTCTACCAATCGACCATCGGAGTCGGCTTCCCCGCCTCTCTAGGCTGCACGGCTAACTCGAGGTCATCCCCAGCTTCGACGGGCAGGGCCTACACACGATCGGCAGGACAACCGCGAAAGGATTTTGAGTTAACGCAAACGCCGCTGTCGCCATGCTGGCTGGAGGCCTAACTGGCTGGCTGGCGCCTGAGCAGTCAGTTTAATGGTCCTGTCAACTGGCGGCGCAGTACCGGATGGAGCTGGTCGGAGCTGCCATAGGATTGTGGCTTCTCTCGGGCATGCGGTTCCCCATGGCATCACACCTACAGGAGGTCTATTGTTAGAAGATACCTGGCTCAGTCTGTCGTTGGCCATCCTTCTAGTGCCTGTAGCCTCCGCTTTCAGCCACTAGAGACGGGAGTTATCGGCGAGAGACACTCTTACTCTGGGACATTCTACGCCAGCTGCCTTTCCTCTGGCTGTATGCGATTTTACCTACCATGCGAGCACAGAGCGCTGACAGCATGTCACAACTGACGCTGGTATCTGCAGCGGAGACACCCTGGCCGCTACCTCGAGGACAGTTGGATGGACGTGATCGTGCTTCATCACCTCCCGGATACGAATAACGGTCACTCAAGTCACAGCTCTTCCGCTTCCTTCCCTAAACGGCATCGCCTGTAAGCTGCATAATGACGTCAACTCACAGTTTGTTTTGCTGTGCTCTGATTGCTCTCTTGTTTGTTTGGTACTTGAGCGTTCCGCGCTGTGAACGGCGTTTGTGATCGCGGTCGCGGTTGGAGGGACTGCTTTTCGTGAGATGAGGGTCCACCCCTCTGGAACATCATTTAACTTTATCTGCTGTGTCGAGGATGTCCGGCCAGTAGACCGAAACATTCTGAGATCAGATGGACGTTTCCGATAGATGCACACAGGTGGCTATCTTGTCTTGCCTGAATGAAAGGGCTGATGCGCGCCGTCGTGATCTGCAGCCTCCGATTATGGTTCCCTATAGGACGGTCTGGACAGTACACGATGGATCTTGCTTAATTTAACGAGGCTCCATGACCGAAACCCGCATAAGCTCAAAACTGGAACACACCGAATCTTATGAATGCTTTCTATTCCAGACTTCATGGTGAATGAGCCGATTGAAAGGTGTCTCGCACAGACTCAGAAAGTACAGTTTGAAGGGAAGGAGGGAAGAAAGGTGAAGTGTAGTAAGTGGGGAATAGGCTTTGAACCTATCCGACAAAAACATGATACACGCAAACACGACCACCAGCCTACACCAAGTGATGGAGCCGAAAAGAATGTTATTGACATCCGCAGCCACCCTTATGCTTCGAGGCACCATTACCGCCTCCAAGTTCGCCTATGCATCGTTATCGGGGTCTCGTGAATTATGGATTAGTGAGAAGATATCGGGGCCGTCAATAGTTGATCAGCGAGGAAAGGGAAGGAGGCAAGACTGATATAGAGCAAGAGCATGGTCAGCAAGAGCAAGGTATGGAGGAAGAGGATGGCCGAATATGTTTGGCACAGCAGTACGGGACCAAACGGTAGCATCGAACCGATGCACAGTCCGGATGAAAGGTTGGCTGGGGCCCTTACTTACTCTTCGTTCTTGTCTCTCACTTGCGTAACGCCTGGCGCAATCTCGACTTCGTCCGGCAGCTCTCTCAACTGTGCCAGTGCCTCCCGGACGCGATCCAGCCCTAGCTTGATATCTTCGAGCTCATCGTGATCAAGTCCGGCCGTCCAGCAATACTCCTTCACCGCGCCGACGCTCGCCGCCGCTGGCGTAGGAAGCGCCCCGTGAGCCCGCACCCAAGCGATCGCCACTTGCGGCATCGAGCATCGCATGCTACGACTCATCCTCTCCAGGGCTTCCACGAGCTTGAGGTTCTCGTTGAACTCGACGGGCTCGTACTTGGCCAGGAAGCGGCGCAGATCGTCCTGCTTGATCCCACCGAACCGGCGTATCTTCTCCGAGACGTAGCCGTGGAAGAGCGGCCAGCTGGCGAGGACGGGTATGCCGAGACCTTGGCAGGTGTAGGCGACGCCGTCGGTGAGGCTGGCGGGGCTGAACAGGGAGAGCTCGACCTCGACGGCTGCGAGGGGGTGGACGGCGTGGGCGCGGCAGATGGTCTCCGTGTCAGCGTCGCGGAGGGCGATACTGCCGATCTGACCGGAGGCAACATACTCGGCCAGGACTCGAATGGACTCTTCGATGTTCGGAATTGTCGGCGCTGCGGGGGATGTGGGTATGAAGGGACACTCGAAGACGTCGATGGATTTGGTCCCTTTGAGGATAGCAAGGCTATCGGTGATGCTACGATGAAGCCCGGCCATGGTGTATCGCTGGAGCGCGGAGATCCGTCGTGACTCGAAGTCTCCCTTGACATACAGGACGACCTTGGAGGCGTCCTCAGGGTACGTGCTGAAGTAGGCTGCCAGAAGATGGAGAGCATTATTATCGGGTCGCCCGTAGGCGCAACTGCCAATCCAGAGGTTGGACCCGGCGTCTAAAGACGCCTTCAGAGCCCTGAACGCTTCATGATATGGCGTTGGGGCCCATGGTCGGGTGAGGTCTGGCAGGTCAAGGTTCACATCAGTGGCGGGCCCATGGCTCCATACGTAAGGCTGCTTATTTACCCATCAAATTAAGTCCGATCCCGCCCACCGGCCTGCCGGCAATCATCATCGAACCCATATTACATATATAATGTTAGACAAGGAAAAATGAAAGGAGTTCACGTAAGATACATGAAGAGGGGACAAACGTGAAGCTCCGCGGAAGGCCGTGGGAGCTTTTTTCATGGCGGAGACGGAATCCGGACGTCGTCTCTCTCTTCTTAAGTATTATGAGCCTGACTCCTCTTTTCCAGAAACTCGGTTTGCAGGATCACCCTCAGCATGAGAGGCTAAGGGCTGCAGATGTGCCTCACAGGCGCCTGGCCAGCCAGGACGGCCGACGGTGGCGGACTGACATTCGCTGCCATTCCGCTGGGAAAAACGGGGTCGGCATGAGAACAGAGACCGAGCGGTCACATATTTGCATGTATCCTTAGTCGAGTCGAGTATGCGCCTGCGCGCCCGACTCGCTCGGAAGGCTAGTGGAGGACGAAGTAGCAAGATCTCCATCGATATGCTGGCCGTCAGATTCTACGAGGTATGTACTGGATGTAGCGAGCAGAGTGGCGGCGAGGCCGAACAGCGATAGGCAGGCGGTAGGAGCAAGGAGCAAGGAGCAAGGAGCAGCGACTGGGGAGGAAGATGGATATCGCTGCCACACTGCGGAATCCTGGGCAGCCATGGCGTCGCAGGAGCTCAGCATAGCCGAGGGTGGAGGTGGTTCGTGGGCGTGTCAGGAGCAGGCGTTAAGCGCCCCCTGACCACCTATGAATGGGGCGAGCGGAGCTGGGAGGGTGTTTGGGCGGGGAGTGCGGAAAGCGGGCCTATCATGACGCGAGCGGCCGAGATTGGCGGACGGCTGTCAGTCTTGTCGTTTCACCGCTTCCACGCCCGTCCTTACCTTCCAGGTTACTCCTCTCCTCCAACCTCATCAACAGCGAATCCGTCCCCGTCGCAGTCATATCAGCCCGACCGATGGACAATTCCACCGCTCCATCTGCTGTGCCTCCTCAACCTCCATTGGCGGTCGAGACGCCAGAAGCGCCGCCAGCCGATGCGGCTCGGGTCATCATCCTAAGGGACATGCAGAGTAGAGTACTCCGTACTTGCATCCCATTATAGCCCAGCAGGCAGAAACAGAGGATCCCAAACGCATCCAGAGGAGCGTCGGCATGAGCTGAAAATGACCGAGTCTTGGGAAGCGAGAGGTCGGCGAGGCTTTCAAAAAGAGCAGTGCAAGTTGAAGACGAGCGGAGGGTGAAAGCAACCGAAGGCAACGTCTTGGGAGGATCAGAGATGTCAACCTCACGATGAGCATATCAATTTCTGTCTTACGATGACGCCCGTCAATTCTGGTGTGGACCATGGGGCAGTCTTACTCCGCAGGTCTCGCCAGCTCTTTCCGGGCTCTCCCATTCTGGTGCTGGCATGGACCGAAGGTGTCATCAAGCCGCGGGCTGGGATCGAAGAGCTGGTTTCTCGCCCGATCTTGGTCCGTGTATCTTGACTATTGTAACTCATCTTGACGTATCCCTTCGTTCCATCCTCCAGTCTTTTTTGCCCAAGCGAGAGACATGCATCTATATATGCCTATTTCCGGCGCTCGCTGTGTCGTTCATTGCTCAGACTTGGCTCAGGTCGCCTCGGCGAATGCTCTTTTCGGTCCTTGGACGAATCGAGACGCTGGGAGACGGAGCGGAAGCCCAAAACCTGTCTTCAAACCCAGACAAGGCATGGTACGGTACATACGGCTTGTCATGAAGCTGGCATGCTCAGCATTGACAGGAATTTCATGCCCTACCACAACGACTACGTTGGTGCTCCGCGCCGCAACCTGATTGTTTCCAATGTCATGATCACAGCTATTGCGCAGAGAGAGCATACTATACTATGTTCATCATCAGACATAAGAATAGAACTGAGGGATGCCGGGGTCGGCAGTTCGTCGGTGGATCGCGGACCTCCTTCTCTGGAAGCGAAGGGTGATCAAACACCAGCCTTAGCCATCTGATACTGATGCCCGCCTCAACTTATGCCGGACAGACAGTCTCATCCGTGCCATCGAATGGCTGCCGCGTAATTAAATACTCGGTAAAGGTCGAGGCAAACATGTTTCAACTAGAAATCTACCATCGGCCGGGTCGTGAGCCCACACTTCCCTCCATCATCCAGGGGTCAGTTATCCCGTACTATCCTGATCCGGTCGGGCTGTATGGAGCTCCGTCCTATAAGTTTGAACGCATGTCCATTCCCGTCGGTCGTCGCGTGTGAATCGATTCCCCCTTTGACTACACATTCGTTTCTTCTTCCCGTTGCGATTTCATTCGCTCTCCGCGTTCGTTTCATCTAGCGGTCTGTGACTGCCTCCGTTCTTCTTTTCTTCGGCGATCATCAACATGCCGTCGCTCTCTCTTTTTCTCACTCCGGCCCTCCTGATCGGCCGGAGTCTTGGTCAAGTGGTCGGCACCGCTACCGGATTCGCTACGGGCGTTACTGGAGGCGGTGATGCCACACCGGCCGCCCCTTCGGATATCACTGAGTAAGCTGATTGCTGCTGCGATCATCGCTCATCCACTGACCACAATCTTACAGACTTACATCGTGGCTCACCGACGACGAAGCACGGTATGCACTTTCTCATGAGAGCCTCCGATAAGGATGGTCACGCTCATAGATGTAAACCCCCAGAGTCATCCTGATCGATAAGGAGTTCAACTTCATCGGCTCCGAGGGCACCACCACGGCGGAAGGTTGTCGACCGGCATCCAACACCTGCCCGGGCCACGGCGGGCAAGACGCCATCGACGCTGCCAACTGGTGCAGCTCTGATTACCCGGTGGTCAACGTGACGTACGACAACGCCGCTATCGAAGGCATCAACGTGAAGAGCAACAAATCTATCGTCGGCGTGGGCTCCAGCGGCGTGCTCCGCGGCAAGGGCTTACGGATCGCCAACGGAGCGACGAATGTGATCATCCAGAACATCCACATCACGGAGCTGAACCCGCAGTACATCTGGGGCGGAGACGCCATCACCCTCGTCGGCACCGACATGATCTGGATCGACCACTGCAAGTTTTCGTTGATCGGCCGGCAGTTCCTGGTGACGGGCTACGACCCGGCCGGCAACGTGACCATCACCAACAACGAGCTGGACGGGGAGACGAGCTGGTCAGCCTCGTGCAACAACGAGCACTACTGGACCATGCTCTTCTACGGCGAGGACGACCGGGTCACCTTCGCGAACAACTACATCCACCACACCTCGGGCCGGTCGCCTAAGATCGGCGCCGACGACGGCACCGTCCTCTTCCACGCCGTGAACAACTACTGGGCCGACGTGGGCGGGCACGCCTTCGACGTCGGCGCCGGCGCCACCGTCCTGATCGAGGGCAACGTCCTCGACAACGTCACCACCCCCATCACCACCGACACCGCCACCGCCGGCGGCGCCCTCTTCAACGTCCCCGACGACGACGCTGCCGCCCAGTGCGCCGACCTCCTCGGCCGCGACTGCCTCCCCAACGCCGTCACCGACTCCGGCGACTTCCCCGCCTACACCGACGCCGCCGTCCTGACCGCCTTCGGGGCCGCCGGCACCAGCCTCCTCGTCGCCGCCGCCGACGCGGACACGGTGGCCGCGAGTGTCGTGGCCAACGCCGGCGTCGGCAAGCTCTCTTCTTCTTCTTCGTCGTCGTCCGCCTCCTCGGCCGTCTCCGCCACCTCCACCCCCACCGTCGCCGCCAACGTCAACGAGGTCGTAGCGTCCAGCCCCGCCGTCGTCGCTTCCTCTGCTTCCCCTGTAGCCTCCTCAGCGGTGGTCGTGGCCGCTTCCAGCGCCTCTCCGGTCGCCGCAACCCCTACCTCCGCTGCTCCTGTGAAGGTCGCCTCTTCCTCCGCGGCACCCGTCATCGTCGCTTCTTCTTCTGCTTCCCTTCCGAGCGCCAGCGCCAGTGCCGGATCCAGCTCAAGCTCGAGCTCGGGCACCATCGCCGAGTACTACCAGTGCGGCGGGGATGGGTGGACGGGCTCGGGCTCCTGCGCCGCCGGCCTGACGTGCAAGGAGTGGAACGAGTGGTACTCGCAGTGCGTGCAGGAGTGATTGGGTGAGTGAGTGGATAGGCATGGAAGGCGGTCAAACATAAAGAACAAAAAAATAACGAAAGGAGGTCTGAAGTGCTATTGTAAGAAGGAAGCATCATTATAATTCTACGTGCATGCAGTGTGTAATGTAAATAATCCAGTTTCGACCTCGTCTTCTGGAAGATAAGAGAAGAGATATATCAAGGAATTCATCATAAAACATAGAACGCCTTTCCGTGCGCATAATAGACCTTGCTCTTTCGACATCATTGTTTTTTTTGCTGAGCAACCATAAACCCCTCATTATCATTATATGTCATCCAGCAACAATGCGAATCATGGGGAAAAAAGAAGGACTGTGACCCTTTTTTTCCCCCTTGCATCAGCCCTCAAGATAAGGTCCCCCGAACTCCAAACGCATGTGAAGAAGGAACGACGAGGGATATCAATATCAAATAACACACACACACACACACACACAAAACTAGAACCGTCAAGGGTATCAGATTAAAGAAGGAGGAGGATGGCGGACAGGATCATAACGTGTAGTTCCCATGCGCCGGTCCAGGACAAGGACGCTGCTGCCACTGAGCCCGGCGCACCAGTGCCGCTGCTGGAGGCCGTGGCCGCGCTCGCACCTGAGCCAGTCGCTTCTGCCGCGCCTGTGGTTTCAGCCGTTCCGCTGGCCTTTGCGGTCTTGGTCGATGCCACGCTGGTCTGCGCGGTCGTTTTCGATGCCCCACTGGTCTCACCACGGCCCGTTCCTGCTGTACCAGTAGCTTCGCCAAACCCAAGAGAGGATGCGTTGCTACCGGTGGCCCCAACTCCGGTAGAAGCTGCTCCCTCCGCAGTAGCCCCGGAACCGGTGGCCTCGGCTGAACCAGTAACGACAGCGGTTGCAACGGCGCCGCTCTCGCTCCCGGTATCTGCAGCGGCTCCTGAACCAGTGGCTTCCGTCGAACCAGTAACAGCAACGGTTGCGGCGGAACCGCCTCCGCTTTCACTCCCGGTCCCTGCGGCTGCCACCCCAACCACCGTGGTGTCGGCCGCGGCCTCCGTTTCGGCAGGCCGAACAGAGACGCCAGTCTTGGTCTCGCCGCCCACAACGACCACGGGACTCCCGCTGGAGTCGGTGGTGAGGACAACGGCCACGGAAGATGCGCCTGACGCTGCATACCCGCCGGTGACAGCCTCTACGGTCGTTCCGGCAGATGCTTCTGCTGCCGAGGGTTGAGCACCGGCGCCTGTACCTGACGCCTCCGCAACAGAAGCAAGGCTACTAGCGTGGGTTCCCTCACTCGTGCCCTCCGCGGGAGTAGAACCAACCGCTGAAGCAGCGGAAACAGGGCTACCAGTATCGGGCCCCTCGCTCGTCCCTTCTGCTGGGGCAGAACCCACCGCTGAAGCAGCAGAAGCAGGGCTTCCGGCGTGGGTTCCTTCACTCGTCTCCTCCGCGGGACTGGAGCCAACCGATGAAGCAGCAGAAGCGGGTATGTACGTGGTCTGTCCAAGCTCCGCTGTATACGTGGTACCTGGCAATTCGACGACCAACGGCGCCGATGTAGACACGGGAGCAAGGACGACTGGAACGGTCGCGCTTTGCAAATCGCCAGCGGTTATATAGTCTTGGCTCGGAAGGCTACCCGCAGCTTCGGTATGCTGGCTGCTTTGCTGTTGCCCAGCTGCGGAAGGAACATGGGTGCCTTCAGCCAGCGATCCCCGCTCGGTAGAGGAAGCTTGTTCTTCCTGCTGGCCACTTGCACTTCCACTAGGCGCTGATGTATCTGCGCCGCTGGCGGAGGCCCCGACAGCCTGCGGGCTGTGGACGGAAGATTCGGGTGCGATTACAGACTCGGAGGGGGAGCCCGGTGCCTCAGTGGCCGCGTTCTCGCCGGTATGCGCATTGCCTACACCAGCAGATGTGGTGTCGCTGGACACGATGGCCACGTCGGTCGTAGACGCTCCGGATGACGGCTTCGAACCCGAGTTTACAACGTGGGTGGTAGGGACATTAGGCGCGGTTGTTTCCTCGTTAGCCGAAGTGGGCTGGGCAGTCTCTTCGGTGTGTCCGTCTTCGATTGCCTGTGTGGGCTGAAGCGTGCTTTCCGAGCTGACATTGTCAACGGCAGTCGTGTCGCTCGGCGCCGTTTCGCTTTCGAGAGAAGTCGAAGCAGGCTTTACAGCAGTGCTTGCCGGAGGCTGCTCTGCGTGTGCTGAAGACTGCTTTGTCTCCTCAGGCACCGAGGTCTGCGAGGTTGCGGGAACGGCAACCACGGTGGAGGTTGGCGAAGCGACAGTTGTAGTAGACTTTCCCCGAGTGGTCTCTGCGTGGGTTGTTGTTACAGCGGCAGATGTTGGTGTAGCAGTCGTCTTTTTCCCTGTTGAAGCTGGCTTTGCGGACGCCGAAGACGACGAATCATCGTCGTCCAGGGTCGAGGTCGATTTCTCGGTGAGGTAACGGACCCCGTTCAATACAACGATGGGAGCCGCCGCAGTGACGTCGCAGCTCTTGAATGCAGATTCGCTCGGAAAGGCCGAAACGTAGAAGAACTCGTTGGGCGCTTCTGCTTCGGGGACACAGCTATAGAGGGCGCCTTCAGGGTCAGTTGGATCTACGGTGGTATGGAGCTGAGCGGCTGTGTACGTGGCCAAGAAGCTGTCCATGTTCGGATGAGATTTGAGGGTGGCCACATTGCTGCCTGTCGCGGTGGAACAGATGGAGCTTCCTTGCGCGTTCGTGGTAGCCAATGTCCCATACCAAGGATAGGTGGAAGGGTAGTCGGCATGGCCGGTCGGATATGCACTGTGAGGACACGGGTCATTAGCGGCACGAGCAGATCAGGAAGCCCGAATGACTTACAGAACGGTGGTGTAGTTGCCGGCAGTGCCTTTAAGGGTGACGGTAGTAATGACGGTTCCGTTCGCATTACGGTCCAAGGTGCTGTATCCGCTTGGTAGTTGATTCGTCTTCGTGATGGTCTCGGTGATGTTCTTCTTCTTGTCTACGACGTAAACGATGGTGGCCGCGGTGAGAGTCTCCGTGAAGCTCAGTTTCGACCAGCGCCAGGAGGTATATCCCGGGATGCCGACGGTACAGGAATCCGAGCATGAGGGCGACCCAGTGATGGGGAACGGCGCCGTCCCGGTCGCGGTAGGGAGGGAAGCATTGCCGTACGGGGCAGCGGCTGGAAGACATTGGATGAGAAAAAAAAGAAACGCAGGAGGTCACGCCTTCGGCGGTTAGGACATACTCAGTTGGGGAAAGGCACTGCCGGAGCAGGCAAGCAGAAGAAGCGAAAGCAAGTGCCGTGCGGATGAGGGCGCCATCACGACCGAGATGCGCGCGAACGAGGGCGCAGAGGAGAGCAATGCGAGAACAGATCACGGCCTCGAGAGAGGAGGGGCTTCAACGACACCGGGTGAAAAGAGAGTCCGGAGAAGACGGCGTGGGAGAGAAGAGAGGCGCGCATGTTGACGACCGCTCTTAATAATGTATGTCAAGAGGTGCATCTTCATCGGCCTGGCCCCCAATATTGACAGCGGACGGCGAGCAGGGGAGCGGTCATGGATGGTCGGCGGAGGAGAGGCACTGCTCAGCCTGGCCAGTCAGTGAGGGGGACCAATGACGGTGCAGGCGCTCCGCTGGTGCCCGTCCTCGCCCAGGGAGGTGCCGAGACCGGTGGCCCGTGGTTGCATCGTCCCGACAGCTATAATTGACTCCACCTGCAGTAGCGGGAGCGGCAGTGGGCAGAGGCAGTGGAGGCAGTGTGGAGGCAGCAGCAGCAGAGCAGCAGAACAGCAGCAAAGCAGAACGGGGCCATCCCCGGTGAGCGTTGAGCACCAGCTCACTGCGCATCGAGCGGCGAGCACAGCCCTTGGTCCTTGAGAAGAGGATCATCATCAACCCACCGATGTTGGGCTGAGTGCGACGACGGTGGGGTTGCGGTAGCGGTCGTGCAATGTGAACTGAGCCTCGATCAGATGAAAGTTTCCGATGGAGGTCATCGTCGTCGTCGTCACCGCCCTGAATGTGTGATCAGACAAGGAGAGAAGAAGAAGAAGAGGAGGAAGAGGAAGACGACAAGAGGTCAGAAAGAGAGAGAGAGAGAGAGAGAGAGAGAGGAGCCCCGTCATCAGTGGTCCGTGGTTACAGTACTAGTTACCTAGTACCTTACTCCGTAGTAGCGGAGGGACCCTTCGTGCCTTCCTTCCCGTCACCCTTCCCTTTTCCCCCGCACGTTACTTAAACCACTGGCAGGACGGGCCCCCACCTGCCTACACCCACCCAACCACTGGCCATCCACCCATCCATCATCCTGCCGTGAAACATCCAAGGGGTCCCGTCACCGCCAGCGTCCGGGCGAATCCTTCGCTCGTCCGGGGGGTTCGGGGGGGGCACCGCGCGCTAAGGCTACCTGAAGGTGCTACTTACTACCCAACCTGACCTGGCCTTACGATATCCGATCAGTCCTTCGCATCAGCACCACGACGGCAATGGCAGGCAGTGCAAGGGGTCGCACAAGGACTGGGCAGCCACTGGAGAAGCAACCAGCAACCAGCTGTCCATCCATCCTTCTTCCCCTTGACTTGACCTGACTTTTCCTTCCCCTCCATCACGTTCGCGAAACGGTCGTACCTTACCTACCACTTACCTTACTGCACTGTTTTCGCTGTTCTTTACCCGTGTCTGTCCCGCTCGGCGAATGCTGCGCGCCCGTCCAGCAGGTGTGACTTAGGTGCCTGCCCGCTGCCCCGCCTCTCGCCAGGAGATGGCCGCCGCCTTCTACTGCCGCTCCCGCTCCCGCTCCCGCTCCCGTTCCGCATCCTTGGCTCTGTTCCTCCGCTTCTTCTTCTTCCTCCTCCTCTCCCTCTTCCTTTCCTCCGCCGCCGTGACCGCAACCGACGCCAAGCAGCCCATCAGCGTGCCCGTGAGCGAGTACTGGTATGTCCTCCACTTCTGCTGCCTGCTGCCCCCCCTCCCCCAGTCGTCCGTCCTACTCACCCCACCTCGCTCTAGGGATGGCTATGACGGGCCGTGGTCGAGTTTCCAGATCTCCGTCGGCACGCCCTCCCAGATCCTCCGCGTCCTTCCCGCCTCCGACCAGGTCGCCTCCTGGGTCATCCTTCCCGAGGCATGCGCCGGCACGGACTATGACGCGGCGCAGTGCCGCAAGGGTCGAGGCTTCACCTTCGACAACACCACCTCGACCACCTGGAAGAACAAAGGCTTGTTCGAGCTCAGCCTGTGGCCGCTGGAGAGCTCCCTCGGCCTCACCGGCAACGGCGCCTACGGCTTCGACACCCTGACCATCGGCTGGACCGATGACGGCCCCTCGCGCAGCCAACAGATCCTGGCCGGCATCGTCGCGGAGGATTTCTGGATCGGCACGCTGGGTCTGAACCCGCGCCTGATCAACTTCACCACCGTGAACGACAACTGGCCCAGCTTCATGGCCAGCCTGCAGAACGGCACCTCCGCCATCCCCAGCACGTCCTGGTCGTACACCGCCGGCAGCTACAACCGGTCGCCGAAGGTCTACGGAAGCCTGACGCTGGGTGGATACGACAGCACCCGGTTCGAGGACAACGACGTCACCTTCCCCTTTGGCGCGGATCAGAGCTACGACTTCCAGGTCGGCGTCCAGGACATCTACGTCAATTCCGCCCGATACACGCCCCTGCTGACCGAGCAGCACTTCACCTTCCTCAACACCTTGACGCCGTACATCTGGCTGCCCAACGACACCTGCACCGCGTTCGAGGAAGAGTTCGGCCTCGTCTGGAACGAGACCGCCGGGCTGTACCTGATCAACGACACCCTCCACGACACGCTCCTGCAGCGGGCTCCCGAAGTCGTCTTCCGCCTCGGCCCCGCCCTCAATGGCGACTCCGTCACCGTCACGCTCCCCTACACCAGCCTCTACCTGACCGCCGGCTCCGAACTCATCCCCAACGGCACCGAGACCAACCGCTTCTTCCCCATCAAGCGGGCCGCCAACGACACGCAGTACATCTTCGGTCGCGCGTTCCTGCAGAGCGCGTACATGATTGCGAATTACGGTAGGTTTTGCTCCACCCCGCGAACGCGGCAGGCGAAGGCCGGCCACCGACTGACTCGTCCGGCCCGTCACAGACAAGTACAGCTTCAGCCTTCACCAGGCCCTCTATCCGAACACCACCACCCCCGCAAACCTCGTGGCGATCGACTCCCACGCCACCAACTCGACCAACTCAACCTCGACGGACAC
Organism: Myrmaecium sp. VS I D KN 1; assembly: GCA_019775845.1. Lineage (NCBI taxonomy): Eukaryota > Fungi > Ascomycota > Dothideomycetes > Valsariales > Valsariaceae > Myrmaecium > Myrmaecium sp. VS I D KN 1. The sequence continues at coordinate 1,384,120 of JADQAV010000002.1, read as the reverse complement.
CGACGCCGACGATGCCGCGCCCTCCCTGTCCGCGGGCGCCATCGCCGGCATCGCAGTGGGCGCCGCCGTCGGGGTCGCGCTCCTCGGCCTCGCCGCATACCTGCTCTTCCGTCACCGTCCCAGGGGTCCCGGGAAGCGTTCGGGCGGCGGTAGCGGCAGCGAGGGAAGCGATAGAAATGCGCACGCCGTCGCGTACCACGAGGTGGCATCGCAGCAGCGGGAGGAGCTGGAGAACGGCACGACGCAGAAGCACGAGATGGTCGGCGATCACATGCCGCGGGCGGAGCTGATGCAGAAGGACGGCCGCGGCTGGGCGCACGAGCTGGACGATGGGCGGGTGAAGCAATTCCCCGCGGCGTCGCCGTTGTCATCGGAGCCGGCGGAGTTGGAGGGCAGTGTGGTCGGTGGGGGTGGTCGGCGGTGACGGTGCTTGCGGTCGAGGGGTGCGTGTATATTTTTCTATCTTTTTTTCTGTATTTGCCCATTGACTTGATTGTACATGATCCTTTTGGTTTCGGCTCGTAAATGGGGTGAGTCTGGCGTTTCTGATGGCGAAGGTCGGCGGTTGTGTTGTGTGGAACTTGTACCGTATGTACACAGATAGGTACCTTATCGTCGGTGATTTGAAGGAAGGCATATAGTAGAACCGTCTTTCATCTTCATCTTTGTCTTCATCCTTCCCTTTATTCTTCGTTTCGTTTTATGCGTCTCGTTCTGCCGGCGGTGGTCCCAGCTTGCTCGAGGGTATGTGCGGAGAAGCTCCCGTTCTCCCCGTCGTTCCGTCCGCGCGGGTGCAGGCGGTGGACCCTGCATTTTTTTGCTCCGGGTCGCCCGTCCGTCATCCATCCCTCGGAGAAATCCGACCCATCCTCACCCCAATCAATCCCGCCGCTCGTTGACTTCCGACTCGACTCGAAACGGAATTGGGAGCAGCGCAACCCACCTCTTCTTTCTCTTCTTCCTTCTCCCTTTCGCCCTTCCCTCCGACTCCCTTTCCCCCTCCTTCTCCTCCTTTTCCTCCTCGCCATCCCCACCAGCGATCACCGATCCGCAACCATGAGCACGCCCGGGTCCCCCGGCGGAAGGCAGATCATCGCCAAGCCCGTCCCGTAAGGCCACTCCATTCCCGCTCGTGCGCATGGCTGCCCGCTCACCCGCGTGGAAAAATTCAATCGTTAGGCCGGAGCGAGGTTCCTTCCCCTTGGATCACGATGGTACGGCTTGCCTTCCTTTCCTTCTGTCTTTCTCTCCTCGACGATGCGGTGGGCAGAGAGGCGCTGACACGGGAACCTAGGCGAGTGTAAACCCATCATGACACTCTACCTCCGCTGCCTCCGCCGGCACGCCGGCACCAACAACGAGGAGTGCCGGTTGCTGTCCAAGGCCTACCTCAAGTGTCGGATGGAGCGGTACGTGTTAACACAATGCCTTTCCTGGATGGCAGAAGCTGCTGCTGCGGTTCATCGGGCTAATCTGGCGTACGTGCCTGCGTCCTCTAGGAACTTGATGGCGCCCGACGAGATGAAGAATCTGGGGTACAAGGATGACGACGACGAGACAACGACGACGACGACGACAGCGACGATAGCGAGCGGCGCCGCTGCCCAACAACCGAAGAAGTCACAGGAGTAGGGGACACATGGGATATACCAGGACATATCGCGAGCGAGCCAGTTGAATCGTGACGCGGAGAAAAGAGGGGTGGGCCGACGGCGATGCGGATCACGCCGTCGACGGGGACGGGCACATCCGGGCCGACATGCCGGAAAGCGAAGGCTGATTGATGAGGTCGGGTGGAGGAGTCACGATCGGATACGAGATATGGACTCTACGATACGAGAGGAACAGGCGGAGGAAGTGAGCGGAGGCGTACGACGGCGTTGTCGAGAAGAAAAAGTCGATGGAATGGCATTGCGGCGTTATATTTCTCGATGGGAAGGTGGGATACCATAAACACGCGTGTTCAATACAGGAAGTGGCGCACCGAGGGTGTATGTATACAGTATATATACAGTCAAGCGGGGAAAACGTCATATTTTACCAGTCCAGTTCATCCCCCATGCAACTTAGATGCATACCTTATGATTTTTCTCTCATCCACGCGCACATCCGTGCGTGCATGCAGCAACGTGCGACACCTGTCCACGCGTGCGTCCAACAATGCTTTCCCTCCGCAGAATTCCATAGATATCCCCACACCCCACCAAATCCAACCCTAAGCCCTACCCCCTCAGCAAGCCGCCAAAAACTCCTTCAACGTCTCGACGATGACCTGATGATCCTGCTCCTGCTTCAAGCCGCTCACGACCACGACGCCGACGACGCCATCCACGCCGTGCACCCGCACCGGCCACGCGCCGCCGTGGATCGCGAACGCGGCGGGGCGGTCCCCGCCCAGGAGCGCGTACTTCTCCCGGAAGCGCGCCTCGTCCCCGCCCGCCTTCCGGCCGACGTACCAGCTGCTCCGCCCCCACCGGAGCGCCGTCGCCCGCTTCCGCCGCACCCAGTCGTCGTTGTCCGGGCCCGTGCCGGCGCCGAGGGCGGCGTGGAAGAGCGGCTGCGGCCCGTTCGCGTGCGCGATGTGGATCACCACCCCGCCGGAGGGCGATGGAGCGCCGAGGTGGGGAAAGCAGCGGAGCAGTCGGGCGCGGAGCAGCGTGCCCAGCGTCCAGGCGTCGGCGGCGGTGAAGTGGGGCAGCGTGAGCGCGTGCTCTTCCGCTTCGAGCGCGGCGAGGTCGTGCGAGGGGGCGGGCAGCTGCTCGGTCGGAGCGGTGGTGGAGTCGGACATGGTGGTGAGATGGATGGTTGTGCTGGTTGCGGCGGTAGGGAGATGGAGGTCGATGTGCGGCGAATTTGATTGAAGTGTGGGGGCACAATGTGTCGCTGTCGATGTCGGCGTGGATGGCGGAAGACGTTCCGGAGGGAAGGGGGAAGGAAAACGACGATTGTTTATATGGTATCCCAGAGGATGTAGGATGGTGGGGGTGCTTGGTGGGGTAAAGGTACCTGGGTGGTGTGGTTCAATGATGATGAGGGGAACTACTACCTTGTAATAGTTGCTCCGGGGGCGAGAGAAGCCCCACTCTTTCTTACGTGAATCGAAATTCAGCCCCCCGGCCATCGCACTTTGGAGGAGCAACAAGGTAAGGTCCACGCGAACCGAGAACGAGAACAGCCTCTTCTTGCCGCCTTGGGACTGAGGAGCTGCGCGCAGTTCAGATGATTTGTATCAGTCACCACAATTCATCAAGTTGCTGGTCCATCGAACATAGCACATATTTCATATCTATATTCATTCCCAAACCGTCATCCAATGACACAAGACAGCGGGTATAACTCGTGTACAAGTAAAAGTTAGACATTAGAGAAAAATATAGGGAAAGGGGGAAAAAAACGACGAGGTATAAAGCGGCCCGGATCTCCCTCCATTTCCTCAAATCAAAAGGCAGCAGCGATCTCCCCTTACTTCTTGCTCATCACCTTCGCCAGACTGCCTCTTCGACTGCTGCCGGGCCGACTCGACACCGAGTTCGTCCTCGACCGGGTATGTCCAAACGACTCCATCGTATTGACACGATCGATATCGTACGGGTTGTCGGGGAACTCGATCTTCCGCTCGCTTCTCGTCGAATGGCCGGTCTTGATTCGCTCGAAGTGCGGTTCCGTCTCCTCGTATCCCTCCTCGGATGCTTCGCGCTCCGCAACACCCTGCGCCTCTTCCGGCACTTGCTCGCTCGGCTCGGGTACGGGGGCGGCCTGTCCGCGGATCTTCTGCATGAACGCGTCCGCCTGGGCGGCATACTTGCACCGCAGACGGATGGGAGCACCGTACTTGTAGAAAAGGAAAGGGAAAGGCAAACACGCCAGGGCCAAAAAGGCAGGGATGGAGGAGGCCCAGTGGATTCCTGGTATTCATGTTAGTTCAGACTTCACCAGCTCGTCTTCTCAGCGCCACGCTACTTACCTAAGTTGTCGTACATCTGGGTCGTGAACAGAGGGAAAGCAGCACCGAAGAGACTTCGGATGACTGAATTGGCGGCCAAGACCGACGCGGCGAAGATGGTGTACGAGTCGATGAGGTAGTTCATGACGGACAGGAAGATCAAGACCATGCCGAATCCAAAGGGCGCGGAAGCGATGATGCTCACAATCCAGTGGATCGAAGTATAGTTCGTCCAAGCGAACCAGAACAAGCCGATTGGCAGTGCTACGCCCCCGATGATGCCAGGTGGAAGACGCGCCTCGGGAGCAGCGTACCCGTTTCCTGCGTGAACGGCCTTGAGATATCTCTTGTTGTCGATCGTCAGGATCCAGGCCAGCGCGCAAAACATGCCGACCGCCACTCCGATGAAAGGCAGACCACCGATTCCTTCACTCCAGCCTCGGTTCAACTGGTAGACGATGGGGAAGGCACCGAAGAGCAGGTACAAAGTTCCGTAGATAATGGCCATATAGATGCTGAGGAGGAACACGATGGGTTCGCGGAAAAGCAGGATCCACGGCCGGGAAAGCGCGGTGGAGAAGGCTTCTGAGACCGAAACTGGTCCGGCTTCAATCTCACCGCGACTTTGGTACACCTTGCCGGTGATCTTGGACAGTTTGGCGGCGCGTCTCCGGAGAAGGACGGGCGCGTAGGTTTCCGGGATAATCAAGGTGCCGAGTATCCAGAGCGTGCCGGAAAAGATGGCCATCAGGCCTTCGACCCACCGCCACCCTTCCGTCTCACCCAAAAAGCCACCGACAATGGGACCAAGGACGGGGCCCATAAACGGAGCCATGCTGAAGATCGCCATGGCCAGACCGCGCTCTTTGGCGGAGAACATATCCGCAATGACGCCGCCAGCGTTGGTGAGGGGGGAGGACCCGAAAGTGCCGGCAAAGAACCGGAGGATGAGCAAGGTCCAGATATTTTGCGCGCCAGCACATCCGGCGTTGAATGCGGCAAAGGCTCCAAAAGTGCTGCGTTGGTCAGTATCGCTCACGGTGACAGCCGTTCAGGGGGTTGATCAACATACATGAACTGCACAATTTGACGACCGAACAGCTCGGAGACAGGCGCGGCAAGGAGCGGTCCGCCAGCGAACCCAACCACGAAGAGCGAGAGACCCAGCGTGGCCACTTCCTGGCTGACTTGGAACTCGTACATCATCAGGGTGATACCTGCAGGGGTGGAACACACGTTAGTCAGGCTCGGCGATGCCGGGGAGAACCAGGGGCGCGAAGGAGAGCCGACGTACCTCCAGAGTAGGCGGAAGAACAGAAAGCCACGGCCAGGGTCGCGACGGCCATGGTCAGGGCGATAGTCCACTTCTTTACGGCCGGGAAGAGCATCGGATTTCGGGGGTCGTTCTCGATCCATTCGACGACGTAGGGATCCTCCTCCGTACCGCTCCCCTCGTAATTGTAGTTGATAATCTCATCGGTAAGGATGTCTTGCTTCAGGATCAGCTTCCAATGCGGGATCTTGGTGGGCCCCGCGCCCGACTCGACGTCGCGATTTTTTTCGGCCATGTGAGCAAGGCCAGGCAGGGGAGCGAGATGGCGTGGTCTGTGGAGTTACCAATCAAGCGCTCTGCGATCTTCGGACGGATTGCGTTTCTTTTAAATTCCAAGGGCGGATGGGGGTACAATGACGTTGCGGACAGGGGACAGCCGAGATCTCTGATATAGAGGGAGAGAAGAAAAGGACAGGCAATCAGATAGAGGAACAGAGAGTGAAGACGAGAAGGGGGGGAAAGAAAGAGAAAAGAGGAAAAAAGGGCCGGCAAGATACGAGGAGGTAGGGCAGGATCGGATGGTTATAAACATAACGCTTACATCCGGGGGGGTGCGCCTGATGAGTGGACGGAAGAGCTAAGTTAGTGAGTGGGTTATTAGGTAGAAAGGCAGTGTGGATGGGTAGAGAAATAAAATACGGAGATGCCGAAAAAACGGGTCTGCAGGTTTACATCACGGGGTGGCCGGGTGGCCCGGACGCTGAAAGGTGAGGTCGCTGAGGGAAGGCACCGACTTGTGGTACGGATAGACAAGCCAACACCGGGTCCAAGCGAGTCAAGCCGCCCGGGTGGCCTGGCCGTGGTAGTTGTGTGGCCGTGAGGTGCAGTGGATGAGTGGGTGAGTGGGTGAGTGGGTGCCTCGGGCTGGGCTGGAAGGGACCTCTTCTGGGCCCGCCACGGCCGTACCTAAGAGATCGATAAGGGCCATATTGGAACCTGGAAGAGCCCAGGAGGGGGAACTGCCTCGGCTCGTGTGAGGAGGAGAAAGCACGAGTAAGGTACGGATAACAGGCCGAGGACTAAAAGACCAGTACAGACCAGTACTAGGTAGCCTTAGCAACCAATCCACCCCTTTTCTTCCCCCAAGAACCGGAACCCGGACACCCCGCTCTCCCGTCACCCGTCGGAACGGAATTTGGCCGCCTCACAGTCCGTCCGTCGGGTCCACTGGAGTACCATTTAAAAAGGTTACCGTAGGTGCCCTATCAAGACAATACGATACAGTGATATACCATACTAGGGATGGGAGTACGGTATGCTTCCTCTCATTTCTCGAATCCTCAGGCATAATCGGTTCTCTGGGCTACCTTACCCCTCGGTCGGTCACCGCTCCCTCCTCCGCGGACCGTCGGGCTCTTCCATGCTTCATGTTCCTGACCAAGGGAAACCACCTAGCAGAAAAGTTTCTGACGATAGCAGAACGATCAAGGTTCTCCGTTCTTCTTTTCCGCCGCCGTCTCATCTGATGCATGATGGACGGAACGACGACATTCCGCTACGGTCGTAAGGTATCGCAACCGCAAACGGCGTGTCCGAACATCTCTTCTGTGTCGTTTCGGCCGCAAGGGGGACGGCGGGAAGAGGTGTGCACGGTGTGGTCTGGTGTGGTGTGGTGCGGTGCGGTGTGGGGAGGTCGGGGTGCCAAGGCCAGTCGTACGTGTGTCGTGGGAAATTTGATACGTAAACCCCACCCCACCACAAATTGTAGGTGCCTTGCCTTGCCGATCCGGTCAAGGCATGCATGAGCGGATGGTGTTCCGCGTTCCGAGCAACGCGGCGGCAGCATGTGCGCACACCAACTGGCTTATCGTTGTACATATCCGCGCCCTGACAATGGCACACCTTATCCCAGGTCTCACTCACATACTGAGGTAATGATATACATACATTACCTAGCTATATATGAAACCTGGAAATCCTTCGAACTTGGACTCTCCTCGACCAGATCCTGATCCAGTTACGAGAACAAACACGATAAGTAGGTCAAAACGAAGAGACGAGCGTCTGTGTTCTTACCACTCACAGTGATCGGCCGCTGGCTATATATTCAACCAGCATGTCATCTTTCAAGCAATCATGAATCAATCGACTCTTGATGCTGTACAGTATCGGTGAGGTATGTATATATTGAAGTACAATAAGATAATGACCCCACATTCTTTTTAGCCCCTTCTCTCCGTTTCCTACTCTTTTACTGCATCAGCTCCCACTACGCTCTTCCTCAAGACCCCCTTCCTTCAAGAACAAAAACATCTACAACCGCCGTGCGGCGCCGGGAAGCCCTCTCGTCACGAGCCAAACCAATCCCACAGCGGCGGTGAGCGCGAAAGTTCGCCGGCCGACCGGCGGCACCGCTGCCGCCACCCAGTGCGCGATCCATGAGAGGAGCGGCTGTTCCCTCTTAATGCTGCTGCTGCCGCCGCGACGGATGGCGGAGATAGAATGTAGCGTGAGCGAGAAAGAGCCTTCCTGCTCTCCGAAGAAGCTGTGTGGCCGTTAGCGGACGCGGAGGCCCCTCTCCGAAAATGGAAGAAGGGGGTGAACGTTACCTGCGCATCATCATGCTGAAGCGCTTGATGTTCTTCAAGTTGATCGGAGGAGCATCCCTCCGCTCTTTGCCCCGGTATGTGGGCCGGAGCGCGCTCCAGGGGATGAAGATCGAGGTCTTCGCCGACGCTCCCCTCGACCCCGCCTGCTCTTTGTCGCCGACGTGGAAGTCGTACTCGTACGAGATGGCTGCCTGCTCACGGCCGTCCTCAGGGTTCCGAGGAAGGATCTCGTCCTTCAGGATGAAGGTGTACGTCTTGGCTGTATAGGAGAGAATTGTGAGAATGCACCCGCTTGTGTTCCCTAGAAGGTGTAGGAGGAAGGGAGACACAGGAAGGAAGGGGGTAGTCGACGGGGACTATGGGGGCAGGAAAGAAGAAAATAGAGAAGAACGAGAAACCAGAAAACACTGACCGTCGGCGTCGGAGAGGACGAGCTCAATGCCGTCGTACGCAGAGAGATCCCACGTTCGCTCCGTGCTCGCGGTGCGTTGGCTCGCGAAGCCCGCCCCTCCCAAGGTCTTGATGTCGAGGTAGCCATGGAAACGGGCATATGAGGGGTAGCATTCGAGGTAGGACTATATATATGCACGCGCGACGACGAAGACGAAGACGACGACGGCGAGAATCATCAGGATCAAATGGAACTCCTTGCGTTTGCTTTCCAAAGGGGTTTCACGAGAAGGAGCGCATCTCCATCTACCGAAAACGTACATATGAGTTTCCTCCACGCACGCGATCGTCACTGGCCACCCAGTCGAGCGATGTCCAGGCGCTATGTACATCGTTCCCCTCCACCGGGGGTGATGTCAGCGGATTTCTATCCGGAACGGCAGCAAAGTCGGAGAGAAACAGGAGCGGAAGAAAGCAGAATAAGACGGTGCAGTCAGGTTTACCTTTTCCCTCCGAAGATGTGCTTGGAGCCGTCCTTCATCGTGCTTCGGGAATGGTCCTAATCTGATTGGAGAAGAGAAAAAGATGGGATGCAACCCTGAATGACAATGACAGGCACGACAGGTAACTTAATGACGACGGATGATGCCGCCAATGGGGTCCCAGCAATGCCAAGAACAGCCGACGGGGTCCCTTCCGTATCGGGAGAGATGTTTTGTGATTAGATAAGATCGGCTGGGCGTCCGCAGTATCCAGTGTGAAAGGCGGGCAACCCTCTCTTGCAGTACCTTGTCACGTATATATAGTGTGATACATTTACAGAAGAGCATCTGTTGAGAGAAAATATACGAATGAAACACGGCGGTAGGATTGGTGCGGCACCACGCCTATCTCTCGCCACGGCTGATCAACACCTGCTGCGACATTCGCTGCGAGGATAAGAATAAAGTAAAAAAAGGCACTTGCTCTTGCACCTGTATAGAGATTGACATTTATGTATTAATTAAACCAAAAGGAGACAAGTAAAAGGGGTGGGTCGCCATCAGACCCAGGGGCGGCTAGAAAAAGAGATGCGATCCGAAGTCTTTTGTACTCACGCCGGTGCAACTGGCGGATTCTTGATGTAGTGGTGCGCTGTAATGAACTGCGGGTGGAAAGAAAAGGAAGTACACATACAATGAAGTCGGGGAGCTTGACGTATGCTTTCTACCAAAGAAAACGGGAATTTTACAAGCGGGCTAGAAGCCGGGAACAGCAACAGAGAGAAGTTGGAGATGCTGCTGTTCCCGATTGCCCTCCGGATTTACAGGAGAAGGGGAGAAATGGGTATGGCGATGACAATATGAAGGTAGAAAAGAAAAAGAGGTCAGGTATCGGACGCTCAACGCCGGGGGGGATATTCTTTTATGAAGGCAGGGGATGTTGCGGGAAGGAAGCCCAAGTTGACTGAGAAACCGAGGAAGCGAAAAAGATCGGTATGCGGGGATGACTCGTCAACGAAGTCCGATGACGCTCTGTGATGTCTATTAGCTAATATCACAACGTTCCTTCAGTTCGCTCCTTGGGCTTACCATCTCAAGCGTCCACACCCTTCTGATCCAGACCTTGAGTTTACCGTTGACTCCTTCCACGTTCTCCAACTCAACTCCTTCCCACCAGCACCGTCGGGCAGGCTTCCGCCAAAACAGCAACAGCTTCTGAGCCATTCCAACGGCGTTGTTGTTGACCAAGTCATTACCCTTGATGTCGGTTCGGAGCCGCGCTAGCGCAATGCTACAGATGACAGCCTTGTTAGGCTCGCCAGCGCGGTGGCCCCATCTGTCGTCGTGGTTGAAACCGCTGCGCACGCTTAGTGAGGGCACTACGGCGAGCTCATTTCCAATTGGACTTACCCAGCTGTCAACATCTCGATCAGGTGTTGCTCAGTAGTGCCTGGCTCCTCGCTCTTACGCAAGCCCGAAAAAATACCGTCCTGTTTCAACAGCTCCCTGCCGGCTGCCCGCTTGATTTCAATCATCTCGGGCTGCTCAATGTCCTTCCGGGGCGGGATAACGTAGAAATCAAGATCCTCTCTCAACACGATAATACCTACTCTGTCCTGAAGCATATCTCTCGCGGAACCGTGCATTGGCTCGATCGTGACCGCCTCCGGGTTATGATCTCCAGAAAGCGTGGTAGGAGAGGGTGGAGAAACAGGAATAGTCTGGGCAACATGCCTGAAGAACTCAAGCATGTATTGCAAGGAATTCGGATCATACTGGGATTGATAAGATATGTCAGAAAGGTAGATAGAAGAGTTGGAGAGGTGATGCAGGATTGCTTGGATAGAGCTTGGGGTTACGGCTTGGACTACGAGTGAACCGGGGGTACTGACGTCTACTGGGTACACATCTCCATCGTGGTATGAGTTCATGTGTCCATCGGGCAGCAGGCCGTTGGGGAAAAGCGAGAGAAGGACGAATTCCGGCAGAGTAAGAAGCTCGTCCCTGGATAATGTAAACCTCGTGCCGCTTTGTCAGATGCTCTGATTAGCAACCGTCGTAAAATCGTCTCATAGCTGTTTAACATACCGAAGCTCTAGAGTGATGTTCTCGTCGGATCCTCCTTGTGTAACCGGTTGTCAGCTGAGTCAAAGGCAGCAAAACATGCAGCGTGCGCAAGACGCCGTACCTGCAAGAGTGTTTATGGGCGGCGCGCCGCCTTGCGAGACTTGCGTGATGATGCTCGCTGGACCTCCTGCGGTCGCCATGACGTATGTGAAAGATTCTAACGGACTGGAGCCTTCACTGTAGGGCGGGGGCGGTTCGCCGTCGTCAAGATCCTTGCTGGAGCCGTCCTTTGTGTCACGGGGAAGAGCAGCCTTGGTCTCAGCAACAGCTGCAGCACCCGTTGATGAAGAGGATTCGGTGAAGGGCGGCGCTGGAGCGAAGGCTGGCGGCCTATCTTCGTCCGAGCAAGCGACGGCGACCTCGTGATGCTGGTCGTCGGAAGGCGAAGGGGGAAAGTAGAGGGAGGAGAAGGGAGGGGGGTACGGCGACTCTGCCGCGGATTCAGCTAACTCGGCGTCGTCGCGGACTTGTGCAGCGGATGAACAGAGGGAGTCGTTGCTGTTGGCGTAGTTGCGTCGGGGACGGAAGTTGAAAGGAGCGTGGGTGGATGGATGCTTGCTTGGATCCAAGGTGAAGGTGGTTGGAGGTTGCGGGCCTGAGATTAGGGATGCACGACGGCGGTCCGGGGGCAACAACAACCCGGCAGGCTGAACGGGTGGTTTGCGGGGAAGTGTCGGCGGACGGCGGATTGAGCAGCGGAGGCGGCCGTCCAACGGTGGTAGAAGGGCGATGTACCTGAGGTATGTAGTAGTAGGTAAGTATCTGACCGTCAGGCACAGCTCCGGGAGGTAATGGCAGCAGTCACCGGGGCGCGCAGCGTTCAGGGAAGGATGGGAGACGTTGCGAGGATCTGGGATGGCATCGACCGACCGGTACCGTACCTTAGGTTAGTAAGGTAACTTCAGTTACCTCAAGGGAAGGTACGGAGTACATAAGCAACAGCAACCGGGGAGCGAGCGGCGGCCTGTTCGCTGGACGTGCTGGACGTGCACCACGCCAGATGTGGGATAGCTTGGGGGCCCAGGGGGGAGATTGGGACCCGTCTCGGCGCTTCGGGTTTCATCAGGCATGAATGGTTGCGCGAGCCTGTTGAGACCTCAGGCATGAAGTTCTTGCGCTACCTACAGTACTACCTACTTCTCTCCAGGCACTTCGTATGTATGTCCATTATGTACGTACAGTACATTCGAATCGTGCGGAGAGCGGAGGTTTAGATCTGTGGATGGCAAAGAGTACATATATTGACAATCCATCTGCATCATCACACTACTCCAATGTTACATACATCATTTGCCCATCCGGCCCGAACCCGTTCACTGCGTTTCTGACATCCTCAATGTTTCGCTACGACGCCGGCCTCGTTTGCTTGCGCCGCAATCTTCTTCTTGTATTGCTGCACCGTCCCGTCGAAATGTTGCACCGTCCCGTTATCGCACACCCAGAGGCTGGTGCAGACATTTTGCAGCATCGTCACATCGTGACTGACCATGAGGACACCGCCCTCGAAATTCCGAAGCGCCGTGGACAACGCGTCCATGGCCTCGATATCAAGATGGTTGGACGGCTCGTCGAGAACGAGGATGTGCGGGTTCTGCAACGAGAGACAGGCGAATGCAACGCGAGATTTCTGACCTCCGGACAGCAGCGCCATCTTCTGCAGGCCAGTCATGCCTGTGATACCAAACGCACCAAGGTGACGACGATAATCTTCGTCCGACTTGCCGGGATACCTGGAGGCCATGAAACCAACAGCGCTCATGTTCAAATCAAGGGCATCAACGTGATGCTGCGCAAAGAAACCCAGCCGGAGGCGGGGATTCCGAGAGATCATCCCTGAGGTCGGCTCCAGTTGTCCAATGAGCAGTTTCAAAGCGGTCGTCTTACCCGCACCGTTAGGACCAACGATACCGATACGAGAGTCGAGCTGGACGTCGAGATCGACATTCCGCAACAAAGGCTTGTCGGGGGCATAGCCAAAGCTGACGTTCTGCATCTGGATTATCGGAGGAGAAAGCTTCTCTACCTCGGGAAACTTGAAGTGAACCGTGTATTCACTCTCTGGCGCTTCGAGAACGGGCATACGCTCAAGCTTCTTGATCCTAGACTGCGCCTCGGATGACTTGGCAGCATTGTACCTGAACTTGTCGATGAACGCCTGTAGATGGGCTCTTTCGGCCATTTGCTTCTCGTATTCTCTTTTCGCAGTCTTACGACGTTCCTCTTTCGTGGCGTAGAAAGAATCAAAGTTGGCACCCTTGTAGTAGTCTAGACGCTCTGAGTGCTGATGAATGATGTCCGTGGCGACTTCGTTCAGGAAAGCACGGTCGTGTGAGACGACTAGCACAGTGCTGGGATAACTCTGCAGATAGTTCGAGAGGAAGGTGATGGATGGAACGTCCAACATATTGGATGGTTCATCCAGAAGCAGAAGGTCAGGCTCGCAAAAAAGGGCTCTAGCCAATGCCAAACGCATTCTCCAACCACCAGAGAATGTCTTTGTCGCATATTGCTGGCGCTCGGGAGAGAAACCGAGACCGGCCAAGATGCTAGCAGCACGGGATTCGGCCTTATCGGACTCCATTTCAGAGAGCTTTGCATGGATGTCACTAAGCGTGATGTCGAGACCCTCACGCTGCTTGTCCAACTTGGCAGCATCGGCCGATGTGTCGGCCATGGATGCTCGCTCAGCTTCTATCTGTGCCAGTTCTTTGCTGATTTTCTGGGGAATGTTAGCAGGCGTTTCCAGAGATGTTGGTGACCGTCACAAACCTCTTGCTCTTTCAAAAGATGCTTTCGCCAGACGTCGGCATCCAGAACTGCCTGAAGCGCTGGTGTGTCGTCTCCGGTTATCTGGACAGCCGGGTTAATAATGTTCTTCACTACTTTCCAAGATGGGATGGGATCGACTAACTTCTTGCTCTACATGCAGGATGGAGATGTGTGTAGGCACTGGGACCTCTCTACGGCTGAGAGCTCGCAGCAGCGTTGATTTACCAATACCGTTCTGACCCACTAAGCCGTAACGGTGACCGTAAGCCAGGGTAAGACTGGTGTCGGTAAGAATCCGTTTGCCGCTGATCGAGACATCAAAACTATCGATCTTGATATCCTTGCTCTTTGAGGCGGAATCGGAGCCGAGCTGAAGAGGGTTGACGGCCATGTAGAACTCTTCATACGACTGCGTCTCACTGGGCTCATTGAGCAGCCTGGAGGCCTCATATTCGACATTTTTCATCACCTTCCTCTCTTGCTTGGCGCGGATCTTACGTTCTGCTTTCTCCAGCTTCTTCCGGTCGACCCTCGACTCGACACGCTTGGTGTTCGCGGACTCCAGGTCCACCGCACCGCCTGCCAACCCCAGCGTGGACGACATGTTCCGCTGCGACCCCACATGGACAGCCTGATCCAGCTTCCTCGCTGTTGGCGCCATTTGCCTCCGCTCGCCGTCCACGCCGTTTGCAGCGTTGAGTTGGGAAACGAACCTCTCTACAAGATTCTGGATAGTCACTTCATTCTGCTCGGACAGGTCACCTGATGCGGACACCAGCAGAGCAGTGATGGTGGAAGCCGCCTCCGCCAAGGGCGAGGGCGTATTCGGGTCAGCATCGGAGGAGAAGGACTTTGAGGCGTGCGTCAGGTATCCAACCGAGTAGTCCAACAGAACCGGATCGATGTTAGGGATCTGGGCTCTGATCTCTGCCTCCATGGTTGAGTGGACTATCGTAGGTACGGAGTACTGTAGGTAGTGACCGATCAGTTGCCGCTGGCCGGGGTTTGAGATGATAGTCGGAGACAGTGTCAGGGCAGTCCGGGGAGTCAGGGCGGTGGTCCTACGCTCGGTTGGAGGAACAAAGACAAATTCGGAGGCTGTGGCGCTGCTCGCTCGCGCGCATCAGGGCGCTTGCTTGGCGGGGGACTGCCCTGCTGTCCGATCTCACTACCTGCCCATCTCCCGGTGCCCCTCTCCCGGCGCCCAGCCAACTCCTGCACATCTTTGCACTGTCCGACCTGTGTGTGCCTCCACGGCGTGTGCAGCCTAGCCTCTTGCAAGTCGGTACGTACGGTAAGCGCGTACTCAGAGTACTCGGGTCCTTCGGGCAAAACAAAGCATGAAACGTTCCCCCCTGCCGTGGCAATTCACGTCCACCACGGCCACTGCCTCTCCTCGGACGGTGCTGGTTCCCATACACAGGAGGGGCACCGTCATCTGGCTGGAGGTCGAGGAGGAGAGCGGCATCAGATAATAGCCAGTGCAACAACGACGGTTGACTGACACTGTCCATCGTCTTCCCTACGGAGGATCAACCCACCCATTCAGCTGGCTTCGCATGTAGCCGATAGCCAATCGTGCCCGCTTCAAATACGATTGCGCTTTCGTGAGCCAGATCTGCCCCCAACCGCCCTACGGCCTTGGACCGACGGCGCAACTGGATGGCGAGACGCGTGGAGACGACTAGGAACGACGGCACGGAGGACTGGTGGAAGACGGGCACGATGGGCTACAATCTGCGCCGCAAAACACGCTATTTCTTGCATGGCGCAATTACCACCGCTCCTCCTCCGCTGATGATCCTGGCCTCGGCATCCAGCTGCAGACGATGTACGCAAGGTTCTACCGGCAACATCTTAGAAGCTCTTTGTCTTCCCCTCCGAGCGGTGGAACAGGTTCGGTTGCAGTCGCCCTCACTCTCCCGTCGACGCTGGACCCGCCGTGGTTGGTGCTGCTTCAAAGCACTGACACCGTTCTGTCCTCTTGCCTATCCCTATTCTTGTGCACCTGGCAAGTTATCATGGACTGGTGCAAAATCATGGCCGGCGCAGTCTATCCACCCTCCCGCGGAAGTATCTCCACGTTTCGAGGCTTCGAATTTGGGGGAGGGGTGGCGGGTACAAGCTATTAGGCCAACGACTGATCATCTCACTTCTATGAAGACGTCGCTTGTCGCATCCCTTCGCCTGTCTCTGACGTACCATGATCCTTGCCGGTCCAGTGCGCTCGTATGCCCGCTCGGCTTACGATCGGTCTGAACGCAGGAAAAGAACTGCCGCCAGCTGATGTGCGTAGTTACATCTGCGCCGGTCAGCCGCGGGTGGGTGCTTTACAGTCGTAGTGGGATAATACCATCATGATGTCCATCACGGATTGTCTCTCTAAGTGGCGCCGCCTTTGGGGTGGTCGTCAAAACATACAGAGTGTTCGAAATTACAGTCGAGATAATTGTAGCGCTTGCGGGCCGTTTGTTGATTCTGGTTATTGCTGCTGCTGTTCTTATTTTATTATAAGTCATGTCAGGGGCCAGGCTAGTAACCAGCGAAATCGACGAGCGAGGACCCGACGTCGATTGGCGTCAACCTTCCTTTAAATTGGACCCGAGGTTCGGATTCACCATCTCGGGTCTCATCTGTAGGAAGGCTTCTCGCTTGCTCGGTGCCTGGCCGCATCCGCGCGGTGTCGAGGGTCAAAGGACATGTCAATGGGCGTGGTACGAAGATCGCCTCTGAGACCTTTTGTTTGTGTTGCTACCTACAGTGTCAAGGCTGGCAGCCTGCGGGCCTGATTGCACTCAACAGATGATGGTTGAAATTGAGGACGAGGATCAGGTTGTAGTCACCGACAGCGCAGAACAGGACCGGGAGGAAGGAGAGAAAAGCAAGTCGAGATGGCGTGTCCCCTGATGGACCATCACAATAGGGACTCCTACCATACAATGGCCGGATTTCATCGACGGTAAGGCTATAGCAAATACCTACTCAACTAGTGTGGTGTGGCCGATGCATCCAGAGGCTGAGAGGTGCAGACGGGACAGGACCACTGTTGACATTCCATAATTTATCCTTTCGCTCGCTAATCCTGTCGTGAATCCTGGTTCACTTGTCGGCTTGCGGCCAACCTCGTCGATCATTTAGTGCGCTTTCGCCTTTGCTTCCTTACCTACCGACCTCCACCCTCCGCTCTCTCCCCATTGCTACATACTACTACCTGCTTCCTCCTCTTCTCCCGTGGCCTCCTCCTTCCACTACCACCTCTCCACCTCGGGCCTGGCCGACCCTCTTCCTCGACCCGTTCCTCCTTGTCCCCCTCAAGAGCTGCGGCGGCTGCGACCCCCCGGCCTGAAAGCAGCCTGTTGATCGCGTTTGTTTGGTTCCCTCTCCACGGCCTCTCTCGTTTCTGTGGAGATGCCATAATGCTCACGACGGCCAACAACCGCGTCCACCCGAGTCCCTCCTCGATTGAACGTTACAGGTCACGGCGCCTTGACGTGTAGAAAGAATGAAAACAGCTCCGACGGTACAGATCCCAGTCCGCAATCGCGCCTGCCCGTGGTTACCATCGCAACTCGAGTCAAGCTTGACCGCTCCCCCGTTGCATGAGCATCGCACCCACCTCTTGCCCACCCAGTCTTGATAACTCCTCGCTCCTCGTCTGTCTCAGGAACCTCGTGGAGAGTGAGCTAACTCGCTTATAACAGCTTTGCGCCACTGCCACTGCCGTCGGTGCGTCCGCCGTCGGACTGTCCCTTGGTCGTCCCGAGTCAACAACACAACCCCCGCGGGCGCGAAGAAGAGGCTTAACATCCGGCGATATCGACGGCCGCCCAATGTTCCCGAGCAGTGCAGCAGCAACGCATTCTTATCGACACTCGGCATCTATAACTCCATCATCTTGTAACGTCAATCCCTTCGCGCAAGGTTGGCAAGGCTGTGAAAGACAACCGCCGCGCAGGATGAGGAGATTAACAAGTGGGGACATCTCAACATCACTGCAATCCGCCGCAGGAAACGAAAGGTCTTCACCTGATGCGTGCAGTGTCGATGATCCCAAAAGTCCTCTACGGCCACGTTCCTCGTGGATCAAGCGACTCTCCATCGTCTCCCAGGGTTCCAGCCACAACTCTAGCCAGAGGTCTGCATCGCCATCCGTCTCATGCTCGAATGGGTCCATATCGTTCTCACATGATGGTTCAACCGCTCCCTTCGTCGGCAGGCGTGAACCGTTTTTGCCGCCCAACAAACTCGTGAAGCGATCATCTTCACTCCGCATCGGCAATGGTCTTCTAGATCAGGTCCAAGGCTCGCGTAGGCCAACGTTCCGTCGCCCTGCTACCAGCCACCAACGCTCGGCTACCTTCCACTACCATGCTGTTTCTATGGAGGCGACAGCGGAGGAGCCGTACATGGCTGGTTCAGCAGCAGTGACTCCCGAGGATGTTAGTTACACTCAATTCTTTAGGGCTAAGGTTCCTCGAAACAGTATCGGCTCAAAGAAAAGGGGTTCTCCAGCAGAAAACGGGATAATAAAACGGATCTATCCGGATGGAAAATATCAGCCGACTCTTGTCCTCGCCAAACATATCAAGACTTCGGGCCCGGATTTTGATGAAACGTCAAGTCGGGGAGGGGACAGCATATACCTGGAGAGCAGACCAGCAACTCCGTTAGGGATCGACAGTGTCTTCTCTCAAGCATCTTCTTTTCCCTCTTGGGTGGACAGCAGCCTGGGTCACCAGAAAGACAACAGCAGCGTGAGTCATTCGAGAAGGTCCTTTTCCCTCGGTGACATATTTTCTCTTGGGTCAAATAGTTCCAAAGTGAGCAATAGGTCACACGGCACCAAGTTGACGCGCCGAGCTAGCAGGCGGAGCTCTACGGCACTCCATGCACTGGGAAGCAGATTGAGTGACACTGCTCGAGGAGAGTCGGAGAGACCAGCTCGACAACATGAGATCCCGGATCCGAAGCGCGGTCAAGTCCGTACGTCATGTGCAGGCCCCTCATTTTCTCAGCAGGTACATACTGTTTCCTCCGCAGACTCGTCTTCTGAAGCCCGGTCCCGTCAATCTCAAGAAACCGGAGATGCAGCCAATACCTCGTCACCTCCCACAACACAGCGAGGGTCTCTCAATGACATTGATAATGGTCAGAAGCCGACGGTACCTTCACCGACGTCAATACAATATGCCGGTGAACGCACGAAGCGTTACTCCGTCACACCTTCCGAGCCTGCCTCGACATTAGTTGGTTCTGACACAGATGCTCGCGGATTAGTATCAGGGGACGAGGAAGACTTGGATTTCCAGAGCGACACCGTATATGATTCGTTGCGAACTCGAGGAACAAGGAGCACGTCTGGGGCTTGTGGACCTCGCATCGAAACCATTTTTGATGAATCCCCGCCATTGACAAGTACGAGCCGAACCTCTGGGAGCCCGTCGCCTATGTATGCCTTCGATAACCGATACCACGGTTCCCAGACGGGTGCTGTTAATGGAGAGCGAGACTGCGGGTCGACTCCACGGAGAATTGGGTTAGAAGAGAGGGTTCCTACAAAGACGGTGCATGCGTCTGCTTCTTCGCTTATTCCACCTGCCATTCCCTCTTCTCCCCCGGACATGCCAAAACCTCTCAATCTCGGCATGCTGGCCTGGGATGGAATGGCGGAAGATGACGATAGTAGGTGGTCATTCGACGATGATTGTGGGTGGGATCATGAGGATGTCCAGCTGCCGATGACTCATGTGGCCACCTCTCTATGCTTGAGAAGGAGCAATCCTCGCCTGCTTGATACACCTGGACCTAGTCCTTCGTCAAAGCATTTGTTCGTGGACCCTGGTGAGAAGGATAAAAGAAGCAGTATATTCGATTGGTCCGAGAAGCCATCGTCTGACAAAAGCCCTGGGACGAGAACGCCCCCACGACCTAAGACGGTGCACGGGAAAAAGGACACGGATGGACGTGGCAGTCGCTCCTTGGGCCGACGCGTTCCCAGCGGTCTGCATGCTCGGAGTCAAAGCGTGCCTGTGGTGCCCGATCTCTTCAGCAACCGAAGTGCTGTCGTCACGAACAAATTCGGTACTTGGGGTGTGGGCAGTAAAGGCGTAACGGAGGATTGGAATGATGACTTCGATTTCAGCGAACCCACCGATACACCCGCGGAGGCCAACAAAGACAATGAACAACGTATCGACAGTGGTCTCAGCACGATGGTCGTCCCCAAGAGCATTCGAGAGCAACAAAGCAACGTTCTGGCCAATATTGGACTTCTTCGTGAGTGGGGTCTCCTCATCGAAGAGCTTAAAGAACTTCGAATCCGAGCTCAATTTCTGGGGATTCTGTCCGGGCCCTATTTAAGCGTCTGGCAAGAAGTCGATGCGATGATTGATCTCGCAGACCAAGAAGCAGATGAGGTTTCGGCTCCTCCGCAGCTTTCTCCATCCTCGTCTCCAGGAATCGATCTGGGCGAGTTCGAGGAATTCAAGCCACCTTCACCCGCCACAAGCAAAGCAAGGCGTAGACCTAGCTTCACTTCAAAACCCGAAATCAGCAGTGGATCAAACCCCTTTGTACCACCTTCGCAACCGAGACGCAAAACAATATTTGATCCTCACCAGGACATCTTCTCTAAGACTTCCCATATAACTGGAGATCATGACGAAATCACTCCCAACCAACCGAAGCCTTTATCAACTGGCACTCGTCCCCGAAAAAACTCGGAAGCTGTGGCACTCTCTGTGATAGAAGCGCTCCAAAAGCGCAAAAGCACCTCTGGATCACTCAACGGCTCGCAACCCCCTTCGCCAACTAAAAAAGTCCCCTTTGATACCGCAACTCTGCGCCATATCGTACCTTACGTCAATGGCCTTATGCGGAAAGTAAAGGAGGTTATGAGGGAAGCAGAAGGTCTCTATTCGAGTCCCATTCAGAGCCCGAAGCAGCCGCCACTCAGCCAGATCTTCCATACGACGGACAACGAACTGGCTACGCAAATGAAGTTGATGACGGTTATGTAGATCTGGACATACATCCCCCAATGTACATGATGACTGTCTCCGCGCTAATTCTGTCGAAATGGCAGAACGAAGTCTGAAGCAAGGACATTGAAAAAGACGGGGGCAGTTAGAAGGTCATGGATCTTTGATGAGCAACGATTCCTACTATTCGGCTACGCCGAGAGTCCTATAATATTCTTCGTTCACGCATACATACCGAAGCGCGTTTCAGCGACTGTTTTTCTTCATGTCATCCCTACAGCAATTACTATAATATTCAAGATTCCCCCGCTCGCGAATTGCGGCTCATCCCCCTGGAAGAAAGAGTTATCAAACCAACAACCTCTGTGCAACCGTTGCTGGCAGGTCTATGCTATCATGTGGCTGGCAGCACAACATATTTTCTTTCATTGGCATTTCCTTCATCTCTGTTCTTTCTTTACTGTTGTGTCATTCTTCTTGTCTGGTTCCTTTTCTTAATCCTAGATTTCTCCCAAGAGCTAGGTCAACGGCGTCTTTTTTCCCTTCTGAATCTGAAACGTCATACGACTTTCTTGAAAGGGCCTTGGATTGTTGCAAAGGATTCTGTACGTGGATGAGCAATGTATTTCCAGAGCACAGGCGAGGCTTTGCCTCCTGTCAGAAAATACCAAACGGTACGAATAAAATCTGGTACCAACGAAATATATCCGAACTAGAACAGATTCATCCTGTTTCCACCGCTGCAATGGAACGAACTGAAAAAGACTTAGTTCATCAGTATGCCTTTGAAACAATGATCTTGCTAGCTAAGTGCTCAGGCGCCTTGCCCGGTATACCGTCGACAACCAAACATTTGGCTAAATGACTAGGAATGGGAGCGCACTGAATGAATGTATTCGCCCGCAATTGAATAGCTCTTGGCACCCACTTGCCTTCGTTCAGACGTTTACCTCACAAACGTTTCAGGGGAGTAGGTGCACGGCTTCACTGGTAGTCAAATAGGTGAGTTGAATCTGGGCTCCTATTCCCAATCCTTCTTCTGTTATGATATCCTTATTTTCCATGTTCCTCATATTGCGGAACAACACCCGTCTTTCCATTCTTTTTACCTGTCGTTGCCTCTTCATGCCTGGCACACCGCATCTTGCGGCATAGAGGTATTTGTCAAGGCCGTCTTTCGTTCAGGAATACCTCCATCTGATTGGTCTCATAATATAGGAGAACATCGGTTTACGGACGCCGTCTGATCACAATTCCGCATCAGTGAGTCTAATACTTCCGCCTGGTCTCGTACTTCATGTTGATGGTGATATATATGGCTGACACCGGTGCCTCTGCTTTCCTTAGGTACGGCTGAAGAAGTCAAGATTCAGTAACCAGAGAACCATGCCGATAGTCTAACCCGGCAAAAGCATCTGCGGGCTCTATGCTTGACTAGTGGTCAGCGGCATTTGCTTGACGGGTGAAGAAACTTATCATCTCACCGCCTGGTAGGCTGAGTACACGAGTTCTCCGAGCGGCATAAGGCTAGCTGTACATCCCGCTCTCCTTTTGCCTCTCACCTAGCATTCCGTTTGCCCTTCCACTTCTACAGTACACACCCTTTTCTCCCTTCAGTCCAGCTTTCAGTTATTTCTTCCAAGTGGCTCTCCCTCTTTCGAATTCTCTCAACATCTTCTTGATGACCTTGCCCAGAAGAGAACTTTAAACGTCGTCCAGCTCGTTTCCGCGCCCCTTTGCATGCCTATCACGAGATCTCTCAAACGCACGATCTCGACCGCGCAACATGGGCCTTCAACAATTGCCTATTGAGGTACGTGGCCTCATAATACCGCCATCGTTGTCTCCATAACTGACCTTCGTCTTAGACTCTCCAAGCCATCGCGTTGTACATCGATGACGATGACGATCTTGCAAGCTTTGGCAGAGTCTGCTATCAGACTGCGGCTGCTGTGAACAGCGAACGTCACTCTCTCTGGAAGCAACGGTTCAAGCAAGTCTTTGACCCGCCCGTGGATTGGGATGCTACGAATGCGGCCTTGAACAAAGAGGTGTACACGATTCGCCGCAAGGTACTTCGTACTGGTGCCAATTTCTGCAGCTCACGGTCTCACAAGAAGATCAACGCTTGCCTGGTCGTTTTGGCAAACCTGATCAACGACAGCTTGTACCTTGTTACTAATGAGGAAGATCTCGAAGGCATGCCCACTTCCCGGAACCTGGAGATCGTCAAGCAATTCGCCCGCGACTCCAATATGTTGCGGGACATCTTTCGGAGCAAACCCGCAGACCTTCATTATCGAGTCAATGAAAAGCTCCTAAACACTGTTAGAGTCAGCCTGGCTCACCTCATCTTCGACGAGAAGGTCGCCGGAAGTTACGCTTACAGCTTTCACATATCACAAGCTATTACTTACGGATCCCCAACACTGTATCCACTGTTCTACGGCGAACATGAACTGGAAGTGAATACCGAGTGGACTCTCCATGCAATCAATTTCTTCAAGTACCACATCGTTCAGCGGGATAATGGGACATTATATGCGCCGTTCAACGAGCTCAGGCTTTCAGAACGTCCGTACGGTTGGGTCAACTCGGTTGCAACTGGAAGCCGGAAACACAATGGACTCGGTAGGTTCTGGAAGGGGACATACGCTTACCTGGAGCGTGACGAGGTCGAAGACCTCCGGTACGAGGGCTTTCCCGCCAGTAAGTTGTTCGATACGGCTGCGGGTGAGATCTTCCAGGACAAGAACGTCGATAATGCGGAACCGCTCCAGACGATGACCTTAGAGTTCCCGGAAGATCCATTCGAGGGCTGGTTACCGGAATTCGAGGAGCAGCTCCATTCGGTCGGCTACCTTGAAGAGGCTGCCAAGTTCTACGCATCGCATCCGGAACGCTGGGGACGAGAAACGTGGGGCTTTCAGCGATTCCTCGGCAAAGGCTGGGATGATGAAGATTTCCTTGTCGACGGCTTCGTCAGCAACACTCCTGAGCAAAACGGCATCCGGGGATTTAAGCGTGTCAGCATGATGAAGTATTTCAAATGCCCTGACGGTACATTGGATCCAGCTTTCTGGGCGTACGAAGGCGTCCTGCTTCCGGGGAACCAGATCATGATCGGACGCTGGTGGTGTCCGGATGCAGACGATGTCCAGCTCGACACGTACAGCGGCCCGTGGATCTTTTGGCAGTGTGACGAAGACATGGTCCGCTGTGGCCGGGAACAGGACCTTTTCAACGAGGACATCGATCGTGCGCGGCCGACCCCGCTCAAGGAGATGGGGTCAACATATAAGTTGCCCTCAGAGTTGAGTCTCAAGAAAGATCTTCTCATAAGCGACCTGGCGCCGATTTCCACCACCTCCTCTCGGGCTCTGCGTTCGAACAGGCCAGGCGGAAAGAAATTCAAGATCAAGGCTCGCCCAACCGCCGTTCTGAACGTGGACACGTCGCCTTCTGAGCCTGCTGTCTCATATGATTACCCCGGAGGGATATCTCTTCCCCGAACACCGGACAAGTTTTCTTCCCCAGCGACCCCTTCTGAGGTATCTAGCTCTAGCCCATTCGCAATTTTCTCATCACCCGGAATTTCCGACTGTTCCAGTGCTACCTCGGCTGGAGACTTGCTTGAACCGTCGACTCCCTTTCAAGGAGGACCTTATAACCCCAACGCGAGAGGCTTTCGGTCTCGTTACGGACCTCGTTCGCCTGGTCTCCCAGTCGACGTCCCAATGTCCTCGAACGAGCTTGACGTCAATGATGCTAGGCTCGATGACCTCCTTCGCCGGTGGCAGGACTATCCGTACCCTTTGCTGCGGGAACCGGAAACATCCCAAGCTGGAGGCATATTTTCCTCACCGTATCGCCATCTGTGCGACTTGAGAGACGGCGGTGAATATAACCTCAACGATAATCTCTTGACTGGTAAGGACTCCTGCATGGTCATCTCCGAACCGATCCATCAGGGCATCAACGGCCTGCAGCCTGCCAGCATGCTCAAGAAAAGGACTTACAACGTCTTCATGGAGGACGACATGGTGCTTGACCCAAGCATTGACTTGGAACACAGCAGCACAAGGTGATGGTCTCTCCCTTTCGGCGAGAAAGAGAAACATCGTCGCTTCCACCAAATCGTCGGCGCCGTCTCACGACCATCTGACGACATTCACGCTTCATGACGCATTTTTATTTCTTCCATTCCCATTCAAGCGTTGTCCTCGCTCCATCTCAACACGCAGACAATTCGCGGAAGTTAACGGGATGACAGGATCTGCGGGACGTTGGTCTCGTTGCCGGGAAGAATGGTCACCTTTTTCGACTGATGACGGCCTGACTTTTCTCACATCGTTCACTTCCATCGATCACGTATGCAGTACCCGCCCATCAACGCCATCAACATCATTATCATCAATCCCCCTCTCATTCCCGCCGATTCTAACGTCCCGCTTTCTCTAGGCAAGAAAAGAAGCGTACAAGCATCGAGCAAGACGACGAGAAGGCCAGAGAGAATTTTTTCCTCTATTTTCATTTTCCATTGAACGACGTGATGATGACACTTACGACACTTACGACGCTGACGACATTTAACGACCCGTTACGAATTTCATCAATCAATCTGAACCGATCTCATTCCCATCCCAGACCAGCCAACGGAAGGAGAACGACATGCCAGGACCTTTCATTTCTTATGATCCCTCTCCCTCTCTCTTTCTTCTTTCTATCTTTGCCTTGCTCCAGATCACGACGCAACATATTACACCAAATATATCTTTCAGTCCGTTGATGACGGTGAGGTTTTTGTTCTCTTTCCACTTACTTCCAAAGGAGAGAGAGAGAAAGACGGAGTTATCTATATCGGGAAGGAGGCGCGGACCTGAAAACGGAAAAAGACTGGAAGGGAGAAATAAAAGCTATCTTCAAGGCCTAAGCATGTTCTCATGACTCCAATCTCTCTTTCATTTCCTGATGGGGAAACATCTACATAGTTTCACTGCAAGTAATCTCAATCGATGGGTTTAGGGATCATAGTTCTTTTCCTGCTTGCGAGTGACGACATCTGCCCATCTGATACAGTAGTGATGTTTTCCCTATGCAACGTAGTGCTGCAGGAGCCGAACCCCAATATTGCTACTTCTATGCCCCAGAAACAGATAATGAGTCTAACAAAGCAGCTTAGTCTCGCCATCCCACCGCCTTTTGAAAAAACCACCAGAGGCCAGCCACCCGTCAATTGTGGCTCGAGTCAACACCAGATGACTCCATGATCTACTCTTCGATTGTCTTAACGCACTCCCATCCGCCACTTAGTCTCTCCTTCCACAAGCTGACGCGGTTGTCACCAGTGCTGACAGCCAGGACATTACCGCTCAAACTCCAGCTCACGCGCCAGGCGACAGACTCGAAGTTCAGGGTAGTAGATTTCCACTCTCCTGCGCAGTTGTTAGCTCTGTTTGATGAAGTTTTCTAGATGGGATGCCCAAACATACCTAGGTTAGGCATTGTGCTGGTCCAGATACGGACCGTCTTGTCTTGCGAAGCAGAGGCGATGTACGACTTGGATAGAACGGTAGGCGACCAGGAAACATCACGAACCCAGTCGGTGTGGCCGGGCAGCGACGATGTGTTGTTATAGGTGTTCGTCTCTGGGTTCCATTCCCAAATCTTGACGAGGCAGTCGCTGCCACCAGTAGCGAACCTCCGCGTGAGGGTGGCATTCGCGCCGCTCGCTGTGACCAGGGTTCCGGGCGCAACAGAAGGGCCCCAGGAGATGGCGTTGACACCGATGCCGTGCGCCGGGAAGATCTGATGGGTCCAGGAATTATCTTTAAACTCGAGAACGGAGACGTTGCCGTCGCTAGACGCGCACGCGAGGAGACAGCCAGCATCGTGGGGGGCCCAGCCAACGATGTTCACAGAGGCGCTGTGATGGGAGAAGTCGAAGATGCGCTGCCATTGGTTGTTCTGCTCACGCCATATGAAGACCTTGCCGTCGTAACTGGCCGAGGCCAGGATATTCCCGTACTTGGGGTGAGCCTGAAATTTACATGAGTCAGAGCCAATGCTCGAGTATGAACCTGAGTGTCCTGATTGTTCTGCCACCGTTGTGAGGCCGACGTACCCATGCTACGCACCACACTGCGCCTTCGTGACTGCAATAGCCCAATGTCAGCCGCTGTCCTTCAAGTACTAGAGAGCGTCCCCATACCCTTTCAGTGTCTCGGTCAACCTGTGCGAGTCTCCCTCGACCTCGAATATTTTGATGGTCTTGTCCGAGGAGCAGGTGGCGATTCTGCGGCCGTAGTAGTCGAGAACGGCATCGTGCTAAGGTTCCACTGTACCGTAAGTAGATGCTTCATCGTCGTGGGGAGGGTTGCGCGTGGCGTTGTGATCGCGAGGCATCGAGGTGTTGTTGGGGGAGTTGCGTACAATCATGTCATCATGACCGGAGTTTGATATTACTTGAGCCTGGTGCAAGAAGAATTAGTATATTATGTTGAAGGCGCCACCTCCTCACGGGGCAGAGACATACCATGGTGAAGTCCTGGCAGGGAAATTGCTGGTAGGAATGGTGGGTGGCAGGAACCTGGAAGCTCTTGGGAGTTTGAGGTCCCCCATCGCGGTAGCAGCAGCGCTCCCTGGCACAGGCTCTGGGCACCTGTCCTCTCCCGGAGCGAGCTTTGTTCCGCTCAGCCAATGAGCATTCAGGGACAGTCTGCCTTAGGCTTCGAGTACGATAAGATGTAAGTATAACCACTTGGAACAATACTTACTGCAGCTCCAGTATGTGATGCATTCATGGTCCGATGGCATAGAACAGCAGGAAAGAAAAATAAAAAATTGTCTGGTGGGATCTCTACCACATCAGGTCGCATCTTGCTGATGATGGCGGGAAATACTGTTCTACCAACTCCCGGTAGCCGAAGCATACGTAGGTAGTTTGACGGCGTCCGATCGAACATGAGGGGGGAATGTACCGTATGCTGCGGATCGCGGCTGGCAAGGCATCTCCATTCGTGGCGTGCTATGCAGTTGTTAACTAGGTAGGTACTGTCCGTACGTACCTGAACTGGCCCCGGAGACAAGGCTGCGGAGGGGTTCCGCAAGGCATGAACCGGCCTCGGTTCCTATCCCTCGGCCCGCTAACCTGTCACAGGCCAAATGGAACTCCAAGCATGTCGACATCCAATTCCAGCTTCCGCCTCACACGTCCTTGCAGTACAAATCCTTCACCCTGCTTCTCTAATTATTCCGCTCGACTGAGCTGATATTCGCTGCCATGACCGACGCCCTGTGTGGGCCGTCCAACGCCCTTCAGAGCTTCCAGAAGCATACCTCGGTCGACCGAACACTACAGCAGGACCGCTTGATCTCCAGGCAATCGCCGGCGCAGGTATATTGTAATTCCTTTCGCGATGCTGGACACTCCTGGCCTGACTTTTATATAGGCTTTCCGATCAAGTATCGGACCAAATGCCGGCGCTTTAGACGCCGAGTTCGAAGCGTTTCAAGCTGGTCTTGCCCCCGGGCCGCCACCGCTTGAACATCAGCATTTTCAAACCCACCTGCCTCCGGGCCTCACGGGACCAGACACCATCTCTCAACCTCCACTTCCAGAATGGGCGGCCGACTTCCAGAATCTTCATCTACACTCTCTACCTCCTTTCGCGCACCAGCATCATCTGCCGCAACCTTCGGTCCAGAACAGTTCTTCGTCATGGCACCAGGACTTCCTGAACCAGCAGGCGCATCTCGCACAAGCCCAGAGTCCGCATACACACATACATAATAGGTTCGAAGGATCTCCATGGGTGGGCGGGGGTTATCGAGCCCCGTACAGTATGCAACCGGCCGGATCAGAAGAATCAATAGCGCATGGCAAGCAGCCGTCAGAGCAGTTCGACGATGCGGCCTTTGAGCGCGCCTTTGAAGCTGTGCAGGCGCAAATGATGGATGAGGCGCCACAAGGGCTGGAAAAGGATCTTGCGACCATACAACAGGACCTTGCGCAGTGGGTGGACAGTTCACAAGGGTCAGGGCGCCAGATGGATCGCTCACAAGTCGTCGATGATCTTGGGCGATTGGAAGCACTTGTGGAAAGCAGAGACCTTCAATCAGATGCCATGGCTACGCACGAACTTCTACACCGCATCGTCCAAACGGACACGATTCCCGCTGACGCCCAAGATCTCCAGGAACGGGCCAAGGATATTATGCAGGTTATGGAGAACAAATACAGCATTCTGAAGGCAATGGAGGAAACCAATCATCTTGCAGCGCTGGCTCAGCAAGAGGCCGTCAAGCCCACCGGCTCACTCCGAGAAACCCTCGATACGCTGTATCGATATGATCACCCCTCGCAAGAGCATTTGTCCGACGATCAAGAGACGACATTCAAGGAAGAAGAAAGTTCACGGACACCGCCGCCACGTGATGACGACGAGCTCGCGGAAACGGCTGGCCGTTTGCTCGAGAGCGTGTCGCACGACACGAGCAAGAAGTTCCAGGAAAGCCAGTTCATGGCACTCATGCGAAAGCTGAGGGACCGGGAGGTACGAGTGGACGGTGAACATATCGTGGAGGTAAAGACACGTCCCCGCCTTTTCTAAAGCGAAGTGCGCTGACTGAGCGTTGTCACTGCAGGCAAATAAGCCAGAAGAAAGCGATGGCAGGATACCTCCGCTTGAACAGGACTTTGATTTGGGCAGAAGTTACGATGCCTCGATGTCTGGTGCTCTGAACAACGGCGGTGGAGGCAGCGTCGATCACGGTCTTGGTGAGTCGAGTCGGCGACCGCCTTTGGGATGAGAGGCGCTTCAAAGCCGGGGTTTCGTACCTGTTTTTGCTATCCGGCGTCAAGGACATTCTAGGCATACTCGAATGCTAGGGTCTCTGGTGTGGAGCTGGGTATGCGAGGTTGCACTTCAATAGATATGATCCGGATCGCCTAAACGCTTGGTGAGGGCTACTGTGTTGCTGACCGCCCATTTCTGCGGGTGCATCCAGGAGAGCGATATCGTCCGCCCATGGCCCTACCTATCGATAGAGGTGCGTCATATGTTGCAGGTTGCTTTTTCCGGAGGGACGGTCAGTTGATGTGACGGATTCTCCGAACGTTCGGAACGCCGTGCTAGATTGTTTGGCGAGACACGCAAAGCATGGGAGCTGGCGTCCGATTAATTTGCGGTTGTGATCATTGACGCGGGTTGGGATATCGAGGAGCTGTTTGTATCTACTGTAAACTTGAAGCTACTAGTATGTATGCGCCTACGGGATATAGTCGGAGCGAAGTGCGAACCCTGTTCTTAGGTTACCTTAGTTAGTCCTTCACAGTGGACAATAAATACTATCCTTGATGATGTAGCCGAGCACCGGAGCTGAGCGGACTTCAAGGGGACGCGGGAGAGCTGCCGATCCGCGGGGCATCAACCTGCCGACAGCCTGGAAGGGGTCCGTTTTCGCCGGCGAACGGGGCCAACAGGCGGCCTGGCATCGCGGGGTAGCTTGCTCCGTAGGTACCTTCCATTACCTACCTCCACTACCTTTCTTCAAACGCCGCGGGCCGTCTAGGTACCAACCTTTCCTTCCCGCGCACCAAGGTATACCCGTTGAACACATTGCACTGAAACGAAAGACAACAACTTCTCTTCTCCCTCTGTCCTCCTTCAACTTATCCCCCCCTTCTTCTACAACCGATCAAATACCGCACTCCGAACCCACGCTCACAATGGTTAAGCCAAAGGTTCTCCTCCTCGGAGAGATTGAACAGTACGTAGCTACCTACCCCACCGTTCGTTCATCGTTCTTCAACGTTGTCACCCACCTCTGCGGTACACCGTAATTTGTTGCTGGACCGACGAGCCCAAGGTGCTACAACATAGGCTTCTATACTCCTCATCATCGTCATCGTTTCGAACATGTGTAATGGCACTCGCTGACATTGTTCGGCAGTGCCCACGAAGCGTGGAACGCTCTGTCGGAGATTGCTGAACTGGCCGAGCCCCAGGCGCGCAGCCGCGAGGAGTTCCTCGAGGAGTGCAAGAGCGGCAAGCTGGACGGTATCTTTGTCATCTATCGGACCTTTGCGAGCATCTCCATCACCGGCCGGTTTGACGAGGAGCTCATCAAGGTGCTCCCGGAGAGCGTCAAGTTCATTTGCCATAATGGTGGGTGACGGTCCATTGCACGAACTTTGAGTGTTCCCAAAGAGAAATATTACGGGTGTCTGCCTGTTTCTCTTACCTTTTAATCTCTCTGCTTCTCCCTTCTTCATCCACATTCCTAATCCTCCTTCCCTGTTCTCTCACTGATCATCGCGGGTCCAGGTGCCGGTTACGACCAGGTCGACGTGCACGCCTGCACTGCCCGCGGCATCCGCGTCTCTAATGTCCCGACTGCTGTCGACGATGCCACAGCAGATGTGAACATGTTCCTCATCATCGGAGCACTGCGTGGCTTCAATGCAGGCATGACAGCCCTCCGCGAAGGGAAGTGGCGTGGCCATCCTCCGCCTCCACTTGGCCACGATCCCGAAGGCAAGACTCTCGGTATCTTGGGCATGGGCGGCATCGGACGCAATCTCAAAAAGAAGGCAGAAGCGTTTGGCATGAAGGTCATTTACCACAATCGCAACAAGCTGTCGGACGAACTCTCCGGTGGCGCGCAGTACGTGAGCTTTGACGAGCTATTGAGCACCAGCGACATCATCAGCCTGAATTTGCCGTTGAACGTGAGTATCTCGGACCTCCCGATCGGCGTCTTTGTGGCGATAATAACGTATGGCATTAGAAAAACACCCGTCATATCATCTCTACTCATGAGTTTGAGAAGATGAAGAAAGGTGTCGTCATCGTGAACACAGCTCGCGGTGCCGTTATCGACGAGGCTGCTTTGGTTCAAGCTCTGGACAAGGGCCTCGTCTGGTCATGTGGCCTCGATGTGTACGAGGACGAGCCAAAGGTGCACGAAGGCTTGATCGCCAATCCGCATGTGATGCTGGTGCCCCACATGGGCACTTGGACCGTGGAGGTGAGTACATGGGCGGATGAATGTACTATCGCGACGAAGCGGGCATTGTCGGCTAATACTTGTATCAGACCCAAACCGCCATGGAGATGTGGAACCTTGGCAATGTCCGCGCCGCCTTGGAGAAAGGCAAGCTAAACAACATCGTCCCCGAGCAAGCGGATATGGAGTAAGGCGCTTAGAGATGCGATGCTGCGATGCTACGGTGCGGCCGTCGACGAAGACGCCAGGTTAGTGGATGGGAAATACCTTCTTAGAGGAAGTTGCACGACAGATCTGACTGAGAGGGCTTCTCAGCTCTTACATACATTTCTTTCCACATAACGAAAGACACGAATATACTTAGAAGGAGTCGGTTTAGGAGCTGCAGAGCTCCGATAAGGCAGGAGGGAAGTGTGGTCCGTCATCGAAGCAGGTCATGAAGAGACCTAGTAGGAAGGGCATCGCTAAGGACACACAACGACAGTAGAGTGCAGGCACCCTTTAGCTTTTGCCTCGGGGGACGCAGACCGTCCGAGTCGGTAGTGATCCGTAGCAAATAGCAATCATTCACTCCTTTCTGTCGTCCGCCGGTTTCCCAGGGGTCTCTTTTTAAAAAGCTCATTTTTTTTTAAAAAAAAAAATATGATTTTACTTCTATTGTTTTGGTCTAAACGTGTCGAGAAGTACTTTGCCTCTCTCCTCCCACTATGAATGAGATAGGAAAGCCAAAGGAGAGAGATTCTTCCTTCCCGAGCACCAGGGCTGGCGCCATTAAACGGTGCATACAGTGGTGGTATCTATGTTGGACGGACGTGTGCAAGGCTGGACGCTATGATGATTACACCTTGGGCAGGCAGCAAGGCAACGAGGCACACTCGGTAACCCATCCCAACCAACCCGTCCGATCCGGTGCCGGTACGGCTCTCTCATGCCTCAGGCAAAAATGGCAGTCTACCTGACACCCTAGCTCGCCCCCCCCCAATGCTCCTTAGGTTTTCTCTCACACACTCACTCCCTCTCACTCTTTTTCCTCTTCCTGAGGGAAAAAATCGACGGAGGCGAAAGATCTCATTCCACCCTCCATCACATCACTCGCAACTTGGCGTGCACTGGTTTTCCTCGTTCCTCGCAGCCTCGCTCGGCCAACAGAACTCGCTGCTCCTCCGCCAGGTTTTCTTCGCTTCTTCTTCGCTTCCACTTCGCTTCCACTTCGCTTCACGCCCTCGCTTCTCGCAGCGCCAGCCAGCCTCAGGAACGGACGGTTCAGGCCGTTCGGTTGTCGCGTCGAAACCTCCCGAGTCCCGTCCAAGGCCTGCCGGCCTGTCTTTGGCCTTGAACAACCGACAAGCGAGAGTAACCGAGTCGTCGTCGTTGTCGTCGTCACAGCCGTCGTCTCAAGAAGACTGCCTGCAGAGTAAGTACCTACCGTACATCCAGTACATCCAGCACGCCTCGCCTTCTTCACCTGCTTCCACTCCTCCTTCTCCCTGCCTGATCTCTCCGCACATACGCACATACACACGCAAACACCAAGACCCGCCGTCCGTGGTCCTTGTCCCCGCTGCTCCCGCTGCTCCCGCTGCTCGTCGGCCTACGCTGTATGCTGCCGCGACCTGTGGAGGCGTCTCACCTCATCTGCTCCTCGCTGCGACGGACCAGCCCTCTTTCAGCTGCCTACCTCGGACCTGCTGGAACGGGGCGCCATCGCCGCGAGCCATTGCCGCGAGCCCTCCACCACCCACTCACTGGCTGAGCCCACTCCCTCCATGCGCTGCCGCGGCCTGGTCGCAAAGGGGACGAGCAGGGAGGCCAAGTGTCGCTGCGGCGGAGAGCCCCAATGGCCGGTCATCGCATCGCATCGCATCGCATCGCGTCGCCATGCCATGCCATGCCATGCCATGCCATCCCATGCCTTGCCTTGCCTTGCCTTGCCTTCCCCTGCCCTGCCCTGCCATGCCTCCCTTCAGCCACAGCGCAGCGGTTTCGATACGCAGCTGCACTGACCTTCCATCTTCATGTTAGGTCGACGCTGTCGGCCAATGAAGGCGCGCTCCGGCCACCCCTACCGTCTCGCGCATTTTATTTCACGCATTCCTTGGATGCATGTTAACCCGCCGACCGATACCCAACCTCAAGTTCCTGCCGGCCCTGTCGCTGCCGAGCTCGCTGGCGATCGCTGCCCCTGCCCTTGACCCTGCTCAGCTCGCGAGACCATTGCTGACAACTGGCCATCCAGTTGAAGCTTCTTCAGAGAGTCCGGCTGATCGCTTCAAGAACGCGGAAAAAAATACGCAGTCTGAACGGCGCCTGCTAACCTACCTTGTTCACAAAAGGGATCTTCTCGCAACCGCCTCCACCCAGGCTCGAACCGAGGGCTCCGCTAGCGGCTCCGCCATTTTTCCCCCCTGGCTCGTTGGCACCTCCGCCATCTCGCTCGACAATCGAACTACTACATCCAGCCAACGCTAATCCTCTAACCTGCTGCTCGCTACCTGCCCTTCACGTCGCATCGAACGCATCTGCGATCCTTCCGCAAAACCGTCTTCTGTTCCGCGGCCTCAACGCTCTTTCCTTTCGTTTGCTCGCGCCCAGGCGGAAAACCCGGACTTCTAATTAGACGTTCACTTGCAGCATCACTTACACGGTTGCGCGGAGTGAAAAACACGGGAAAATAGGCGCACTCGCGACGGATCATTGTATTTGCAGGTTCAAGAAAGTGTAGGCTCCGTAGGCTGGTATGGCGGAACAGAACCCTCCTCAAGGGAGGCAACAGAACGGCTCATACCCGTCGCCTCACTCGTACCCTTCTCCTTCGCTGCAACCCACATACACCTATCCCCCGCCTCAAGGCCAGCCGAATGCCGAACCGTATCGCGCGTCACCGACCGCTCAGAACATGTCGTTACCGTCACTAAACCTCCCTCCGATACGGTCCATCGATGGACAGGCGCAAATGGCACCACCGCCGCCGCCCCAGCAGCAGCAGCAGCAGCAACAGCAGCAGCAGCCACCTGCACCGCAGATGGGTTCGCCGCTCCCTCCTCCCGTCGCGCCCATGAGCGCGTACTATCCGCACCCGCAGCAATCGCTTCCACCGCCCGGCCAGCCGATGAATATCACGTCGTCCCCACACAATATGACCATGCGCTATCAGCTCCCTCCGCAAGGGCAGGATGCGCGGATAATGTCGGGCGGCAGGCACAAGAAGGAGATCAAGCGGCGCACCAAGACCGGGTGCCTGACGTGTCGGAAGCGTAGAATCAAGGTGAGCACAATGGTTTTTCTGTTCCCCGGGCGTGTTGAGGAGTTGATGTTGCGTTGTGGTGCCGTGCGGGTTGGGACGCGAGGTCAGACGTCTGGAGAAGCTCCCGCAAGCGACCTCGCTTGCAAACGGGCCACCATCAAGCGACCGAGGGCTTGTCAACCTCCAGTGCAGCTCCGATAACTGACGCGTCCATCTCTTTCGCAGTGTGACGAGGGCCATCCAACGTGCCGCAACTGCGCGAAGAGCAAGCGCGAATGCTTGGGTTACGATCCGATCTTCAAGCAGCAACCCGGCCCTCCTCAGATCCAGCCCGCCCCCAGCGCCGCTCCAATCATCCCTCCGTCCGCGGCGGCCGTCCCGCCTCCCCCGACTGCTTACTCCCATATTCCTCAAGGCTATGTGCCGGCCTCCAGCGCGCCATACGCTCCTCCACTAGGTAGCAGCATCCCCCCGTCAGGCCCACCTGTTGAACCATCATACGAATTTAACGCGGCCATAGACCCGGCATTAGCTGCTGCTGATCCCGCCATGGCCATGCCTCCAGCTCCGTACGATGCGTTGCGCCACGGTCATGCCCCGTACCCTACGCACAGCAATGGTAGGTGTCGCCTTCACCACTTCAGATCTGTCCGCGAACGTTCGGCTAACGCACCCCTGCAGCAAGGCGAGAACTCAAGATCGAGGAGCTGTTCGTGCTCCAAGGTGTCCATCCCCCTCCGCCCCCCGCACAAGTCAATGCGCTCTCGCCGTCTGCGCTGGAAGAGGTTCGCAACATATTCGCCAGCGATTACGCGCCGGGGCTGGACAGGGTGCTGGAGACCAATTGGTACACCACCCGGGGCATCGCGCATCTCGAAGCAGACACGCTGTTGGCTCAGCAGTTTGCGCACCTCTTGGAACAATTCCGAACGCTTAGACACGATCAGTTCGAAGAAAGCCGAAGACTTCCAAGCACAGAGGCCAGTATTATCTGGCAAATGTTCTGTCTTCCACGGAAGCTGGCTAGTGCTGCGTCCAACGGCACCAACGGCGTGGCGATCAAGACCGAAGACGCTGAACCGGAGGATTTCAGTGTTAAAGAGGTTAACGCTCGTCTTGAAATCCTCGAAGGTCTCTTGACAGGACGTATCTTGCCCACAAACCCCGTCATGCAGCTCGCGTATGCTGCGAACGACTTGTCGAATACGGCGAAGTACTACGAGACCGAGTTTTGGAGGCACCTGGGCAATTTCGTCTCCCTTCGCGAAGATGATCCCAACCAGGCGCGGGACATCGAGATCGCGCTGGGTCATATGCGTAGCATCCTCAGCCAGCTCGAGAATCGCGATGTCATCTACTCCATCGCCATCGCCAAGTACTACGGTTTCCGCATGCCGGATTTCCCTGAGGGCCTCGTGCAGACGTACTCCAACGACGACAGCGACCCG
The DNA here is from genome assembly GCA_019775845.1 of Myrmaecium sp. VS I D KN 1. Lineage (NCBI taxonomy): Eukaryota > Fungi > Ascomycota > Dothideomycetes > Valsariales > Valsariaceae > Myrmaecium > Myrmaecium sp. VS I D KN 1. The sequence continues at coordinate 1,347,845 of JADQAV010000002.1, read as the reverse complement.
CGGACGAAGGTGTTCGTGGCCAAAAAGTTCATCGAGGACGAGGCGCAGGCCGGCACGTCGCAGGTCATCTCTCGTGTCGCGGGGATGGCGATCCGCTCGTGGATCGCGCATCGGACGTGATAGATGGACATCGAAGGGAAAAAAGACAGGGATTATTGTTTGCTCCACTGGCTTCGCATGAGCTCTTTTCGTTCTTTCCTTTCTCGTTCACCATTTCACGAAAAGGACTTACCCCACCCGTCCAGATCATGTAGGTCCTCTGCTTCGCTGGCGTTTTCCTTCCTCCTTTCCATCCTACTTGGAACCCACATTTTTTTTCTCTTGTTGCTCTTTACTACTGTCGTGGGACGGAGAGTGGTGGTGCGCATTTCCGCTTTCCCCAGTCTTTGGGCATGTGGGAGAATGGTCAAGGAGAAAGAGAAGGAGTGACGGCTTGGGGGGTGTTTTTGTTGTTGTTGTTTCAACTGTCGTCTTGTCTGAATACTCCCTCTTCCACACTTGGTCCTGGTTTTCTTCGCGCGCCGCGCGTGTGTAGAATGATGTGTGCAGAGTGTAGAGAGAGAGTGTATATTTCCAGGATTTATGGGGACGAGATGGAGTCGTAGTCATAGTAAGGAGACAGCGTAGTAGCAGCAAGAACGGTGCATCGCAGCATAAACAATCAACATCATCATCATTATCTATCAATTATCATCGTCATCATCTCATTCTTCTTCACTCCAGTGGTTGTCTTTTTCAATCTAAACAGTCAGTCCTTAAGGGAAGGCGCCAACAGCGTTCTTTACACATCTCAACAATCTAGTACTTAGTAGTACAGTGCCCGCACTGTTTCCGAACAAGGCATAGTTGCCCCTCTTTCCGAGTCTTGCCATACTTTCCGACCCCCTCTTTTGCATTGGGGGCCACCGGTCAACGTTTTTATACGTACTGTACGTACTTACACGCAGACTACCGTGCGACGGTTGAAACGGACATGGCATTGAGGGAGGGCCTGCAGAAAAGAAGAAGGAAGCCAGCCTGACGGACTGGAATGCTGAATGGGGAGGTGAGGTGGTATTGATGAAGACAACTGAAAAGATACATATTCTCCGTAGCTGTCTTTTCCCCCATGGCGGCGCCGCCGACAACAACAATAACAAGGAGGGTTCCTTCTTCTTTCCCTTCTTCCTACGACGCCACCTGACGACGACGACGACGACGACGACGACAACGACGAATACGACTACTGCTGCTCGCCGTTGCTCTGCTTCTGCTCCTGCTTCCACTGGTGGGCCATCTGGAGCAGCTTCGACATCTTGGCCGCGTGCTCGTCGTCGGCCGGGAAGACGTAGTCGACATACTCCTCGAACGAGTCCTCGCCCAACCGCCGACGCTTCTTCACCTTGCGCGGCATCATCTTCTCCACCTTCGCCACATCCTCCGCCGACCCGTGCGTCTGCTCGAAGGACCGCCACGCGGTGAGGAGTTGCACTCTCTGCGCGAAGTATATTAGCGCTGGAACATTCTAAAGGAAGGGAGGCCGCCGTGGGCCGGGATGGACTTACCGGTTCCGTGAGATTCTTCTCCTGCATGCTCTTGTACGCCCGCTCGAAGATCTTCCTCGCCCTTGCCTTCGCTTCCTCGCTGACCGGCTTCTCCTCTTCCTCTTCCTCCTCCCCTTCCTCTTCGCCATACTCCGGGATATTGATCTCAAAGTGCGCATAGCTGGTCCAGACCTTGACGTGGTCCGTCTTCTCCAGCAGTCGCTCGTACAGCTGTCTGGTACGGTCATACTCGCCTTCCTCCTCCTCGAACTCGATGTATGATTTCCACACGAGTTCGGGCATGTCAAGCTGCGGCTGCTGCACAGCCAGCTCGAAGATGGCCCGCGTCCGGTCGGTGTCGTCCAGCCCGCGCTCGAGTTCAGCGAACTTGATCCAAGCCTCGCTGTTGGTGGGGTCCCATTCGATGTACTTCTCGTAGAGCGTCCGACATCGGACAAATTCGAACAGCTTGAGCTCGAGTTCGATGTAGCTCTTGAAAAGCTTGCTTTTAGGGCACATCCCAATTGCGGTTCCCAACGTCTTTCGTGCAGCCTGGAGTTGCATCTGCCGGATTTCGAAGTTGGCCTTGAGCAACCAAATCTTCGCGAAGGTGAATTTCTTGTGTGGTATGAGCTTAATGCACTCATTGTAGATCTGTCGAGTCCGCTCAATGTCGTTGGCTTCTTCCCATAAGGCGTAGAATATCCAGAGATAGATATATCGTCTCCAATGTCTTTTCTCTTGTGACGGTGGTATTTGCGCGATTGCTCGCTCGTATATGTCTCGAACCCTTTCGGGATTGCCTGCGGTCTCTTCGAGCCTAGCGAAATCTATCCAGGCGTCATAATTCTTGGGGTTCTCTTTGACCTGCTCTTCATATTGCACCCTTCTCTTCGACAAGATTACATCTTCTACACCTTCCTGGTCACCAAACTGCTTCTCAAATGTCGTGTAGGCCTTGTGAAGGTTTGCGGACTTGGACCTGGGCAGTCTGTCCAGAGCGAATTTGTAGATAGCGCGCGCCCGTTCGTACTCCTTCAGCCTCGCCTCAAACTTCGCATACGCCATGAAGAGCTTCTCGTCCATGAACTCATCACCGAGAGTCTCCACCGCCATCCCGTATACTTCGCGGACCAAGTCGCTTGTTCCATTCTCTTCCTCGAATCTTGCCCACTTGATCCAGTTCTTCGGTTCCGGGTGAACAATCACGAAACGTTCGAAGATCGCCCTGGCGCGGTCAAACTCGCCGTATCTCTTCTCCAACTTGATGTAAGCGCTCCAAGCAGCCTCGTCCGGCTCCCAGCTCATCCAGCGCTCGAACACCTGTCGTACACCCGGAATGTTGCCCAGAGTCTCCTCGACGTAAACATACTTATACCAAAGCTTGTCCACTCGCGGCAGGATAGTAACCGCACGATCCAGGAGATTTCGCGCATGGTTGATGTTCCTGGTCTTCAGTTCCGCCTCGATGTACCGCACCCAGAGTGTTACCGAGGTGGAGTCCACATCCAGAGCCCGTTCAAAGATGCTGCGCGCGCGACGGTATTCTTTTTGTTCCAGCTCCCACTGCGCGTAGCGCATCCAGTTGTTCATATTAATCCGGTTGCGCCGGACATAGTCCTCGAACTCTCTGCGCTTCCTGCCCTGGAACTCATGGAGCTCCTCCAAGTCGGCGAACCTTTGCGTCGGCGCCTGCAAGCCTGGTTCCTGCCGATCCACAGCTTCACGAAGAAGCTGCTCTGCGGATATCTGTTGAGGCGCGAAGGCCTTGTTCTTGACCCTCGGGGGGCCGCGTGAGCTGTCCATGATGTACGTTTGATTCAAGTATGGCTGAGGGTGGGATCGCGTCGGCGTAGAGAACGGTCGGGAAGGAAGTGATCGCGTTTTAGTTCACGTTAACGGGAGAAAGAGGTTCCAAGGCAGCGCCGAGCTGGCTGCGTCGTTGCTACGCCTGTTCGAGAGTTGATGGGAGGACTTTCGTGTAGTTGCGGCGGCCAAGCCTCACCGCCCGGCAGAATTAAGTCATGTCCGGCAGAGCTTAGGAGCACGTTCGTCTTCGCTGGCACAACGCCAGTTCAAGCTCCGGTCGAAGCGCATCTTTCGCCACGATCGCCACAATATCGCCCAGAATAGGCGACAACTGACATATTTCGCGCGCCCAGCGAGATATCCTCCAGTCGATTGGTTATAGAGGCTTCACAGCGGACCCTTACGATGGCGACCCTCGCGGACGAGCTTCTGAACGACTTCGAAGACGGAGATTTTGAAGAGGAAGAGGGGCTCGGACTCCATGACGGCTCTGGTGATGAAGGTGCCCATGGTAATGGCGCTGAAGAGGATGAGGATATGGAGGTGGACGAGGAGCAGCAGTATGCGGATCAGCAGGCGCAACGAGCGGCTGCAAGAAAATCCGGAGCAACGTCAGAACTTGACAGCGCTGAGGCGCTCCTGCAGAAGCTGAAGCCTGTGATGGAGGAGATAGCAAGATTTCAAAGAGAGCCGGCCAAACATATCGGATCCATCGAAGATAATCCCGAGTACAAGCTCCTCACTGAAGCAAACACACTTTCTACGACCATCGACAACGAGACAGTAGGGTTGCACAAGTTCATCCGTGACCACTACTCAGAGCGCTTCCCGTACCTTGAAGACCTTGTAAAGAACCCACTCAGCTATGCCAAGACCGTCGCAATCCTCGGAAACAACTCCTTAGAGGATATCAAGAGGATTCAGGACTCGACCGATAACATCGTCGGACAGTCCCTAAAGTCTGTCTTGGACGGGCCATCCTTGATGGTTGTGAGTGTTGAGGCTACACGTTCTCAAGGCCAGCTTCTCTCTGAACCGAAACTTAGGTTAGTGTTGAGAGCCTGCGAAATGATGCTCGAGCTTGACAAAGCGAAGAAGATCATGACAGACTACGTGCAATCGCGCATGAACATATTCGCTCCTAACCTCACAATGCTCATCGGCTCCTTGACCGCCGCCCAGCTGCTCAACTACGCTGGCGGGCTGACTGGATTAGCTAAGACACCAGCTTGTAATATTGCCCCGTTGGGCTCGAATCGCGCCTCTGGTACTGGATTTGCGACCAACATTGGGATTCGCCATCAGGGCTTCCTTTACCATTCTCCCATCATTCAGAACATTCGTACCGACCTCAGGAAGCAAGCCATGCGTATCGTGGCTGCCAAAGTCATTCTCGCCGCCCGCGTTGACTGTGTCCATGGGACACCTGACGGCTCTACTGGCGAGCAGCTCCGTGAAGAATGTCTTCGTCGGCTTGATAAGCTGATGGAACCACCACCAAACCAGGGAGTTAGGGCTCTTCCAGTTCCGGACGATAAGCCATCCCGAAAGCGCGGTGGTCGAAGAGCCCGTAAAGCCAAGGAGGCCATTGCAATGACTGACCTTCGTAAGGCACAGAACCGGATGGCGTTCGGTAAGGAGGAGGCCGAAGTTGGCTATGGCACAGGCGATAGCACGAAGGGTCTAGGTATGATCGGGCAGACCGACACAGGCCGCATTCGTGCAACGCAGATCGATCAGCGGACGAAGGCCAAACTCAGTAAGAAGAATCCCGGCTGGGGGGCCATTACGCCTGCGGCTAGCGGCATGGCGTCTTCACTCCGTGGTTTTGGCCAGGGAGCCGGGACTGCCTCCGTTTTGCGCGGTCATGGTCTGCGCACCAGCGGCGTCGGCACTTCTCTTGGCAGCGGGGCCGGCACTACATCGATTGCTTTCACGCCCGTCCAAGGGCTCGAGCTTGTTGATCCCAAGGTCAGAGATGAGATGGCGCGCAAGCGCAAGGCAGAAGAAGACAGATGGTTCAAAGGGGGTACCTTCACTCAGGTGGGCGGCGGTGTGCAAACTGCAGCAAAGACCACAGTAGATTCGGCAGGCTTCAAGGTGCCACAGTTACCTCCAAAAAAGAAGGTTGATACAGGCGCACCGAAACAATGATGGAGGCCGAGGACGATGGGATTGGCGAGCATGACTCCCGTTTGAAGCGGAACGGATATCGCAGCTTTCTTCGACAAAGGTTTAATTCTTCGGCTTGCATACCTGAGCAGGTTTGGCGTTTGGGCACCCGTTCATCGAGGTCGGTCTCATGGAGCATTTCAGGCGTACTTCAAGTTAGTAACCCGGGAACAGCGGAGATGTTGATGCTCTAGCGGCGTCAGTGGCTCCTTGGAGGACGACCCCTATGGAGAATTTGAAATTTGAAAAAAAATTGTATTGAGGCCTTTTTCGGGCTAACACGGTAAACAACACCAGTAGCATTCCCTCTGTCTATAACCTAGCTGCCCCCTCATACCCAACCTTCTTATTTGCGAGTTCCCCAAAATAGGCGTTCAGCGCGTCCATCGTAGCGTTCCCTTCTTCTAGATTCACCACGCAACCAACATACCCATCCGGCCTGACCACCACTATACCTCCTCTCGACTCGTCCAAGCCCATCTTCGCATGGGCCGCTGCCTTTGCCTTCGGGACGCGCTGGTCCCACACGTCGTCTGCGAAGACGAGCTCGCGGTAGCGTCCCAGCACCGGTGGAAGGAACTCGTCGATTTCGATCTGGTATCGAGGCGCGGAGAGGACCATTGCTAAACTGAAGAAAGGCGAGTGGGGAGTGTATCGCTCGTGGAAGCCAGCTGCAGCGGCGACTGCGTCCCCGAGACTGAGACCGGGGGCATTAATTCGAGCGTAGAGTGAGAGGAAGGATTCCTTCCGCTCCAGGTTTCGGGCCAAGTCCGCAAGAGCTCGTTTTTGCCGAGCCTGCAGCGGGTCCCCAGCGAAGATGTAGATGCGAAAGGCACCGTTGAGGGGAATCTGCTGCTCCAGATGGACAACGTTGGCGTCGACCACGCGGGTTACCGTGGCGGGATGGAAGACACGACCGGGCCGAAGGGAGGTGGTGCCTTTCTCAGGTGAGAGAAAGGCTGGAGATGCTGCCGGGTGGTCGGGAGACCAATTATAGATGTTGGGGCCATATGCGACGCCATATCCGGAAGTGAACTCGCAAGACTCTTTGAAGGTCCGTACGAACTCATTATCGGAGACTTTGTCGCTCTTGGAAGCACCGGAGATTTCGCCGTGTGATGGGAGGCGAGTGGAGAATAGTTTGGCGTATTTGGCGTCAAAGTTCAGAAGATCTTCCGCGACGTGCTTTCGCTCGGATTCGTAGGTCGACAGGATTGAGCGGGAAGCAAAGCCCGCTTCGACATGGTGGATCTTCCAAGCAAGGTTGACCGAGTCAAGGAAAGCTGTGTTCATACCTTGACCGGCTTTGGGCTACATCGCTGTCAGGCTACCTCGATCGGCCTACTGAATGATCACTTACGCTGTGGGTATGGCAAGCGTCTCCGCCCATGAAGATACGCTGATCGAGAGTATAGCGTTCGGCGATCCCCTGGCCGATCGGATACACAGAGTACCACTCTACACGGTCCCACTCGACATGATACGGCTTAAGGATAGCCTTGGCTTTCCCCTGTACCTCTTCTGCAGTGGCTGACTTCCTAGGATCCCAGTCTTCATCTGTCGAAGAGGCAATCTGAATGTACAATCGAACCATATTGTTCTCTCTGGGAATCACCATGATCGAGCCCGCATCCGAGTGAATCGTACATTTCATCTAGATATAGTAAGCTCTTCGCTGAAAATGACTGAAGAATCCATCCCGTCCCACGACTGCATACCTTGATATCAGGAAAATCAGTCCTCACTACCCCGTCCATGACTCCCCAAACGTGGGAAATCGGATCTTTGTAATGTATCTTGATTCCGAGCCGTCCCCGTACAGAGCTCCTTGCACCCTCGCCGCTGTATAAATACTTGGACCGTACCGTCTCTTTCTCCGTCCCGTCAACATGCGCCAGACTGACTTCGATGGGATAATCGGCATCCTTCCCGTCGTTCCTGAAATCCGTAATCGTCCATGGCCGTTGTATCTGTACGCCATGCCTGTCGATATCTTCAATGAAAACCCTCTCGATCAACCCTTGATGCAGCAGCGTGGTGAACGGATACCGGGCATCTATGAACTTCGGGCAACTGGCCCACGTCCCGGTACGGACGATTCCTTTCCGTGAAGGATCCCAGAAGGCCACTTCGTACACTCTTGCCGGGTCATGGGCCATGATCTTGCGCTTCAAACCCATGTTACGGAGCAGATCTAGGGACCTTGGTTGGATGCCGTCTGCGCGACCTGTCGGCGTAGGTTCTGGCCTGTCGTCAATGTGCTTTATCCTATAGCCCCACCGTGCAAGGCAAGTAGAAAACGTGAGACCAGCCGGACCGGCCCCTACAACCACGACATCGTACTTCTCCATGTGGAAGGGGGTGGTGAAACCGGGGCCTACGAGGTCGATTTCCTTTCGTTCGATACACGACAGGGGACACAGAAAATGGGTACCAGACGTGATTGCAAAGAAAGAGTGAGGAAGTGAACGCTGGATATATGATTATGGTTGACAAGATGCAGTTACACAAGGAAACAGAACAAGACAAAGACAGTAAAGGCTTAGGGAAGCTTTATAGAGAGTCCTTCTCCAGGCAGATGCTGTACCTTCTCCGTAGCCTACGCCTGACGCTGGCAAGGCTTTGCCGTGGAAGTGGATGCGGGGACCCCATTGCCGACGACTGCGGATGCTCGTGTCGGTAAGGCGTGGCTGGAGCAGAAGTCCGACGTGACTGAGGCACATCTCATAGGCTGTAAAGAGGCAACACCTTTCCGACGCTCCCCCGGACTTGCCGACGACTTCCCGTCCGATCTGATTCGCCGCCCTCTGCTGCAGGGATCTGAGGTATACATATGACATGTTAGCTGGATCCAACAACCTGCGCAGCAATGGAGGTCTCGCGGAGTACTCTACATTGAACTGGTTATTTCTAACTTCGCGAGTGGCCGACTCGCTTATGTACAGAGCCGACATACTAGATTGTTGTTTGCAAGATCGAGCCTTCTAGGCTCTATAGAAATGGCGATGAGGAGCCGAAACCAGCTACTCGAACACACAAAATGTCCGGATGATATAACCCAGCGCCTTGTTCTGCGACGTGGCCTTTTGAAAAGTCCATGCCTTGCTCCACGTCCGGGATCATGCCGCTAATCAGACAAAACTCCGAGATAAAGCCTCATCTAAACAATAACGGATTCCTGCTCCCTGCCCAACCATTCAAAAACACAGACCGAAAGCGAAGAACGTGACGAGGAGAGGCTAGGCCGCCTCTACAGCCGGGGTACCGCCACCTCCTGGGATTGTTCCGGGTACAGTCCCTGCAGCAGCAGCCAGGCGTTCTTCTTCCTTCTTGCTACGGGCGGCCTCCGTTTCTCTGCGGAGAGCTTCAAGATTCCACGCACCACCCTCTTCGTCGTCACTGTCTGCATCGCTATCGTGCCAGTCCCCTCTTTCGAACATGGCACGGCCCGTAGCTTCCTTCTTCTTGAGGGCCTCCTCTTCTGCCGCCTTCTTATCAAGACGCTTCTTCTTCCACGCTGCGAAGGTCTCCTCAGTGACTGGTGTGAGCTTGCCGGTGAGCTTGTGGCGTTCAGACTCCAAGAAATCCTCAAGTGTCAAGGTGTTGAGCGGCGACTTGTCCATCAAGGCCTTTTCAGCCGCGCGTTGTTCCTTCGTCTTCAAAACGAAACTGCGTTACGTCAGCGATGTCTGCATCTGAGATTCGTTTTCCTCAAGCGAACTTACCCAGGTGGTAGGGAGTGCCTATACATGCACTTCTCGCCACCATTTGGACATGTCCAGAACCATCCATATTTGCTGTTCTCCACAGCCTCGATGAAGTATTTGCACACCTTATCAGTGGTCGTCTTGGGATTGCCATGCTTAGACAATACGACGTTCCGTAGCTTTTCCTCATCCCACTGCGACATGTCATCCTTCTTCTTTTCTTCATCCTGGTCCCGATCATCCGTGTACAAGCTCTTCTTTTGCGTCTTTCTCTCGACAGCCAGGTCATGCGAGAACTTGCACTTCTTGCCTGGAAGGCGAATTAGTATCTTGTATGTGAAGGACCACAGCTATCGACTGCTGTGCTTCAAACATAATTGACAGCGTGACTTACCTTTCTCGCAGTTTCCCTTTTTATAGAACTGACACACAATGGTCTTCGGATCTACACCGAACGGAACCTTTTGAACCTGGACAGGCTTGAATAATTCCGCGACCTCCTTCTTCGCCTCTTCCGCGGCCTTCTTTTCTCGCTCTTTCTGAGCCTTCTCCGCTTCTTTACGCTTTTGCTCAGGCGTTTTAGCACTCGCTGATGCGGCCTGAATTTGTTTGATCTGCCTTTGCGCCGCGCCACCCTTCTTATTCTTCATACCAAAGGTCTTATCAACAGCGGCCTTAGCGGCCTTAGGCTTGTTGTCTTGCTTTTTGGGCGGCATGGTGGACGGAAACTGCTGTGGCGACGAGGTAGCGACGAAAACCGGGTCCGGGGAGGAAAGGAAAAGGCGCGCGCGTATGATCCAGTGAGTGTGGATAAAGTTGGGATACGGGCAGCCGGTAGAAAGAGGTTCTACCAGCGGGCGCTGTGGTCGTGTAAGGCTGGAGTAGTGTCGGACTCAAGAGGATTTCTGAGGATGACGATGGAAGTGGTTTGCAGTGGGGAAAATGGGTGGTGCTGAGATTTACGCCGCATGCGTAGCGTTCGTACTGTGTCGTAGATAGCTCCCGAGGCTCCACGTCGCCTCCGAATATACACCTTTGCAAGAACTACAGCGCTGAAAGAGATACGGACCAAAAGGACATACAAATCGTGCTTGACTTCTAGCTGAGGAGTGGCTTCGTATGTAAGTATCATGTGCCCGGAATCTTGACCCGGCGACCAATTCTAACACCACTCAGATCTCCTCTCTTAGCCGCGTCACCACCCGCGTTCCACGAACCTCAGCCAAACACCATGATATCGGACAACACTCTCTACACTCTCGCCATCTTCCTTGGAAGCGCATCTATGCTGCTCATCGTACTATACCATTTCCTCGAGGTTAACGCAAAAGATAGCGAATTTGCCCCCAAGCGTCGCGTCAAGGGATGAGGTGCCTTGGGCGAAAGGTTCAGAGCAGCAGCGGAGGAGCCATTTTTGAAGTCGTGCCGAGTCAGGCTTCTTCTTTTCGCAATATGTGCTTATAGTGGAGAGAGTCGTCTTCTCCAACGGGAGGCGTTTGGCGCAATGGCATACCAGAAAATCGTGTTATAGCATGACCATTATAATACCTTACCAACAGACTCAACAAGCTCGTTCTGCCATACTCTATCATACCACACAGCATGCACAAGCCACGGGGTCTCTTTTGAACAGAGCAACGCTTCATCTCAACGAATCAGTGGAGTTTTGACCGATTAATATAAGAAGAGTTGGTATAGTGCACTAATATCTGCTGCTTGCTTCGCAGAATGACATCCGAACGCCCCAGAATCAAGATATCCCGAGTCCCAGTAAGAAACTATTCTCCTCTGTTCACAATCTCCCCCATATCCTCATCATCTACAAATCCAAGGCGCCGCTTATCATTGGCTAACCGTGAGCCACCTCGATCAAGTCCAGGGCCAACTTCTTTCTTCTTGTTCGTTAAAGCTTGTAGTGCATCTTTGGCCTGTTCTTCATCGGTCTTCTTCGGGCGCCCCGGCCCTCGGGGAGGAGGCGGGTGAGTTCCCGCATGCGTCCACTTCTTGCTGGAGGATTCATCGTCTGATAACAAGACCGTGACGTGTGGAGTAACACGCCGGCCGTATGCATCACTTAAATAAGCCTCCGATTCCTGACCATCTAGTAATATAGGTTAAATGTTAACAAGAGCTCAAGCATGTCAGTTTGTCTTTAACTTTTTCGCGCACCGGAAAGACCACTTGCAGGACCGTCCCCAAGGCTCCATGCCAAGGGCAATAGATGTGATTGCTCAAGGTGCACCCTCCACTCGTGCAAAGTACTGAAGAAAAGAGGCTTGCGTTCCACGTGATCGCCGACAACCGCGTCTCTTCCACAGTTTTCCCAATGGCAGTTGTAGGCACCAATAGCAGTAGGCTTGCCATGAAGTTTCTGCACGTGTTTACGCAAAGTATCCAGATTGTGTAGTTGTGCAGAGCAGTCTCTCCATAAGCACTTGAAAACGCTATACTGCTGCGCCGGAGCAGCACTGGGCGAACGCGAGTCGATGACCACGGTGGGACCAGCTACATTGCGGAGTCCGGAGAGCTCGCCGGATTGTCCGATGTTCACTTTGGCCGCCGCGGAGCCATGGATAGCCTTCCTCCATCCAACAGGGCGACCTTTCTTCTTGATCGGAGTGCCATCGGCGGCGAATTGGCGGAACTGACTGTAACCGATGCCGGTCGGCGCGCTTGTCGGAACTGTAGCTTTAGCAGGAACAGCGCACGGCGTCGACATCTCGGCCTTCTGCGCACGACTGCGGATATCAGCTGTGGAAGCGTCGGAGGCGTGCGAAGCGAACACGGGGTAGCTCTTGCGTGGTGGTCGACCGCGACGTTTGGGGACTTTGACTGGTGGGGGTGTCGCGTCGCCACGGGACGGATCAACAGTGTTTCCAACGCTAACCGGATTTTGGACAGCCGGCCTTGGCGGCGGGTTCAGAGCTTCTTCTTCATCGTCCGCGTCGGCGTCGGCGTCATGTATGTCGCGTTGGTATAGTTCCTGAAGTTCTTGCTTTGAAGGGGTCCCCGGATCTACCAAGTCCCAACGGAAGGTGCTCAAATCCGAGTTAACGTCAATGTACCGGAACTGACTCCGCAATGGCTCAAGATGGCCATTCAGCGGTCTCATATCCGGATGCTTTCCCGTGGCCAGAAGCACATCGCGCGCAATGGTTTTGATATTATATGTCGACCTTCGTAAGGCCTTCTTCTTGTGAATGGGTTTCACAATCTCGGGGTTCTCCGAGAGTCTCGAATCGACAGTAGAAGGTGGTCGGAATGAGTTCGGTGCAGCGGGCTGTCCGAAGGCTTGAGGAGGCTGCTCAAAAGACCCGTTCGTCTGCGGCAATTTGGAGGTTATGTAGTAGGAGTTGTGGGTGTTAAAGCTGCCCGGCTGCTGCGCAACTGAGGAGGGAAGCGGCACGGTTGTAGTCGAAGACGCTACTGGGGACGGACGATCGATGATATCAAGATTTACTTTCTTAGGCGGAGGCGGAAGATCGTCATCGGACAAAGCGGTCAGATCTACGAGGTCATTGAAGCTGCGTTTTCTTGCAGCCTCTTCTTTGGTTTTCGGCTTCGGCGGAGGCGGCGGGGGTTTATGTTGCTCTTTGGGTGGCTCCATTGGCGCCACGGGAGCGGTTTGACCAGGCAAAGAAGGCGGCGCACTGTAGACATTAAATCCCTGATGGAAGTACGGACTATGCCAGTCCGCCGCTTGCGGCGGGGGATACTTGTCAAAAGTTAGCTGACAATCTTATCCGTCATTATTCCAAAATTTACCTTCTCGTTGCCGTTTTCCCTTGCTGGTTGATAGTGAGGTGCCTGATAAGCAACAACGCCTTGCGAAGTATTGCCCAAAGGTTGAGGGTTTGTGGCGTCTGAATCGTTGGTCTTAGGTGGAGCCATGGTCTTGAGGGATGCTCCTCCAAGATGTTGGCTAGAAGCGCTTCTGTTATCTACCTGAGGTTGAGTCTGGTGCTCCGTATGTGTGGGAGTCACACCCAGCTGCTGAATTTGAGGAGACCGAGCGGAACGAGAGGATGATGCCACATCTGGTACTGCTGCCAAAAGCGCCTTTGCAAAATTCGAGCGCTCCATCTTGAGACCCTTAGCTTCCAGTCGTTCGCACAACTCGATATAGCTAGGATTAGAATCCAGCATACGGTTGATTTCGTCCGGAGCGATGACCTTGCCTCGATTTTCTGGGAAGGCGTTCAGCCATTTCGATGCAGCGGCTGCTAGATGAACTTTCTTTTCAGGTGGCCATATAGTACTTTGACTTTTGGCTGGCGGGACTGATGGAGGTCGTGTGGGAGCTGGAGCAGGCGACTTCACACCCGAGGTTGGTTGAGTCTGCACTTGGGTTGGCTGCACATCTGCACCGGCTTTGGCACGTTTTGTCACGAATGCTTGTGAGACCTGGGGAGCGGCCTTTGCGGTTTTCGCAGTACCCTTTCCTTTTATAGCCTTGTTCTCTTCAGGGGCGGTAGTTTCGGGCGCAGGCGCGTTGGGTGGTTGAGAACCTTGGCTGGACAGATGTGCTCGACGTTCTTGCTCCCATATACGAGCCAAGAGCGCAGGATCTTTAGAATTGAATTCCCTCATCTTCAACATCATTGCGCGAATCTGCTCTTCGAGATCATCTCCACCATTGCCCAACGGCGCGCCTTTACCATCTGCGCTATTGTCTTTCCCGGTTGCGTTCGATTTCCTTTTCCGTGGTTTTTTCGGCTTCCCGTCTTTAGCTGCACTACCGGGAGCGTCGACCTGCTGACTGACGGGAGCGCTAGTAGCCGCTGCTCTTGATTCTAGCGCCTGCCTTCCCTCTTCCATTTTCCGCTGGTTTTCGGCGCGGGTCTGTTCGTTCCTTCTCTGCTCCTCAAGCCGTCGATCATCCTCCTTTCTTCGCGCCTCCTCCGCAGCTTTACGGGCGTCCTCCTCAGCCTTCCTCGCATCCTCCTCAGCCCTCCTCGCATCCTCCTCAGCCCTTCGCGCTTCTTCTTCAACTCTCTGCGCCTCTTCTTCAGCTCTTTGCGCCTCTTCCTCGGCTCTTCGTGCTTCCTCTGCAGCCTTTGCAGCCCTCTCAGCCTCCAGTTTACGTTGCCATTCCGGCCAAGGGTCGTAAATTGCGGCAGGATCTACAGTCACGGTACCGTCCGCTGGATCATAGCTATGCCCAGTTGTTCGGGATGTAGTAGGCCCAGACATGCCAATGGGCTGACGATCGGTGTATGTATATGATGTTGAGGCTGGCTCGTGGGGCGTATCAGAGGCGCTATGAAGAGCGCCATTGTTGTAATTAGTGTACTGCTGTGTAGTTTGGCCTGCTGTTGGCGGAGGGATGTAGTTCAGGGTGTTTTGAGCATATTGCGACTGCGCGGACGACGGAGAAGGCTGGGGGCTAGCTGTAGGCTTTGTGTGCTGCGATGGGTAGGCTGAGACCGGCATTGGCAAGCTATGCGAGGAAGTGTGGTTCGATATCTGATTTGAGCGCACATTATTGACGCTTTTCGGCCGCGCCGGTCGCTGAGATTGATTCGCGCTGGATCGGTAGCTCGTCTGGTGCGCTTCCGGCTGGCTCCCCTTGTATCTCGAGCCACTTGTTGATGATGGCGCCAGCCCAGGGCTGCTCACAGATGGTGTTGTGTTCGTCGAATACGCTACGCTGCTAAGGCTTCGGAGGGCTTCGGCGGCACGACCGTGACTCCCTCTATCAGATTCCGCCGCATATCCCCCGTTCCACTGGTCGGTCTGCCTCTTGGTGTAAGAGGTAGCAGGCTGCGCATAGGGATCTGCTTGATATGTCACGTAAGCCGCGGAGGTCGGAGCGGTGGACGGCGTAAACACCTGAGCATACTGGGTCGAGAGACTATTGTTAGGCTGCGTCGTGTAGCTGTAATTTGTTTGCGACGGGGTATGCTGCGCTTGTGCGGTAGTATAATAATTCGGATAGTAGGTCGGGGGGCCCATGGTGACCTGAAGAATGAGGTTTCGAGACTGCGCACCGTGTTCGCGTTGGATATGATGGGCGCAATCTGCAAGCAACGTACCCCGATTGGATCAGCTGCGGAAACGATGAAGGCGGCAAAAGACTGTCAGCTCATACTATCTCTATTCACGGAGACGAGTGCGAGACGGCAAGATGGCTAGGGTTGTCGACGCAGCAGCCGGGACGCGGGAGGGAAGCTTGTACTTGGACGCGCCGCGGCGATTGACAATGGAACTCACCAAATGGATCAGGTTCCGTCGATGGCTGGGCAGCGCCAAGCCCGAAACACTTGTTCCGTTCCGTCTGTTGCCGCTAAGCGAGGCCGCTCACTTTGGGCGACACACAACAGATTTTGACCGAGGACGACGAGGACGACGCACCGGTTTTCACGACAACAACCCCGACACACATTCCGCCGCCATGACGAAGATTAACACCTGTATGTGGCCTTGATGCATAAAGACGATGACAAGGGATCTCTGGGTCTGACATGGAATTAGCTCTGAACTCCTCGCGGAGGAAGGCGCGCAAGGCGCACTTCAGCGCCCCCTCCAGCGTCCGTCGCACTATCATGAGCGCTCCTCTGAGCAAGGAGCTCCGCGAGAAGTACAACGTATGGCCGTCTCCTGCTACAAATATGCACTCTTGCACCTTCAGCATCCTGCAGACCGATTATTCGAGCTCGAGAGTGCTGCGGACGAGATTTGGGCTGACAACAGGCTTCAATACAGGTCCGCTCCATTCCCATCAGGAAGGACGACGAGGTCACCGTTGTTCGGGGTTCGTTCAAGGGTCGTGAGGGCAAGATCACTTCCGTCTACCGTCTCAAATACGTCGTCCACGTCGAGCGTGTCACCCGCGAGAAGACCAACGGCCAATCCGTCCCTATCGGTCTCGCCCCCTCCAAGGTCGTCATCACCAAGCTCAAGCTCGACAAGGACAGGGAGAACATTCTCGAGCGGATAGGAAAGGGTCGTGAGGCTGCTAAGGCCAAGCAGATCAAGGCATAGATGGCTAAAATTGGGCTTGCGGTACGATCGGTTTTCTTCGGGTCACGGTGAAGCCTGGTAATGAAGGCTTGGGCTTTGCTTGTCTGTCTTCGAGCAAAAGAAATGCACAACCAAATTTCACCAATTTCAGGCGCAAAAAAGCATAGGGAACTGGGTCTACGGATTGCGGCGTGTATGAATCTCACGAAATTCGAGGCTGATGCATTTTCATCGCTCTCACGCTTGAGGTGAAGCTGTCGCTGCATATTACCCCAGTGTGTAGATATACCCTGTGGAGGTCACTAACTTCAAATCACACCGTCTCCCCTTGAGCTGTCCTGCATCGTGTGCTCGCAGACGCAACGCTAGATTATCTACTCGGCAGCCTTGTCCATGGCTGCAAGAAGTTATACGACTAGCGAAGAGGAACAGTGGGACCCTCATGAAGTGCGTCCTGTCGCGCCTGCAGATCGCCTTTCTCAATGACCTCATGAGACGGGCGGTTTGATGGTGCGAGACATATCATCATCCCTCCCACCAATATGCAGAATACAGAAGGCCATACCGGGTTTCAGTCACTCACTATCTTACACGCAAGTATCGATATCCGTATCGGCCGTTTCACACCACCTTTTTTTTAGCAGAATCCATAATTGCATTTTCATAGACTTTCTTTTTCTTGTTCGACCAGACCAAGCATCCTTTATTCTCTTTGATCACCAATCAGACAGTTTCCGAGTCAATTGCTTGAGCGTAACTTGATGTTGGGTTTCTGCTAATTCCACGCCAAAATGAACGAAGAACGTGGCGACCTGGACGGTTCGAAGATCAACGGTGTTCCTGGGATTAGTAGTGACATGCCGAATCCCATCAGGACAATTTCTTGATGTCCTCCCGTTGTATTTCCCTTCCCATAGGCAAGATTTCTGTAGCTGTGTGATGTCACTCCGATCATAGAGATTTGACTGTGATGCGGCCTCTGAAGGGAAGGCATGCCCGTGAAGCTTCCTGCGCGGATAACGTCCGTTGTGCGCTGTCACCGACGGTACTGTCAAATCCATTTACTGGAATACGAAAATGCCAAGCGATCCGATAGTCTTCAAATTGAGATAATTGTTGCACTTGAGCCGGTGCTGTCTCGGCGATGAACCTACTTCTAAGCAATGCAGTAAACGTCGGACATGCTTCACACAGTACATCGACGCAGAGAAATATGGTCACTATGGCAACACGCCAGTCTTTTCATCGCAGATATAATACGTTTCCTAGATGCAATTGATCGACCGTCGAATCAGACAAGTTTAGTCTTTCGAGCGAAACTACAGTGTTCATGACACAAATAAAATGCCCTCATACATCGTCATAAGAGCCCCGGTTACGCCAACCATAAAACGAAGAACAAAAGAAAGCGCCCTGCTCAGTTTTTTGAGAACAGTATGCACCTGCAATGGTATCATCTAAAAGAACTTCTTACACCTGGTTGCTGGGGTATTCAACGGACTGGAGGGGAAGGAACTCCTCCTTGATCGACCTCATGCTAACAAAACGAGAGAGGAGGGTGGCGCTGCCGGCCTTGTCGTTGGTGCCGCTGGCACGCGCGCCACCGAAGGGCTGCTGGCCAACAACGGCGCCGGTGCTCTTGCAGTTGATGTAGAAGTTACCGGCAGCGTTGCGGAGAGCCTCCTCGGCAAAGCGAATGGCCTCCCTATCCGTGGCGAAGACAGCGCCAGTCAAGGCGTACTCGGACGCGGTGTCGATCGCCTTGCAGATGTCGGCGAATGCGGTGGCAGGCTTGTCGTCATAGACGTATACGACAAGAACGGGGCCGAAGAGTTCGCGAGACAGAAGGGGGTGGTTGGGGTTGGTAGTCTTATAAATGGTGGGGTGAATGTACCATCCCTTGCTGCTGTCATACTTGCCACCAACAAGCAACTCGAGCTCAGGATCGTTCTTCGCCTTATCGATCACGCCAGACAACTTCTTGAACGAGGCTTCATGGATGACAGGACCGATGAAGTTTTGGGGGTCTTCCGGATCACCAATCTTCAAGGACTCCGTCCGCGACACCAGCTCAGAGCGGAATTCCGGCCAGAGAGAAGCTGGAACGTAGGTGCGAGAGCAGGCACTGCATTTCTGGCCTTGGTATTCGAAGGCACCGCGGATCGTGTTGATGGCCGCGTTCTTCACGTCAGCCGTAGGATGGAGCAAGTGGAAGTTCTTGCCTCCAGTTTCACCGACGATGCGAGGGTAGCCCTGATACTTTCCCTCGGCGACGCCGGTCGCGATCTTGCCGTATAGAGAACGGAAGACAGCAGTGCTGCCGGTGTAGTGCAGAGCTGCAAACTGACGGTGGCTGAGTACTGCTGCGGTCACCTCTTCGGCATCGCCAGGGATAAATTGGATGACGTTCGGGGGAAGGCCAGCCTCGATAAGAATCTTGTAGACGAGCCAGTTTGAGGCAATGGCTGCCGGAGAAGGCTTCCAGACAACAACGTTACCCATCAACGCAGGGGCAGCGGGGAGGTTGCCGCCAATGGCGGTGAAGTTGAAAGGGCTGATAGCGTAGACGAAGCCTTCCAAGGCCCGGTATTCGACGCGGCTACAGTCCTGTTAGTTGGAAATGTTCGCTGTACCCTGTCACGGACGGACTCACTTCCAGACACCGGGAGAGTTGTGGACTGGCTGCTCAGCGTAGGTGTCCTGAGCATACTTGACGTTGAACCTCAAGAAATCGCAGAGTTCAGCGGCAGCATCGATCTCGGCCTGCCATGCGTTCTTGCCCTGTCCGACCATGGTAGCGGCCATGATCTCGTATCTGTACTTGGTAGAGATGAGGTCGGCGGCCTTGAGGAAAACGGCAGCTCGGTCAGCGAAGGGGAGAGACTCCCACGACTCCTTGGCCGCCAGTGCGGCGTCAATGGCGGCATTGACCTCAGCGGTGCCGGCGTTGGAATATTTGGCGACGACGTCGGCATGCGAGGCGGGGTTGGTCTGGGTAAGGATGGAAGTGCCTTTGACCTGGTGGGAAACGTCTATGTGTCAGAGAAAAACAGTGAATGGCCGAGCGACCAGACATACCTGCTTGCCGGCCACAACGAGGGGAACCTCGAGGGGGGCCTGCTTCTTCCACTTCCTGACGGCGCTGTAGAGCTGCTCCCGGCTCGCGGAGCCTTTCTCGTAGTGTTGCTACCGGGATCGTCAGCTACCACTGGTCTAGAGGGCGGGCGTGCTGGGACAGTCCTTACGTTGGGCTCGTTCGCAATGGAAGGGACTTTGAAGCTCGCCAGCGTCGCCACGCCGCGTCGTGCCTTGGGGGCAGCGGACTGCAGGGAGCGTCCCAGGGTGGCGGAGGAAGATAAGACAGACATGGCGGACGAACGGCGGATTCTGCTGACGGGGAGGTGCAGCGCAGGAACTGTCGGGGGAAGCGGCAGCTTTGCGAATAAATATTGCCGGGGCGGCCTTTTCGCTATCACCGTTGGGTGGAGTGCAGTAGCTCCTCCCCTCGGCTTTTCGCGGCTCAAGCAGGTTCACACATCGTGAGGTGAGCGATAGGCGTGGTGGGGCGTCCTGGGCGTCCTGCCTGGCGCACCAATCGAATACCGACGGCCGACTTCGGTCGGATCGGGTCTCCACCATCTGCTCCAGAGGTACTCCTACTCCGGAGTAGGTATATTCACAGTTCCTATGAATAGGGACAAGATGTGTCTGACATATCTGATAACGGTCTCTTGCAGCAAACCTGCACCGCGGCGTTGGTATTTAACGCAGACATGACGATTTGCTACATACGCTTTTAGGAAGACTTTCCAGGTCCACCGCCCCAACCAACGCCGTGGGAAACAAATACCCCAGAAACCGTTTTGATCCTTCACGTCTCCATGGCCTCGGAGTCGCCCCAAAGCCCTTCCAACCTGAACTCCGCAGCCCACTCCTTGACGATCTCCTTGCGATCACCCTCTGGCTCCGCACCACCGGGAGCCACCTCCGCCGCTGTCGTGTCAGTCACAACCTTGAGCACCGGGGCATCCATCCATCCCTGGATCCTTCCATCGCGCCAGTCCGTGATCACAGTCTGAGCAGCACTATGGATATTAGGCACGCCTCCCTTCCCGAGACGCCCACGCTTCCGTGCAACCTGCACGAGGAAATCAGTGACCATATCCCCATTTCTAGTCATCAGCGGTGGCAGCCCATAAACATCCAATAGCTTGCTGAATAACTCCGGCGTTGCAGAAAGCCGCTCCAAAAGGAGAGATACAGCGGGTACGGGGTCGTCGATTTCCTTGGGCGGAACAGCGTTGAGGAGGATCAAGCGCGCTTGCTCTCTGATCTTGTCCGTCCTTCCGCCTTCCGCGGAGCTGGGGAAGACGATACCAGGAGAATCCAGCAGCTTGAGCTTGTTGTCGAGTTTTACCTCGCGGAGGCTAGTAGTCACTCCGGCTTCCGCACCCGTCGGGCAAGTGGCCGCTCGGCCACCAAGTCTGGAGGTAAGGGCGTTGATGACTGATGATTTACCAACGTTGGGGTAACCGATGACACCGACTGAAACCGATCGCTTGAGTTGCTTCGATTGCGCAAATGACTTCAAAGCCTTGAAAAGCGCCTCAGATGTGCCTTTGACTGTGAGCTGCTTATGGTCGAATGTGCGTGCGTTCGGCGCTGGGTTAGAAGCCCGAAGTGGAAGCGTAGGGAAATATCTCCGTAGATGGGTAAGCCATGCCTTCAACACCGGGGGTGGGATGAGGTCGATCTTGTTCAGAATGAGGATCAGGCGCTTGTTACCACCCTCCGATGCCATGACCATTCTTTCAACCTCTTTCGATCTTGTCCCCTCGGGATCTCTAGCGTCCAAAACGTAGAGCACGACATCAGCCGCCTCTACGACTTGCTTGAAGACTTTGTCGAAAGCTTTCCGGGATGAGTCTTTGCGGGCAGTGGCGCCGACGTCCTCGTTATCATTCTCCTCCTCGAATCCATCCCAGGCGTCCTCGTCCATTTCATCTGCGCTGTCAGCCGCGACTTGCTCAAATTCCGTGGCGCGTGCTCTGGCCGAGGCCAACAATGCAGCCATCGGATTCGTCTCATCCTAATTTGTGAGTTAGATGGTGCGAATCTGAGCAGGGAGTGGACGCCTTACATCCACCATAGCATCGTCGTCTCCATCGTCAACAAGGCCGTCGTCTTCCTCGGCGTCTTCTAATTGCTCATCTTCGTCATCCTCGGCACCCTCACCAGCAGCAAGGCCTAATCTGCGCTCCTTTGCCTCCTGTCGCCGTCTAGCATTCTCTTCCTCCTTGCGCTGCCGGGCCTCTTCAATCTCGTGCAGGATCTTGTCCTTGTAAGGAAACAGGTTCGGGATTCCAGGATCCTTCTTCACTCGCGAGCGCCACTCCGGGTTCTATCGCAGCGTTACCGACCAATTCTCTTCGGAACGACTGGACGCAGCATACCTTTTTTGCGAGCTTGCGCTGCTTTCGCTGCTTCGCCGCCGCGGCTTTCTCGATCTTGTGTCGCAGGCGCACGGGAACACGTTTCGATTTGGGCTCTGCCAGATGTCAGTCACCATGTCGAAAGATAAGTGCGGGTAGTCAAATCGACGGGGCGCTTACTTCCGACCTTCATCGTGTCTGCTGTCGATATGTATGATAAAGATTTGGTGCTGAAACAAAATATTTCTGGGGTTGCGCTTAAGCGGCGACCCGCCTCCCGAAGTAGTGCCGGGCCGAGACAAGCTTGGTTCAAATCATGCCTGAGGCCGAAAACGACTCTGCTGAGAAAGTATAACTAAAGTAAATGCACGTTGTAGAGTGGAGGACAGTAGAGTAGCATATTGTAATCTGCTATGATAAACATTGATTGGCGCAATCGAAAAAATTTGGTTGTAAGAGCTCGTTTGTAGAGCCTTACTAAATGCATATTTTCGGAAAATAAATATATATTCAATTATACCGAGCCATGCAGCTTCACAGCACTGCAGTATTTCCACAGATACTTATTTCCCCTTTGCACCGCCCGCAGAAGATTCGATACAAGCTGCAAGATGATCTCCAGATCTAACTACCCGGAACTTGAAGCTTCGAGATACAGGACACAGTAGGAAGGCATTCAGTGAATTCATGCCGAGTGGTCGGCGATGCGGATACGTTGCCGTGTTTGGAAACCTTACCAATGGGCCGACGACTGTTCGTCGACCTCAGCTTGGCCCGCAGTGGTCAGACTCTCAAGCTGCCTCTCCTGTTCCTTTCTATTTAAACCCTCACTCAGACGTCTCCTATTCTTTGCGTCACAGCAATATTGGATTTGATCTGCACATTTTCCTGCGTCATTCCTGTTGTTCTATAGGTATTGCACTTCAACATGTCCGACTCAGCCTCCTTCTCTGGCGGTCCAGAAGAACATTCCTTTTCAGGACTGGTGAGTACCCTACGGGGCAAACGCACGTGTGGTTCGACGCTCACTTACTCATACAACGGGCACAGCTCTTCGACATGGATGGGACCGTGATCGACTCGACGAATGCGATCATCAAGCACTGGACAAAGTTTGTTATCAAACCAGACTGAGGATTCTCCCTTGTCTAGCCTAACGCCACCAGGATAGGGAATGAACTGGGCGTGGATCCGAACACCATCTTGGCCACGTCACATGGAAGAAGATCTATCGACACGATCAAAGAATATGACCCCTCGCGGGCTACGTGGGAGTGTATGGTATCTCGCTTGAGAAACCCCAAGGCTTGAGCTAACAGCTCGTCCGTAGATACTAGGTATGTCGAAGGGCTGATACCGCAAGAGTTTGGTCAGGATGCGGTAGAGATCCCCGGTAGCAGGGAGCTGCTTGCGCGACTGGAAAGAGAAGGAGCGCCGTGGGCGATTGTTACTTCGGGGACGCGGCCGCTGGTGCTTGGCTGGCTGGAGGTCATGAAGCTCGCCCACCCCAAAAACCTCGTCACCGCCGAGGATGTCGAGCACGGGAAGCCGGATCCGGAGTGTTATCGGTTAGGTCAGTCCAAGCTCGGTGTACCTCGCGACGAACCGATCCTAGTGCTGGAGGATGCGCCGGCGGGGATTCGCGCCGGCAAGGCAGCCGGCTTCATGGTCGTCGCGCTGGTGACAACCCACACGGTTGAGCAGCTGGTCGACGCCGGAGCGGACTGGATCGTACGCGATATGCGAAGTGTCACAATGGAAGCATGGGACGCCCAAACGGGCAAGGTTACGGTCAAATTTTCTGACCTTTACACCAAGGGATAGACAACTTGATCGCGGGGCTGTGGCGGGCTCTCCCTTGTTCCGTGGTCCATCCTCTCGGCTCCGTTCGCTGCGTTGCATTGCATTTGCGTGGAAATATCTCCGGTAGAAGGGCGAGGATTTCTAGAAGGCTTGTTTATAGATGAATGCAGGTCCGAAGATGCTAAACCTGCACAGTTTCCCAAGTTCATCGTCAGATGTGTTACGAGCTTCACCGCCGAGCTACCCCAGCTGCAACAGTTCGCACTGCCCTACACAACTGACGCGACTGTAAGGGGGTGAGGGTAGCGCTGCGCTCAAGACGTACAATTCTATTTTAAAAGCCCTAAAAGCCATGCCCCTTGGTACGGCGAAGCTCGTTAGAACTCTAAAAATGACGACTACTGACCTTGTCTTGCTCCACGGCATCCGTGCCTGCACCATCGGCTAAGCAAGAGTACGGCATGGGGGAAGGTATCATCCCCTTCCCCAGGGATCCTCTTGTTGTCCGCCATGCGACTAAAGCCTGAGGCCACACAAAAGAGGCAGACGATGCTACGTCTAAGCCAAGGTTTGCGGCTGAGGTTCGCGGAGGCATCTGTTCTGCGCTCTATGTGGTATCGAGTAGTTCCTGGAAGGAGCCACAACGCATGCGCTACGACGGCCGAGTTCATCGGTCCAGCTGACCGCAAATCGGACGGGTACAGACAATCTGTGCGATGGACAGCGTCCAATGGAGGGCCCTTCCTGGGGAACCCGGAACGATCGCCAAGGTTGTCACGGTTGTTTCGCAGCGACTATGGTAAGAGTTCTCGCACGACCGGTACTGCGTACTGATCTACTCACCGCGGCTGATGTACCTTGCAAGGCCTAGCCTGAGGCTCACGACAGAGCAAGGTCTCTCACGGTACTAATCACAGATCCCTGGGTAAGGGTCCATCACAGCTCGCGCATCCCATCTGGAGACAGCGTACTCTTGTTGCTCGCAGGGAAGGAGCGGCGATCGAAAGAGACAACGGTCCCGGTATATGTATGTATGTTGTTGCAGATGCCGTTAGCTGTCAACATCAACAGGCACGTCCATCAACGGCAAGGCTCTGGCAGCCCGTCAGGTGACCAGGGGTTAACCGTTTATGATGACAAGAAAACCCCACGAGAATACGACGTGGGATAAGAGCATTCACAAGCACATGATTGCTTGGCTGACGCCAACAGTCTGAAAGTTGCAGGACATTCGTCATCCATGCGCCATCCAGCGGTTCGGCGAACCGAGTACCTTGCATTTCCAACGCGCCCCCTTTCCGGCACAGGACGGATGTCCGATTCGGGACAGATCATGGTAGCACAAATCACCGAAGAGGCAGCGCAGATATCGCGCGCGGTCCCCAGATGAGTGCCGAGAACTGCGCCGTTGTTGTTGGCTGCAGAGCGCAAGAGGGCGTTGAGAGGGCGGTCGGAGGGGAGTTTTCGTGGACTGGTTCACAGTGGATGATGGAACGCCGGGGTTTATTTCGCCGAGGCGCCTGGAACCCAAATGGCTGCTGCCATTAGTCGGATAATTCCCCGAAACCTCAAAGTCCACGACGCGCGCTGAAACAAACTGATGTTGGCGAAGTGTGACTGGCTCTGTACATCTCCCGGCGGTCGCGCCGCCAGCGGGCGGAGGACTGGGCTCATTCGCCGTCCCTTCTCATACCAATCTGGACTCAATCTACGAGTTCGGGGCGCGAGGTGCGTGATAGGCCGGGCCGCACGGACCGACAGGCGTCAAGACCTTCCTCTCGGAGAGAGCCCGGCCGGTCAGCCAGCCCCGCCCACTGTGCCGGCCCAGCCAGTGGGGCCGGTGCAGGCAGCTGCAGCCTGCAGGCCCTCCACACCGTAGATCAGCCGCAGCCTGAGCTAAGGGCCAGGGTCTGCTGAAGTTAAGTTGCTGTTAGTGGATCCGTAGGGGACAGGGCAGACAGACACACGTAGCCAACGCCTGTCGGGGGCTTTCAACGGGGCATGTTAACTTCCTGACTGGCTCTCTCACGATGGCGCGTTGGGTCGTCGTCGTCGTCGTCGTCGTCGTCGTCGTCGTCGTCGTCGCGGGATGATTTATCCATCCGATCCAGACGCAGATAAGCATTGTCGCATGTACAGATACGTGAAGCCGAGCCTGAAGGAGAGCCTGTCGGATGACGGAGCCTCGTGCGTCGTGATCCGGGGGAAGGTGTATCTAACAATGGGTGAAGCGGGGACATGAGGAGTACATACGGTACGTACATATGTACATGATAAGGGAGGGTGTGTCGGCGTGTGTGTGAGCATGAGCGTGAGTGTAGCCGTGAGTATGGAGATGAGTATGGTCGTGCGCGTGGGCGTGGCTCATGTCCCGCTGACCTATGGGAGGAATGGTTGCTCTCAAAGTTGCTTTCAAAGTTGTTTTCAGACTTGTTCTCAGACTTGTTGGCCCAATGCTCGTTGTCGACGAGGTGTGCGGTGTAGATGGGGTAGATGGGGTGGCCAGTGGATAGCGCCGCGGGAACGGGGTTGGCCACCCTACGCCCCGCCCGGGCCCCCCCTCGACCAGGCTGGACCGCGCTCCGCTCTGATTTGTCTCGAGGGTTTGCTCGGTAGGTATTGTACGGAGTAAGGTTGTGAGAGTCACCTCCAGAGTGCCGTAGGGACACTCACAGCCGCCTAGGCCTGCCAGGTGGCGGCGACGAGGTGCCCTACAACTTTGTACCTTGATGCCCTAGGCCCTGGCGGACTGGGCCCCGAGCGCGGCGCCAACCGGCATCAGCCAGCCTCGACTTTTCAACACCGCCCCCCCATCGCCATCACTCTCACCACCTGTCCCACAGTCCTCCTCCGCCGGCTGCCCCGCAGAGAGCAGTCGTGCGCGAAGGTCAATGGGAAGAGGAGAGAAGTCCATCCAGCAAGAGACGCGGGGCGGATGGGCGATCCGAGCGCGGCCAACGGAGAGAGACGGAAGCGGACCGGGTGCAAGATGCTGGCTGGGGAGAGCGGGAGGGATTGATTTAGCAGCGCCTGCCCGCGCGGGCGGACCAATCAGGGCGGGGGGGTAAGGCGGAGGGGGTGGTGCGGTCTGGTCTTTCGCCCGGTCGCCCCCTGCCCCTGCCCCTCGTACCCCTGTTTCCCCCCTCTCCCCTCCTCCCTTCTCCCCTTCTCCCCTTCTTACCTACTTTCGTTACCCGCCTGCGGCACCTTGGGCCTGCCACACCCGCTCCACGGACCATCAAGCCCACAGCCCACGACCCACAGCACACGACCCATAGCCCACGACCCACAGCCCACAGGCGACCGGACGTCCGCACGAGTCCCGCCGGTTACAGTACTGAGTACCTACCTACCAGTCAAAGGTGGTGGTGTTGAGCAGTCGCCTGGCCCCCCCCCGGCAAAGCAGCACACAACAGCACCAGCACCAGCAGCACCAGCAGCACCAGCACCAGCACCACCATCGGCTTCATCACCAGCAACCGGCAGCCAAACGGGCCCGGACACCACCTCCACCTTCACCAAGCACCATCAGCACCACCAGCACCACCAGCACCACCACACCCTTTCTTGCCCTACCCCTACCCCCTTCCCCTTCGCTTTCCCCCTTCCCCCCTTCCCCTTCCCCTTTCCCCCTCCCCTTTCCCCCTCCCCTCCCTCACTTCCCACTCACTTCCTTACCCACCCCCATTCACTCCCCACCGCCGCCGGCGTGCGGCTTCGTCTCTCGTGTCTTCCAGGTCCTTTTCTTCTTCCCCCCCGGGCCTTCCTCCAACCTCCGTCGTCATCCGCTTTCCCTCCTCGCCCACCCACGCCCACGCTCGCTTCAGCCCGCTTCGCTCGATCCCGTCCCCTGGTGTCTGGAGGTGGTCCCTCCTTGCCCGGCCTCTGCTCCGCGCTGTTGTCCACCTCACCTCAGCGTCCACGATCCGGCCTGCCGCTCGCCTTGCTCCGTCCTCTCCTCTGTCCCATCTACTTTCGACCCCTCCCCTCTTGTCCACCCCGCCGGTTTCATTACTCGACTCACGCCTGGCACTCATACTCATCATACTCATCTACATACTATACTCTTCCTCTTCCGCATTCACATCCGCATCTTATCTCGGGGACGGCGTTGCTCGTACATATCCCCTATTTATGTCCGCTTTATTGTAAACCCAGACCCAGTCCGTTCATGCCTTCCTCGTCGTCACTCGTTAATTCCAGTCTACGCCATACCGTCGCTTCCGGCTTCGAGTCTCGCTCGTTCTGTTGATCTCTTCTCATCCCTCCTACGAGCTGTCTCCTGCCCTCTTAGCCGCCTCATTTCCATTTCCGCTTCGCAACTGTCCGCCACCGCTCCGCCATCCTAACAACACATTATATATATTACCAGCCTGCGAAGTCCATCGATTGGATCATATACTACCCACATCGCCGCCCTCGTCGCCATATCGGGCTATTCCAATTTTCCGGGCAGCTCTCCAGGTCGCGTCATCCTGCAGCTGAGTCTGCTTGTTCTAGGAGCCATGCAAAACCCCAATCCTGGTACTGGGGACGTCAAGCCGCGACTTACCAAGGAACAGCATGACATCCTCGAAACCCATTTCCAGCAGCAGCACAAGCCTACCACAAATACCAAGAAGGGCTTCGCTGAAGCTCTTGGGGTACCCTTGGACAAGATCAATGTAGGTGGTGTGCTCTGGCCAGATCTCGTCGAGCCAGCTGACCTCCTTTAGAATTGGTTCCAGAATCGGAGAGCAAAGGTGAAGCAGGACGCAAAGAAACAGGCCGGATCCTACCTGTTGTTCCCGACGAACCGCCTTTCCATGCAATCACAATCGCTTTATCCGCCATCCGCTGCTGGTCATTGTACTACTACTACTGCCACTACTACTACTAGGCCAGGTGTCCAGAACTACTACTCCGGCCCAGTTGGTGTCAACGCTTCTTGCATTCTCCCAGAAAGAGCCGACATCCCAGGAGTAGGGAGCCAGTTATCCCAGGACTACACTGCTTCGGTCCTGCAGACCATTGCGGAGATGCCAACCATGTACCCATACGACAACCTGCTTCCGACCAGTGCCCCCGCCTGTAGCTTAAGACCGGTCGACACCGCTTCGTTGTCAGGTTTTCCGGGCCTCGAGCCGGTCCACAACTCCCAGACATATGACACAGATGTCGCGGTATCGTTGGCCCATCCCTATCAAAATGGTTCTACCCCATTATACCCATTGGATCTGAACGGACTCGATGGTTTAAATTTTAATTTCGACGGTTTCTCTATGCTACCAAACACCTCTGACGCCGTTGAGCAAGCACATCCAGATGCAACATCGGCAAACCAGTCATTGCTTCCTACCACCACTCCAGGCCTGTCAATCGTTTCTCATCCAGTGGCTTCGGTAACTCCTCCTCAATCAACTCCGTGGACAGGTGAACAGGCGTCGTCACACAATACTCCCGCAAACCAGCAGGATGAGTCCCTGTCCAGTGGCTTCTACAACCTCCAGTCCGACTTTAAGGCCGACCTAAACTCACAAGCAATGGAGCAGTGGCAGATGGCCACACAGCTAACCCTCGAGCAAGAACCGCGAAATGCAGTAGCCTACGATGAGGCGCCGAATGGAATTGCGGGATCCTCCTCGAACGACTCTAACGATTTGTTCGGACCAGGAGTTAGCCCCAAATCTAAGCCGCAGCCCTTTGTCAACCCTACAGCTGATAGTGCAAGGAGAAACTCCTCCACAGCTGGCCTTGCGGAGCACCTGAATACTGTAGTCATTCAGCCCAGGTCGAGCAGTACGAGCGCCTTCCGGCAACCGAATCAACTCAGTGCTGCTTCGAGCATCGCTGACCGTCGTCAACAACGTCGACCGGCTGCCCTAAGCGCTACAGCTCTCAGAAGTGCGTCCTATAGCAGTGGGGTGCCCGCTTCTCCTGGTACGGGTCATAACGCCGATCCCGAACAAAGTCTTCGTCGTATTAGGTCGTCGGGCCTGCAAAACGGGCGGGTTCAGAAGATAAACTCCGGCGCATCGCAGCGTTCCCCTCTAGTTTATACGTTTTCTGAAGCAGCCGCTTCACCAAAGTTCGCGCGGCAGGCAAGTGGTTTCGCCAATGGCTCCTTAGCGCCTCCTACGCCCTTGACCCCGAGTGAAATTGGCCGTTTCCCGCCATGGCAAAACCAGGCCTTCTCCAGATCACAAAGCTTGATCGAACACTCCAGCCCAGAAAGCCTTCCTGTCTCTTATGCAATGGACTCATCCACTCCCGGACTTTATAGCAACGCTGCGTCGCCGCCCACCTCCCCGCTTGACACATTAGCATTCAACGCTGCCCGGTTCCAGTCCGAAGCACTCTTCCGCGACACTCCCCCACAATCTGCTCCAGCCACCCAACAGACTTTTCCCCGGGCAACTGCGATGATCCCAGTGCATACCGTCCCGGATTTTCAGTCGCCTGATGGCTCGGCTGCCATGGCTCCCAAAGTTGATCATCTCCGTCGGCCGTCTTTGCCTGACGCTGGGATGTTTTCTAGTCTGAACCCCCAAGTGAAGCCTATGTGCGCTGCGAACAACGAGTGCCAATCCTACCCAATGCCATACAAGGCGGACTTCTATGAGGATTGCTTGGGCTCGTCTGGCCCAAGCTTATATGTCCCAAATTTCCGTGAGAATCGGCAGCCAACCAGTATGCCATCGATCACGGTGCCTGAGTTTTTCGTTCATGAATATACCCCGCCTCAGCCATCAGGACAGTCAAATTCTCCCCGGAAGATGCAGGACCAGCCGAAAAGTTACATCTTCGCCAACCATACCTCCCGCGATTTCAAGCCTTGATGTGTTGGAGCTCAAGAGCATTGCCAATTCTGCAGGCTTTTTCTTTGTTCCTGGATTTGATACCCTGTTTCTTAATGAGGAGGAACCGCTGTATGATTCTCGTGTTGACTCTCTCTTTTCGTCGTTCGGACTGCATTCCTACTAAAGCGTGGAAGGAAAAGTATACGCATTCATTTGGTTCTTGCGTTGCAAGCTGAGTTAGCGTCGGCGTTGGACTGTGTGCCATATCATCGTGATGAGGCACGGCTTAGGGTATATTCGAAAAGTGAACGGTAGTTCAATCAGGCGGGTGACGGCAGAGCTGGAAGGATCGGACTGAGCATGCATGCTCTCAGGCAGAATCACTCGCGTCATCCTCACATGACGTAGAACTTACGTTTCCTTAATGATCTAATCCCTTCATGTTTCCTTTTGCTGGCGTGTCCGACGCAGGATCTATGGCCGAGTTGGTGACAAGGATCCGGAGGGGTAAATGCAATTCACCATATTGTCGAGCGGAATATATAGGCTATTAGAACGCATGCGGTGCTGATGTAACTTTGTATGTGTCCGAGTGTCGGGCAAGCCTCGCTCATGGTCTGATTAAGGTATATCGGCGCTTCTGGTCCTCCCGCTGTCATGACTCGCGGCTGACAGTGCATGCCAAGCATCGCCAAAGTCCTACGGAGCCGAGCTTCTACCTACACCCTCCGAACTTCCACGACCAAACCTTAACAAATCATGCTGAAGCCGTCAGTTCTTCTGTCTTCCCGACGGATCGCCCTCACTGCGCCACGGGCATGCGCGTCATGTCTCAGACTGCAGGCCTTTCGCACGTCGGCTCAGCATCAGCTGGCCAGCAGCAGTCCCCACGCCGCTGACCGGCGAGCTCCGTCGCCTCCGCCGCCTTCGCAGCCGGACGCCCCCCTCAGTGGCACTGAGAAATTCGTGCCTAAGCCGCTGGGCCGCCCCATTGGGTTCGGAAACCCCCCGGTTCCTGGAGAGAACGCCGGTGTGGACGGTCGCTCGTGGCGGCAGCGACGAGAGGATCTCCTCGACTGGAACAAGCACCTGCAGCGGCGGAATGAACTGTAGGTTGCCTCCCCCGCTACGCTTTGCTTCCAGCATGCTTCCTCCGGAAGCGCGCGAGGACGCGGGTGCTAATGTCCGAGCAGCGCGCGCACGATGGGCAAGCCCTATTTCCGCGACTTCACCGCCATCACCAAGTACCACTCCGGCAAGTCCTTCCTGGCGAACCCGCTCCCGTTCCGCAGCAGCGTCGCGCTCTTCTTCCCAAACTTCCAAGGCGGCACACTCGCCGACCCTGCGACCCCGACCGATACCACCCCCGTGTTGCTAGGCAAAGTCTCGGTCGTGGCCGTCTACTCGTCGGCCTGGGGCGAGGCGCAGGCGCGCTCCTTCATCGGCGCGAAGGAGAATCCGGAGCTGGAGGGGCTGTTGAAGGCGAACGACACCGTGGCGCAGCAGGTGGAGATCAACATCGAGGAGAACCGGTTAAAGTACGGGCTGCTGCGGCTGTTTCTGCCCAGCCTGCGGGCCACGAAGCCGAAGGAGCAGCACCCGCGGTACTTTATCCTGCGGAGAGGGGTGACGGACAGCATCAGAGAGACCATTGGGCTGTTGAACGGGAAGGTGGGGTACATCTACGTCTTGGACGAGGAGTGCCGCATCAGGTGGGCTGCGTCCGGTGACGCGGAGGGGCAGGAGCGGGAATACCTGAACAAGGCCGTCAAGATCTTGATTGACGAGGCGAAACGGGTGAAGACGAAGCAGGCGAGCAAGCCGTTGCCGGAAGCCCGGCCGAAGCGTGCGGTCGAGAAGGAACTGGAAGCGCAGGCAGTGAATGCCGGGGCGTCATGAAGTCCTCTCCTTTACTCGTGGAGGCGTGTAAAAATATAGTGTACAGTACCGGACGTCGACAACAAAAGATATACCCAGTTGCCATCCCATCGCCATATGAAACGCCGTACCGGGGTTCCCCCCCTTTCGCAACAGCAGCAGCAGTGAAGAAGCCGTCCCAACGCCCAAAGCACCATGCGATCATATAACCGAAAACGCCAGCATCACAGGAAGTAGAGAAAGGTCAGGAAGCAGAACGCGATGAAGCTGCCCAGGATGATGCCGTCTCTCCGCTTCTTGGCGCCGATGCGGCCGATGAGGGAGTTGATGCCGGGCACCTGGCTGGCGGCGCCGACGATGCGCCGGTTGATGTTGGCAAGGCTCTCGCGCTGGAAGCCGAAGCTCTCGTTGATGGCGTAGGCCTGGCTGAGGACAGTGTCGGCCATGGAGTGGCTGTGGTCGAGCCGGCGACGTTCGTCGAGCATGTAGTCTGCCTCGGCGGCGGCCGGGTCAGCAGTCCCACCGGCGGCGGCGGAGGAGGAGCGGTTGTTGAAGGCGTCGATGTCGGATCGGACGGTGGAGAGGAGGTTGGCGCGGGCGCGGCCGTCGGCGATGGTCGAGCGGAGCCGGTTGAGCTCGCGGCGGTGCTCCTGTAGGATCTCCCGGTGCCGGGCGAGGTTGTTCTGCTTGACCGCCGAGGTGTGCAGGCTCGCTTCCGAATCCAGCAGTCGGGTCAGCTGGCCGACGAGGGCTTGTCTCTGCGGCGTCGGGGTCTTAGCAAGGGTTGATCATGACCGGAAGGGGGGTGGAGGAGAGAGAGGCGGAGGAAGGAGAGAGCGCGTACCCGGTCGAGGATGTCCTGCAGCTGCGCTTCCGTCCGCAGTTCCTCCTCGGTCGGCTTTGGTGGGAGGTTCGTCATGGAGGCATATTGCGAGTAGGTGTGGAACAGAGTCTCCGTCTTTTGCCGTTTACTCGGTTAGAGAGAGTGTACCTGAAGAAGGGAGAGACCCGGAGACAAGAGGCCACCGTTCGCGGACGGGCGAGGACTCACTTGCGTTTCGAGGGCGCGGGCCTGTTGACGCAGCTGCGCCCATCCACCGCCGGTGGAGGCCATGAGATGCGAGGACGGAGGGGATGCGGGACGGCGACAGGATCGGGGGCAATGATGGGCGTGGTGAGAGCTCACGGTTTCGGGCAGTCCGCGGTGCGGCTCGGAGGTGATGGGGTGTGCCTGGCTGCCTGCCAAGCAAGCTCTCAGCCTCGGAACGCCTGCGGGTTCATGAAAGTGTGCGCTCGCTGCAAGGTGAAAGATATCGATGTATACCACCGGTGCATCACATGGGATTTTACGTAGTGACAAATGCTCCCCTATGAGGTCTGCTGGATGGTAGTATTTAATCGTACGCGAATCTCCCTCGGTTGGAGGCCATGCAATGCATCCAAGGAGCACGTACGGAGCATGACGCCTGAGGCTGCAATCGCCGCCAAGAACTCGCTTGCCCTGGCAGGGTTCACGCTTGCCAAGCGGCCGGGAAACAATTGGGGAGTGGGCGGGTGCACGTGACATCCAAGCGGCTAAGCGAAAGTTGAACACCACAGAATTTGACATCCGAACGCCGATTTTGCGACCTCAGACGAAGACCCGACCGACGACCATTATCGACGCCCAACCCCGATCCCCTCGATAACCCTTCACAATGGTGAGATGCACACGCTCCGTGCTGTCGGATGGCAATCCGGGAGAATTGGAACGCTGGGACTGACCAGAACCCGCACAGTCGTCCGGAAAAGTCAAGGCCGCTCAGCTCTGGGGCAAGAACAAGGAGGACCTCAAGAGGCAGCTCGATGAGCTGAAGCAGGAGCTCGTCCAGCTTCGCACCCAGAAGGTCACCGGCGGTGCTTCCTCCAAGCTTTCCAAGATGTACGGGTTTCCCTCTCGTTCCCGAACACCCGTGGTGAACATCAAAGTATCCCGGAGATACACGCGCGCGACCATCCGGGGTCTCAGAGGGATTATGGACGCTAACACGATTTCCCTTCTGTAGCCACGACGTCCGCAAGTCGATCGCCCGCATCCTCACCGTCATCAACGCCAACCAGCGCGCCCAGCTCCGCCTGTTCTACAAGGGCAAGAAGTACGCTCCGCTTGACCTCAGGCCCAAGCAGACCCGCGCCATCCGGAGGCGGTTAACCAAGCACGAGGCGAGCCTCGTCACCGAGAAGCAGAAGAAGAAGCAGATCCACTTCCCCCAGAGGAACTACGCTATCAAGGTACGCCGGGAACGTCAACAGACAAATCACCCTACCCGTCGTGTGGGCGAGCAACGCATGACTGCGTCTGCAGAGGAAACCGTGCTGACTGATGTGATTTTCTAGGCTTAAATGGGTGCTGGATCGGGTCTTCCTTTTCTTCTGTGTTAAAAATCGGCATTGCGTTGCGGGGCCATCCCGGGGGCCATCCAAGCGGGTTTTGCTAGAGATGTACCTTACCACCCCAAAAATCATCACGATCGGCATTTGAACGAATCTCAAAGGGACGTCGCCACCAAGAACTCAAGAAGAAACCTCAACCCTGTTATTTTTTTCTCGTTTTGGTGGGAGGGCCTGCAGCCCCTTGTGATGATGTGCATGAGGTTACTACTATCTGGCGTGGCATTCAAGCGAAACAATACACTGTGGATCTGGCATTTCTGGCGTGGAAAACTTGAACGATATCCTAGGAGTCTCGAGTCGGAAAACACATTCAACGGACGCCCATCAAATCTTCTCTGACGTTATGTTCTTTTGAGTCGGGTTCAGCCGAGTTGCCCAGCTTGAGCGACGGTATATATCTACATTGTGACATTGGTATTCGTGAACAGCGGCCATTCATCTGCCCATGTGGTCGTAAACCCGCATTGTTCATCTGTCGTTCGGTCTCCTTGATCGTGCTCTATGTATGTGTCCGTATATCCCTGCCATCCAAAGATGTACACCCATAGATTATTTCATCCTCAGCTCTCAGCCCCTCCAGCTAGGACCACGAGCCCTGCAGATTATCAGCAGGGCACGCACTTCCATCAGGCACCATCGCGTGATCATTCAATCCCGTCAACCCTCATTTCGACAGCTAGAACACACTCCAATAGCATCCACAGAGGTGAACGAACTCTGTCCGTGCGTGGGCACTTCCTTCCCTTGTCGGAACCGGACATCATCGTCCTCACCACACCAAACCATCTCGGATCTATCCACATCCATCGGGGGAAGGACGATTAGAAAAAGAAGGGGGAAGAACAAGAACAAGAAAGTGGAAGGACCTCAATGTATAAAATACATCATTCACTGTACGCTTTTCAACGCTCCTCACTTCCACCACGTCTATGTGCATGCGGGCATGCAGAGATGCACGCACGCTCCTATGCTTTTCATCTCCTTCCTCTCACCGCGAAGCAGCCATGCAATGCAATGCCATCTCATCCCATCCGTTCCACGCAAAAAAATGCACGAGGGGGTATCTCCGGAATGACGTCCCGCAAAGCAGCCAAAAGCCCCAGCCGCCAACCACCCGACCTAGACTTACACGCACCCGACGCACCCCGAAATGGCAGCCATGCCATGGGCACGGCCAAGAATAGTATACATAGCGAGAGCAGTCGATTCTCCAGCGACGCTTCATTCGCCCCTCCCGAAAGCATGACTCGCGTCATCGCAAACTTTCCATCTTACAAGCCGGCCGTTGACGAGAGAAAGAAATCTTAGATGCGAAACTGAAGTGGAGAAAGGGAAGCTCTGCAAGCCCTCCCGAGAAGCGGAAGAAGAGCCAAAGAGGAAGGAGAACTTTGTTTTCGGATCAAAGCGCGAGTCGAAAATGCAGTGGGAGAACGAACTGACTAACAAGCAACGGGAAGGAAACCAGAGGCTAAATGATTGTCTCTGAACGCGGCGCGCAAACTCGCTTCTGACGCGTTCGGATAGCTTTTTGCGTGTCATTGTTGCGGCGTGGGCATTGGTTTCGGCGCCACAGGCACGGGTGTCGGAGATATCGCAGAGGCGGAAACATCCTCTGCCACGGCAGGACTGGGCGTAACGGAAGCACTGTAGTGGCTCGCCTTCACTCTTTTGGCCTCCTTGGCTCGATTAGCAAGCTCGATGCAGCTGTCCTTGTACCGCTTCTGCGCTACCGGGTCGGTGAGGAGCTCTGAACAGTGACCCGAACTCTGAAAATGCCGTTTGACATTCTCCCATCTGCAGTCCGGCTTGAAAGAGCAGCCGGGGTGCAGACAGGTGAACGTCTTCTCGCGGTGGATCTTCTCATGTTTAGAGAGATTGGAGGACTGCATTGACTTCTAGTTAGCGAATGGAACGTTTCCATTGACAAGCAGACTCTATAAGAGGCAGACATACATCTGTACAGCTGAAGCTGCAATAATGGCATTTGAACTTCTTGTTCTGGATATGCATCGCATTCTCGTGCGTTGTCACTTGTGTCTTTGTCGTCGCAATGAAGGTGCAATATTTGCATTTGAAGGGCTTGAGATTATCATGAGTTCGGTAATGATTGTCCCGTGTCTGTGCTGTAACGAATCTCTTTCCGCAACCGGGATAGGGGCACACATGCGGTTTGTCTGAAGCATCTGGTTCAGCATCCTCCTGTGGAGCAATCGCGCAATGTAACTTACGATTAGCATGTGTCTGCATGTGTCTGTTCAACTTGGAACACTGGTCAAAGTCCTTGCCGTTCTTGCAACCAACCCAGCGACATATGAATTTCTTCTGTGCCTTCAGCTTCTCGGTGTGTTGGATCTTGATATGCGTGTGGAGCTCCTCGGCCGTCTTGCAAACGACGCCGCAAGCACTTATCTCCTTCTCGTAATGATCAGCCATGTTCCAATAGCACTGGAAGAGTTCCTTTGCTTCGGGTTTCGATTCTGCGGTGGCTTCGCCATCGAGAGCTTGGACTGTGTTATTGGAAGATGTCGATTCGGTACTCCGAGGCGAGAAAAGCGGACTGGTAGATGCGGGCGAAGTTGATTCATGGCTAGCAGTGAGAGCCGGGGTAGCACTTGTTGACTGTCGAGACTGGACCATATCCGTGCCAGTGGCCGCGTTTGATAGACCAGATCCACATCGCAGCAAGGTCAACAAACCGTCTTTCTCGGCTTCGTTGTACGCTGGATATTGATTAGACCACATCGAGCTCTGGAAATGCATGCTGGAATCCACTGGAGATTGTAGAGCCGAGGCAAGAACAGAAGCAGCATCCAGGGCGAGCGGGTCGGTTGCAGTCGATGCACAGCTGGAATCCCTTAGGAGCGAAGGCCGGTGAGGCATGCAGACATTGAAATTTGTCGGCAGAAACCCATGACAACGGGAGTGCGAGTCAAGATTGCAGCTATTCACAGGACGGCCAAGGATTGGTTGATTGCCCTGGTGACTTATGGAAACATACTGATTTTGATGACCGCGGTGAAGATGGCTATGGGCAGCGGCGTTGCAGAAGCCTGAGCGAAACCGAGCAGCTTCTTGACATGGAGTACCGGGTTGCGAGACACCATGTGTGCTGGAGCAGCAGTCCGTGCTAGGAGGGTGGAGATACCCGTGGTGATTGAGACTGTTGAAGTCGTGAGAGAGCAAGTTGTAACATTGGCTGGGATCCATCCAGGCAGCGGCATGGTTCAGGCTGCAAAAGTCCGCACCCTGGGAAAAGCCTCCATCTCGGCACACGTCGAAATGGCAGGGCTGAGTGGCACACTGATTGTCCGGACAGGAAGTTTTGGTGCACTCGGCGTCCGCACAGTCCGGCTCGAAGCATGGAGCGCCGTCGCAATTGGGATCATCGCAGGCATCGTCGGCGTCGCAGTCGGTATCCCCATCACACGGAACGGTACACGGGAGTGCGGAGCAGGGGTCGTGGAGGAGAAAGCCGTCGCAGATTTCGCCGCTGGCTGACAGGTCAGACGGAAAGGAGAAGTGATGTTGATCGGAGGGATGGTGGCCATGATCGGTGTGGGTGAGGACGGGTTCGTTACAGGTGCCGCAGAGCAGCTTCCTCGGGTCGATGCATTCGTGATCGCTCTGGGTGTTGGTGCAGCCGGCCAGTATCGACCGATGCGTCGGCTCTCCGTCGGCGTACTGAAGGAGGGGCTGATAGTGGTGCTGGTGCTGGTTCTGGTTCTGGTGCTGGGGCTGCTGCGAGGTTGCGTTCGGGTTTTGGAGGATGAGGCCGGAAGCAGAGCGCTTGGAGCCGGCGACGACATGGCCGCGAGTATCGAACATGGTGCTGGGGAGGAGATGGAGATGGGTTTGGCCCGGCGGACGAGCAGAAAAGAATGAGAAGAAGGCGGAGGAGTTTCTGTGGTGGATCGGGCCTAGGTGGAGAAAAATAGTGCGGCCGCCAACAATGTCCTAACCTGACCGTCGAGCAAATCTCGCCAAACCACCGTGACCATGACGGCCGGCAGCGGCGCGGGAGGGAGACGGCGAGGGCGGCACGGGAGAGGCACGGTGATGAAGCTGCGCGGATGCAGGCGCGGCCTGCTCACGACAAGTCGTTGAAGGCGATGAGGGGACCGAGGGTGGTGGGTGGTGCGGTGCAGGTGGTTTGATGAACTGCCCGCCCTGGAGCCTCCCGTTGTCGTGCTGGTTGTCGCTGCAAAGGCAAAATGCGCACCGCAAGGGTCTGAGGCACCGGTACTTAGTACCAGGTAGGAGTAGTTCGCCCGAAGTGCCGTACGGTAATTCCAAGAACGACCACAGGCCCCCACCAAACAGCCGAAGGACCACCATGAAAGCGAACCAACAATAATCAGCGC
Organism: Myrmaecium sp. VS I D KN 1; assembly: GCA_019775845.1. Lineage (NCBI taxonomy): Eukaryota > Fungi > Ascomycota > Dothideomycetes > Valsariales > Valsariaceae > Myrmaecium > Myrmaecium sp. VS I D KN 1. Next base: position 1,308,985 of record JADQAV010000002.1, on the reverse strand, counting down.
CGACGACGAAAAGAAAACCATTTGATTCGACATCTTGACCGGTTCTTTTTCTCCTGGTCTCTCTGTCTTTCTCCCCGCCCCTCCGCCCCTCCCTTCTTTCCTGTACCTACAGAAGAATCATATGAGGTTCGCCGTCAACCAGGAGGAAGGAGAGCAGCCGTGACCTCATGGAAGTAAGGAACCTGAGAACGGGAACATCGGACTTCTTCCCCTTCAGTGGAGGTTCTCACTGCACTTCCCTCCGCCCCGCCGGGAAGAGCCCAGCCGGGCGCCAGTTCGGTCTCCCGGTCGTGCAAGTGAGGGGCACCTCGCTTTCGCGTATTAGGTCAGCGATGATGACCGCGGCCTCCATGCAGTGGATCACCAAAGGGATGATGTTTCCACCTCTCGGAGGGGCTCTAGCGGGACTTGGCACTTGGGCACGCGAGATAACTCCAATCCGCGTCCGTCTCATTGGTCCCCTCGCACGGTCACGTGGTCAAGCGGAGGCTTCAATCCTTCAAGCTTTCTTGGCTTGGTCTGACTTACCGTAATGAAACCGGGGAGAGGGGAGACAGTAATATTACAACCCCTCGAGGCCATCTTTCCGTCACTCACCACATCCAACACGCGCCTCGGCTCGCTTCCCACTCTCTTACGGTGCAAGGCTTCAGTAATTCAGTTGACTGACAAGGCATCACCAAACATCATCCGGCACGCCAAAAGTAGCCGCCACCGGTGCGTGCTGCCAACCTACTGCTGGAATCCGCTGGTGACTTGCTGTGCGGGGAGGAACTGCAGACGGCTTCCCAGAAGCGAGGATCTGACCCGAGGGTACGGCGTAGTCCTTCGCGAGCAACCGAGGGCACGGGAGTAGGTACTTATTAACTGTCTGTCTTCTACCCCGTCCGTCCCGCTCCGTCGCCAAGGTCGTACCTACAGTACCTAGTAGGTAGGCAGAGAAGGTACTGTATCTAAGGTACCCGACCGACCTGATCCCCTCCTCCGCACCCGACCCCAATCGTCCCGGAGGGAAACCCGCTAGCGCCGGAACATCCGACAGTCGTCCCAGGTTATCTTCATACGCACGTCAACCCGAAGAGGAAACGGAAGGAAATGGGGTCCCTGTGCTCCAAAGGATCCAAGGACGACAACTTCGCCAACGCCGGGCCGGGACGACCGCTTGGTAGCAGCGTCGCCCCTCCCCCCAACCGGTCCTCCATCCCGCCGGGAGTGCAACCGCAACAACCGACCGGCAGTACCGCAGTCAAAGGGCCGGGCCGGGCGCTCGGTGGCGGCGACGGCGGCGGTGCTGGCGGAGCAGACAGCGCAAAGGCTGATCCGCGTGCGGCGGCAGCGAGAGCGGCAGAGGTACGTACGACTTGCACAAGAACACCTAGAAAACCATATCCCGCGTTGTTGATGCTTTTCTTGTTCCGAAGGAGGAGGTGGTGGAGCCGGAAGAGGGTGACGATGGCCCGGGGAAAGGCTCCGTCCACCGTTCGCGTCCGCATCTTCGCCATCCTGGCGGTCCCCGGCCCATGACGACCCGCGCGTGGATGTGACGGGAGCGACTTCCCCGAGGAGACGAGAGGCACCCCGTTCCTTCCCTGTTACTTGCTCCACCGTCCTCCTACCTTCCCACCCTTGGCCTTGCCTTTTCTTCACATGGACACCGATGCACCCCTCATGTCCGCCTTCCTTGCTTCCCCACCTTTCTTTTTTTCCCCTCGCATACACACGCTCACAATCCTCTCGCCTTCTTTTATGATCCTCTTCCATCCCCATCCCATCCACACACATCGCCTACCTTTCAATCCGTCTCGTCTTCATCTCCGTGACTCGTCGTCGTTCACATGAGCACTCTTCCTTCCCCATCCCCGTTCTCACCTCCCGCAGGAACGCGCACACAAGAACCATGTCAGCAGTGGTAACGCACACGGCAAGGGGAAGCTTGCCCGCCAGCTCGAGGCCCAGAAGCGGCAGACGCAGCCCGCCACGCTGGAGCAGATCAGCCGCGAGAACCGACTGGCCCGGGATGCGGACCGGAACGCCGAGGCGAGACGGTGGGATTGAGCGGTGGGAGAGGGGACGGAGATCAAGGAGCTCTTGTTGAGAGGGAGGATACTGCCGTTGTCGTTGCCATCGCACGTCGGGGAGTGTGTGTGGATGGAGGAGGCATCCGCCGTATGATTAGATGTTCCGGAGCGGGTGCAGATCACGGTGCTGATGATGAGGTCCTTTTCCAATCGATCGGTGAATGTGAAAAGGGAAGAATCGGACGGGTCGACGTGAAAGCAAAAACCACCACTACCATGCAGAAGGAGGGGCACCTACTGCAAATCTTGCCCCTCGAAACACATCAGACGGGCGTGTCGATACATCGCTGTGTTGGTCACGTCACATTCCCTCTGGCGTGTACACACAAGACACACACACGCACCGTTTCGATTTGTTTTATCGTTGATTGAAGAAGCTAGAACACTATTCACACCAAGCAGACCAGGGCTTCAGAATGCGATGTACTGTATCAATTTCCTTCCCGAATCGGACGGAACACTTCGCAAAGCATGATATTTGATGAAAGATATATATCTTGCACGACCCATGGACTCTGCCCAGCCTTTCATCAGTATATACCCAGCTTCCCTGGAATTCCCGTGATTTCCCTCTGCCTAATTTATCAAACAAAAACGAATCTTGACCCTCGCTGCGGGGAGGGGAACCAATACGAAACGCTCGCAGGGTAAAAGAGAGAGAAATATAAAAACAAGAGCGGATCCGACTTAGACGACGCTGTACTTGCCCGTGGGCCCTCGGCTCTCGCTCTCGGCCGCTTGGGCCATTCCAGCGTGCAGCAGACGCACCAGCTCCGTCATGGCTTCCGTCACCACCAGCTCCGTGTCGCCCTCGACCAGGATGTACAGCTTGGGTTCGTCATTGGGTCCGGGTTGGGTGCCGGGGGGGTAGTAGGTGCCCTTGTTCGTGATGCTGCAGCCGGTCGACTCCAGGATCTTGGAGACGTTGGTCCGATTCGTGACGGCCCAGCGAGCGCGTTGCGGGAAGTCGTTGATCTCGAGGGTCGAGTGGAACGCGCCCGCGTCGGGACCCTTGTTGTCGATGGACTGGCCCGAGTGGATGAGGTTTCGCTTGCCTAAGCGGCCGGTAATGACAGATGCAGCCAGACGGACCTTGTCCATAGGGCCCTGGGCGGTGCTGCTGCTGCTGTCGACGGTCTCGGTCTTGCGCACAACGATGTCACCAAACCCGGGCAAGGCTGGCGTCTTCGGCGCGGTCGACGAAGACACTACGGGTACGCCTTGAGCGACGACCTTCGGGGTCAAGTCTATCTCCTCTTCCTCCTTCTCGTCCTCGTCGTCGTCCCCGGTCTTGAATTCGGACTTGAATTGCCTACGCTCGCGGGCAAGCCTCTTATCGGTTTCTTCCTGCATGTGATCCTGTCCGCGCCCACCGAAACCGCGACGGAACTTCTTGGCTTTCCCTTCATCCACCTGAGCTTGAAACTCTTCGGCCAACTTGACCAGGGCCTCGGGTGGCTCTTGTTCGCTCTGCTTCAAGGCTTTCACGATATCGCCGGCGAAACGTCCCTCACCAGGTGTGATGAAGGTTACGGCAGTGCCCGTCTGTCCAGCCCGTCCGGTACGACCAGCTCGGTGCACGTAGTCTTCCAGATGGTTAGGGACATCATAGTTGACCACCAGCTTCAGCTGTTTCACGTCCAGCCCTCGTGCAGCGACCGAAGTCGCGATAAGGATCCTGAGATCACCTTCCAAGAAGTTAGACGTAGGTTCTGACGGATTCGACGGCACTCACCCTTCTTGAAATCTTGAATCGCGGAATCCCGATCGACCTGGTCTTTTGCACCATGAATGGAATTGCATGGGTATCTGACGCCTGGTTAGTCTTGTTACATAGCCTACCCGATAGTGAACTTACCCTTTCTTCATCAGTTTCGACAGCAGATCGTCAGCGGAGTCTTGCCGATCAACGAAGATGAGTGCCAACGCATCGGGATGAGCCTCGTCAAATTCTCCGAGGATTTCGAGCAGCTTTATGAACTTCTTATCCTCATCCACGATCTCGATTTTCTGGGTAATCTCGGGAGCAACCCGACTACGACCGCCTACGATAATCTCGACCGGATTCACCAAAGCCTTCCTGGCAAGAGTCTCCATGCTCCTTGGAAAGGTTGCAGAGAAAAGAACGACTTGTCGTCCTGGTCGAATGTTCTGGAGAACCCTCGTCACTTGCGGCTCAAAGCCCATATCAAACATGCGATCTGCTTCATCCAAAACCACATAAGTGACTCTGGCCATACTGAGCACTCTGCCACGATTTGATTTAAGTAGATCGTGCATTCGACCGGGTGTACAGACGAGGATCTCGGCGCCTCGCTTGAGCTCACCAATTTGGTCTTTGATGGGAGTGCCTCCATATGCACATACCGCGCGCAAATCCAAGGCCTTCAAGTACGGTTTGCACTCACGGTAGATCTGGGTGGCAAGCTCTCTCGTGGGACTGAGTATCACTCCTATTGGGCCCTCCATAGCTGCAAGTGGGCGTTGGTCTTTGATATGGCGGAACATAGGAAGCAAGAATGCCAAGGTCTTTCCGGAACCAGTCTTCGCGACACCAATGACATCGCGACCCGACATGATCGCTGGGATTGCTTGAGCCTGGATTGCCGTGGGCCGTTCAAAACCTAAGCTGCGTAGCACTTGCATTGTTTGGACGCCGAGCCCACATTGAGCCCATTGCGTGATTGGGGCAGGCACTGATTTGCCTTTGACTTTAATACCATCCATCGACATTCGCAGCTCAAAAAGCTCGTCTTCGGAAAGATTCCGTAGCTCTTCCGGAGGGACGTAGAAAGCTTTTCTGAAGGGTTCGTAATTCATCTTCGAATGATCAATGATTGGAATCTCCGGTTTTGTCTTCTTCTTGATCTGAGCATCGTCGCCCCCAAGGCCCACTGCTTCCATCGTTGGTTCGTCGTCGTCATCGAACACGACCTGTGACCCCTGCGTCTTGCCCTTGGTTGTCTCAAGCCGAGAACTTTCATTTAATCCAGACATGAAAGCGTCCAGGGGGTCAATGTCCTCGTCTGCTTCCAGAAATTGAGCGGAAGTACCTACGAACGCACCGGCTGATGGGGGAGCGGTAGTATTTGTTTCGGCACGTTGCCCGCGCATCTCTGCTGCTGCGCGCGCAGCAGCAGCAACCTCCTCCTCTGTACCACCCTCTGCCATGTCAACATCTTCCTCCTGACCCTCTTCATGCGGCGGTGAGGCAAAACCAGGTGCAGCATCAGGTAAACTGGGCAACTTCTCTAGCTTCTTCTTGGACGTCTCCTCGTCCCCGAAATCTAACATTCGCTTATTCCCGGGCTTTTCAGTATCCTGCGAGGCTCTCGCGCCAAGCCCGAAGCCGCTGACGTTACCACCTGCTTTGAAAGGGCGAGTTGGCGCAGTGGTAGGCGCAGTGGTAGGCGCGGAAACTCCAGAGCCAAGCTTCGGGTCATCCGACGGCGCCTTGACATTGGTAGGGATGAAATCACCACCAAGAGCATTCGACGCCCCTGAAGAGCCTGCAGTAGCCTTTTTCATGACAGCCTTCGGATCAAATTTGCCAGTGTATGTGGCAGGGGACGCCGGGACGGGAGAAGCTGGCTTAGGTGCCGGAGAAGCAATTTCGCTTGCCTTGATAGGTGAGCCTGTGGCAGGAGACGGGTTGGTAGTATGGATTTTGTGCTCCAGCTTTTCCAACAAACGCGCTCCACTCAAAGCCTCAAGTTCCTTCTGCTTCTGAGCCTTATAGGCTTCAGTCCTTGCGCGTCGCTCCTCGCGCTTCCTCTCTTCGTCCGCAATGGTCGGCGTTATCGTGGCCTACATTGTTATGCTAAATATTCTGTTGGAGGCATGGGAGCACTCACCTCGGCCTTGACGGCAGCTGCCGCGTCCCGCGTTCGTTCTTTGCTGTCATCGCGCCTAGCTCTTCGTCGAGAGTCAGTGGAGCCGTCGCGACGACGTCGATCACGATCACGGGATTCATCTCGTCTGTCGCGATAGTATCGATCCCTACTACGGTTTCTGCGATCTCTCAGAGGCGAGCGCTCCCGTGAACGACGGCGCTCTCTCGAGCGCTCGCGGCGATTAGGCCGGTAACTGTTGCCTATGGAACGGTCACGACGGCGACGCGAGTCGCGATCTTGCCACCTCTGCTTTGCCCGAACGTTAGATAGTAGAGCTGAAGGAAGATCGTCGGTAACCTACATCAAGACTGCGTGACCTGCTGCGGTGGCGGTAGGAGCGTCCATCATCACGGCGATCTCTGCCATACCGGTCGTCATCTCTTCGAGTACGTCTCGAGGAATGAGTGCTTCCTGCTGGAGACGGTGAGCGATTATCACGCCGGGCCATGCCGCCTGGCCGTACGAGCTGGTGAGCGTTACTGGAGGAATTGAGTGATCCGAGAAGACGAAGCCGAAGTTAGTAGTGGGGAACAACGAAGTTTCATAAGCAAGCGGCCCTTATTGAATCAACCAGATAGGCTTGACTGTTCCCACAAATGAGGTCGTGTGCGTGTAGAGGAGCGCAGGACTGGATGAAGATGACCTACTATCCGTAGAGGATGTGAAGATACTACGGATACAGTACCACAGTACCTTGAGGCGGAAGCACGGACCCCCGAATCGCACGGACCCTGGAGAAAAGAAATCCGCCGATAAAAAAGTTCTCGACCTGAATTCCGTCGCATCGCAAGTTGCCAGGCTCAAGACGCCCCGATTTTGCCCTACTCAATATACCGTGAGACTCGAAGCAGATTGGTTTCTCTCCGATGGCAATTCAAAACCGCAAACGCAAAGCCGTCACTCCCGATTCGCCGCCGGAAGAGGATGAACTTAACAACGGTAACCTCGATGGCATCCTTTCTCAGAGCGACGACGACTCTGGAGCAGAAGAAGAGGATGACGAGGTGGAGGAGCCCAGCGGTAGCGAATTAGAGACGTCCGAGGAGGAAGACATTGAAGATGAAGAGTTCTCCGAAGACGAAGATGCAGAACTCGATTCCGACGAAATACCTTCTGAGGGCGAGGACGACATCCGTGAGCAATTCCGCAACCTGAAGACCTCAAATCGCCGAGCGGACCCCTCCGCTGCTATCGGGGGAAGAAAGGGCGAGGATGAGTTAGATGCCGAAGAAGAGGACCTACGGCCAAACTACACCGTTACAACGGATGCCAATGGCAACGAGCGATACGTATACAAGGAGATAGATCCAGTCTACGATTCTGACGATTCCGATGCCCCAGTGGCTGAAAACACAATTGGAAATATTCCGTTGTCTTTCTATGACTCTTATCCACATATAGGCTATGATATAAACGGCAAGAAGATCATGAGACCAGCAAAGGGCGAGGCATTGGATGCATTGTTGGATAGCATCGAACTTCCTAAGGGATGGACAGGGTTGACCGACCCCGCAACAGGGAAACCCCTTCAACTCACCCAGGAAGAGCTAGAAGTTCTGAAGAAAATCACGCGCAATGAGGTTCCAGAAGAAGGATATGACCCGTATCCGGACATGGTGGAGTATTTCTCTGGGAAGACAGAGATCATGCCATTAAGCGCCGCGCCAGAGCCTAAGAGACGGTTCATTCCCTCAAAGCATGAAGCAAAGAGGGTCATGAAGATCGTGAAGGCAATCAAGGAAGGACGCATACAGCCATACAAGCCACCCAGCGAGGAACAAGAGGAGGACTCTGACGTGAAACGATACGATATTTGGGCCGATGAAACCCCAAGACAAGACCACCCGATGCATATCCCTGCTCCTAAGCTACCCCCTCCTGGGTATGAAGAGAGCTATCATCCACCTCCAGAGTATTTGCCTGATCCGAGCGAAAGAAAGGCCTGGGAAGAAGCAGATGAGGAAGATCGCGAGAGGGAGTTCCTGCCAACGGACCATGAAGCTCTCCGGAAAGTTCCCGGTTATGGTCAATTTGTGAAGGAGAAGTTCGAGCGCTGTCTTGACTTGTATTTAGCACCACGCGTGCGACGAAACAAGCTCAATATCGACCCAGAGTCACTATTACCGAAGCTGCCCAGCCCCGATGAACTGAGACCGTTCCCGACCACGTGTGCTACAGTTTTCCGAGGACACGAGGGCCGCGTTCGCACCTTGGCGGTTGATCCAAAGGGGATTTTCCTTGCCAGTGGTGGAGATGACGGCTGTGTTAAGATCTGGGAAATCCTGACCGGTAGACAACTGTGGAGTGTCAAGCTTTCCGATGAGGATGCGGTGGACGCTGTTCGATGGAGGCCTGGTAAGGATGCGACGATCCTAGCAGCGGCTGCTGGCGAAGATGTCTATCTGATGGCCCCAATCTCTCTCATTTCCCCTGAAGAAGAGCAGGCAAGCCGTGAACTACTTGACGCAGGCTGGGGATATGCCGCTTCAAAACCCTCTACATCAGCCACAGCAGCAAAGAAAGAGCCACCAGCAAGGTGGACACGTCCTGGTTCCCGCCTGGAGAAGAAGGGTGTTCTGGTGAAGGCAACTGTGCGTTCAACCGTCAAAGTCATCAGCTGGCATCGGCGCGGAGAATATTTTGCGACAGTGTCACCTCGCGGCCAGAGCAGTGCTATCGCCATTCATACCCTTTCAAAGCACCTCACCCAGTTGCCCTTCCGCAGGCTCAAAGGCATTGCCCAGTCTGCACAGTTCCATCCTTCAAAGCCCATTTTCTTCGTGGCTACTAAGAACACCATTCGGAGTTACGATCTGGCGAAGCAAGAACTCCTGAAAATTCTGCAGCCCGGTGCCAAGTGGATTTCCTCATTCGATGTCCATCCGTCTGGAGATCACCTTATTGTCAGTACCTATGACAAGAGGTTGCTCTGGCATGACTTGGATCTTTCGACGAAACCTTACAAAACGCTTCGATACCACAAAGAGGCCATCCGGGCTGCGCGATTCCATCAAGGCGGTTTGCCGCTATTTGCCGATGCTAGTGATGACGGCAGCCTGCAGATATTCCATGGAAAGGTCGTTAGTGACCTGATGGAAAATGCCACCATTGTTCCGCTTAAGGTCCTTCGGGGACATCAGGTCAAGAGCAGATTGGGCGTTATGGATGTGGACTGGCATCCGAAGCAGCCATGGTGCGTAAGCGCGGGCGCAGACGGTACATGTAGACTATGGAATTAGGGTGTAGCCCTTGAATTGTATGTTGTATGGCATGGTCACTTAGCATTGCGATGCTTCCACTTGATTTTGGCACGTTCGTCTACTTGTGGCTGTCTGGCGTGCCACTTCTCGCGGTGCGCACGACAGATGAATAGTGTTCACCAATCACAGGCCAGGTTCCGCCAAACGTGCCCATTTCAAAGGCACGCGACATCTCCGACTTTACGGCCAGCATCCAACCAGCTAAACACTACCATGTTGCTTTATCTACAGGTGACCCCGGCCATAATGTCTCTTGGGCCGGAAGACCCTCTGCTGCAAATTCCTTTGCCGACGCTCTCACTTGCGCAGCTTTCTGTGCTTCATTTGTGCATACAATTATCTTCAGAACAGTAACAAAATCCACCAGAAGCATGCCTCGCGCGACGTTTCCACCCACTCCAGCTTCCTCAACGGAGATCCGGGGCAAGAGCGGCACCCATATTGCTTCACTTGATGTCAATTTTTCTCTCCCTCCGGCAGCTATTCCTGCCGAACATTTTTCGAATTCATCTTCAACGTCGTCGCATTCCTCAGAATCCACTTACCGTCCTATCTCACCCACGTCTCCCGTGGCTGTAAGTACCTATGTGCATGAGGCATCACAATTGCTTCGAGAAAGGCCCGCCAGTTCGCGTACTGCGATCGATCAACTGGATTTTGAGCTGCCGCCTCCTCCGACCCGCTCGCGCAAGATCATTCAGATGAAGCCAAAGGCTCGAGAAAACAAGGCTGCAGACAAGAGAATTGCAGAAGCAGCTACGAAAGGGAAAGGAAGCGGACCGTCAGCTAATGCAGGCAAGGGAAAGAAGGGCAATGGCACTACGGCGGCGGGCAAGAAGACCGCTCGAAAAACAGCACATAGCCTGATTGAACGAAGACGACGGTCAAAAATGAATGAAGAGTTCGGAATCCTGAAAGACATGATACCGGCGTGTGTTGGTCAAGACATGCACAAGCTAGCGATACTTCAGGTGAGCAATGGCCATGGCCACCACTGCCTCAACAGAGCAGCTGGACCAGTCTGACCTTTCTTTAAGGCCAGCATCGAGTATATGCGCTACCTCGAACGATGTATTGCCGACTTGAAGACAGCGCAGCGACAAAAGCCATCAACACCTTGCGAAGACATGTGCGACATTCGAGATGAGTCCATGACAGATGCAGTGTCTCCAAGGTGTCTATCACATAAGCCTCTTCTCATTGCCGAGCCGTCCAGTTCAGTCTGCTCGACAGCCGCTTCGCCTGCGATACGCGCATCCGACGAGATGCAAACCCGGCGCGGTCAGGAGCCGGACCCAACTCCTTTCGGCTTGCAACAGGTGTCTTTTACTTCTTCAATTCCCTCCACAGCAAACTCACGATCGGTTACCCCTTCGCCCAACCGTCAACGTTCCCCGGTTACGAGTGATGTACACTGTCACCTGAAGGACGGCCTTACACCTCAATTGGTTCACTATTCGCCGACATTGCGCTCAAAATTGGATATGATGGAGTTGGAGAGGGAGGATTGTGAGGCGACTGCGGCTTTGCTGATGCTAAAGGCTGATCGCCGTTCCTGGAGCGGAGGCCGTCGGGGGATGAGCGTTAGAGATCTATTAAACGGATAAAGCCGACTCCGCCTGAGGAGTACCAATGCATCGTACTCATTGGGTGCGTCGCTGATCCACGAAGAAACCGAATATGAGACGCACGGCACCGAGGCTACGCGACAGAGGAAATGGCATCATTGTAAGCTTTGGGTATTCGTGGGATGGTTGGGATGGGAAAGGTCGAGGATGGTTGAATTAGTAGTTTCTGGTTTAACAGCTCGGCATGGGAGTTAAATACGTATCAAGCATGGTTGGCCAAGGCCTGCTCATCATGTGTAGGAGCGCAAGCAAGAACCAAGGGTTGTGAATTTTACTGTATCGTAATCCGTAGAGTCGTCGCGAGAGACACTAAGCGCGCTTCGTTAGTAAGCCCCCCGCCGCCCACATTGTCGAGTGTCGCCCGTCGACACGATATTGCCCTTGCCGGTCGCTACGCGCCGCAACTCACTTCACTTTGCTGTAACGCTGTAACATCTTCTCGTTATAGCGTAGTTGACTCCAGACAACTTCTGGCACTCCTCCTCTTACATTCTCCTTCCCAGCGCATCGCAAAGCAACCACCACTGAAGGAAGTTGCCAGCTTCCATGTCGGCGTCCTTCTGAATCCAGGCTTCGCTGCAGTCTGCCGTCACCATACGCATACATCCACTCGCTTTCCCGCTCAGAAGTACGATCCAAGTCGCTTGTCTTCTCCTCTCAGGTCGCGGACATCGTTCTGTGCCCTCCTTGAACATACTCCTAGCACCCCGCTATTCTCTCTTATCGAGAAAGGACCTCTTGGCGAGGACCTGCAAATCGCGACGCCGAGGAGGAAGTTTTTTACGAACACGACCATGTCGTCTTCATCCCCTGTTCCGGAATGTTGGATATCGTCTTTCTGCGGGTTGCTAGGGCATGAATATTTTGCTGAAGTCTCCGAAGACTTTATCGAAGATGATTTCAACCTCACCGGTTTACAGTCGCAAGTACCGATGTACAAGGAAGCGCTCGAAATGATACTAGACGTGGAACCTGAGGACGACGAGGACGAAGAAGACGAGGAAGACGAGGAAGACGACGATGATGATTTGGGTGATGAAGGGCCGCCAGGTTATCGCCGCTCAGGCGACCGTCGGCATTCCAGAATGGCGAGCGATATGAGCGTCATAGAGAGCTCCGCCGAGCTCTTATATGGCTTAATACACCAACGCTATATAATTTCTCGGCCTGGCATACAACAAATGGCGGAAAAGTACGAACTACAACACTTCGGCGTCTGTCCACGAGTGCATTGCAATGGCTGTAAGGTTCTTCCTGTGGGCTTGAGCGACACGCCCGGTCAAGAGACAGTTAAGCTGTTCTGTCCAAGTTGCCTCGATGTGTATACACCGCCTAATAGCAGATTCCAGTCCGTGGACGGCGCATTCTTCGGTACAACGTTTGGCTGTCTCTTCTTCATGACTTTCCCCGATCTGGATATTGGATCGTCAAGGAGCGCCGCAGAGGTCCTTTCGGCTATGAGCACAGAAGCCGGTTCTGCAAGATCGCGCAATTCTACGCAAGCCCTGCCGCCTCAACCTACTGTCATCAACGGCATGCCTGTCCGTAATCTCGCTCCCGGCCTTGGGGCTGGCAACATCTATGAACCTCGAATCTACGGCTTTCGGGTATCCGAGAGGGCAAGATCTGGACCTCGGATGAAGTGGCTGCGCATGAAACCTGCAGATATCAATGAACTGGATGAAGAAAAGAGATACCAACGCGAGCACGGGCTGGACGAGGATGATGATGCCAGCATGGTAGATGCGGAAGACGGGAAACTGGGAACACCAAGGAAGAAAGCGGTCGCCAGGAGACGGAGGGCTCCGAACGGAAGCGGGGGTGCAGGAAGTTCGATGGACACGAACGGTATTGGTGAAGGTGGTTAAGCAAGAAGCGGCACGTCGTTCGTCAAGTTGATGCCTAACCTGCCTTTGAAGCCTTGGATCATGCGGCAGGGATGGCGAACTTTTCCTTTCTCATGCATCCTACTCCTAGCGTTCTGCTTTCATCCTTCCAATCTCAGGTCGTTCTTCCAATCCTCTCCCTTGAACCACGGGACGCTACAGTATAATACATTCACCCATGTCTACTACTGGAAACTACTAAAGTACGGCGAGGCTGGATTTGCCCATGCAAAGGAGAAAACGTTGCGTGTATGCTTTAAGATGTCAAATCGTTGGTTTCCTCGCCGTACGCTTGCTTTATACCGTTTATACAGTAGTATGTATGTACATACCTAGTATGTACTAGTATTACAGACTATCCCAGTGCAAGCCGGATAAGTTACCTACCTTAGATACGTTCGTCTCTTCAACCAATAGAATCCCACGGGCTAATCCCCGCATGCCAGGGTCTTGACCGACGGCATCTCCGCGTTCATCGGACCTCGCGCTGGACGCAGTAGAAGCAGCCCACAACACTCGGCCTGCTCGCAGGTCGTGTTAATGGCTGCGCATGCTGTTTCTCATGTCCATGGCTTTCACATCCTCATCGAAGACCTCAGAGAGCATGAGTCCCATCAATGACCAGCCCCAGCCGCTGAAGCGGAAGAACGAGGAAGCTCTCCCACAGACTCGATCCAAGCGTAACCGATACATCTCGATTGCTTGGTAAGCCTCTAAAGTTCTTTCAACGGGTACCGCGATGCTGATCTGCTCTGTAGTAATGAATGCAAGCGGAGGAAGATCAAGTGCAATGGGCAAACACCGTGTCAGAGATGCGGCAACCTGTCTCTGGAGTGCCTGTACGCGCCCAATTGCTGCAGCAACTTCAAGGATACCGAGTGCGTAGAGTTCCTGCCATATTGACTCTTATCTGACTGGTGTAGGGAATTCAAACGCATGAACACACACATCTTAGCCTTGCAAGACCAAGTCGATCGGCTCTTCGCAAACCTCAACGAACTTCGAAGCTACATTGACTCCAGTGCTATGCCCACAGCCGCCACACCGTTTGAGCATAATGGATATCATCGGTCGTTGTCAATCTCCCAAGGCTCGGCAATGGGCCCATCCCCTACTCCAATACAAAGCAAGCCGCACACCAGTTTACCGCGCTTTCAAGGCCCTACTAGTTCGGCATTCAATCTCGGCGTTGCGAAGTCGAGCTTGCAAACGATGGGAATCACGGGTGTTGACGAAACCCTGGTTGAAGGGGTTCTGGCGCATGATGAGACGCCTGCAGCTAGCCCTGCAAACCAGTTTGCCCCGAAACCGCCTTTACATGTGTCTAAAGATCCCATATGGGCCATATCCAAGGCCGAGGCTGTGCAACTGTGCCATATGTATCAGGACGAGATGGGGTTCATGTATCCGATTCTTGATATCGACCAGATCATGCAGCATGCTAGTTCATTATATACTTTCGTCGACGCAGCAAGCAAATCCGGACTTATGCAAGGCCAGCTTCCAGGTCCAGATGCTATCATGGACGAGCAGACGAGTCAACTTAAGCTCGTATTGGCTGTTGCTTTGACAACGCAAGGCTCCGGAAATAGTGAATTAGGGAGAAGAATGTACGAAAATGTGCGAAGAGTCGTAGAGGACCAACTTACTTTACCCGTCGACATCAAGAATATACGGTTGGCAATCTTGACTGTAATTTCCCTTGCGGTCGGACGTGATCGGGGAATATTACTGACACTCCATCTATAGGCAATTTATCATTTTCAGACAGACGATGAGAGCATGGCATGGAGGGTTATTGGTCTCGCAGCGCGTTTATGTGTAGAGCTTGGTCTGCATCATAGGGAGACGTATGCCGCCATCTTTCCAGATGACGCGGAGCGCTCCAGCGCAGTGAAACTGTTCTGGGCCGTTTATTGCCTCGACCGACGATGGAGTTTAGGCACAGGCATGCCGTTCGCTCTGCAAGATGCTGATATCGACCCTTTACTACCTAAACCAGTAAGCCGTAGCGAGCCCTCGGTCCTGGGATTGAGTATCTAACTGCCGTAAAGGACAGCACCACGCCATATTTGGCGGCAATGGTGCAGTATAGCAGGATCGGCTCGAAGGTATGGCGATCGATAGCTTCGGCGGAACACATCGACAATAAAGTTAGCAAGGAAGACATCGACTATCTTGATTATCAAGTTCTCCACTGGCATAATACAATCCCACAGAGCCTCAAATATACCCATCCCAGTTCCGGTCAACCTGCAGCGCCCGGTAGTCGTACCATGCAGAGACTCCGATTACTGTTATACCTCCGAGCGAACCAAATGCGCATCTTGATCTACCGGCCCGCACTCCACACCGCGACCAGCATCATGGCAAACCTCACCGAAGCGTCCAATATTGTCGATGTTGCAAAAGACACCATAAGAGTGCTCACGCATACCAATCAGACTTCGGATTTGTATCAGACGCAACAGAGCTTGTTCAATTATTTTCTCATCTCTGCGTTGGCGGTTCTATTCCTAGCAGTGTCCCATGCGCCGGCTCAGTTCAGTTCCCGCTGTCGCGACGAGTTCTATATGGCTTTGGACCTGGTTCGCGGATTTTCGGCAAACTCGTATGTCTCGAGGCGACTATGGAAAACCATCAAAGTTCTCAAGGAGGTAGGCCCGAAGCTGGGGCTCAATCTGCGCCCCGGCAGTACGGTAGAAAGCGCCGCAGCGGATGATGCGCACTCGAGTGCCGCCGTTGCCATGGCTGGACTGGCGGGCCACCAAGTCGATGAGGCGGCTGTATTGGGCGGCATTGGTGCTGCTGGGCGCCGGAATAGGCCTATGGGGAATTCACCAAGCGGCATGGCGAACGATCTAACAAACTTGTTCGAGGCCGCCGGCGGGTTTTCCAACATACCTTCAGACAGTTTCATCGTGCCCGGTGTAGGAGACACCTCCAATCACGATCAAGTGTGGGGCCATGAAGACGAGCTGAGTCGAATTCTGAGGGATTTGTTTTGATACGCGTTTCGGGGGCTGACGGGCCTTTGAACCCATTTGCCGTCGCCGCTAACCCGGATGCTGGGGACACGACGGCTGGAACGGGAGCAATCTGAAATAGCTAGGCATGCACATTTGCAGTGCTGCACGGCTTTGCTTTCGAGTCCACTGTGATAGTACCGATCAACGCACAACGTACTGTCGAGCCTGCTGCTAGGGCTCTGGTACGTCGGCTTAGTCAGGTTATTCACATGACCGGAGTGCTACCCGGCCAGCTCCGCTTATCCCTAACTTGGATGTAAGGTAGTACTTTAGATGAGTTGTAGTGCAGTCGTAATCAAGTTGTAGTAAATTAGCGAAAACTGGAAGGGAGTGTATTGTACGTTCGTACACCGATCAGCTCCGGCTGCAGGGGACCAACTCTGCTGTTTCGACATCGTAGGCATAAGAAGATCGAGTAAGTACTACATCAGAGACCGTCGGCGCTCGCCCATCTGTATAAATTAGCTGAGTAGAGCAACCACAATACACGCGCTGCAGCCAATCAGAGGGATGCCTGAGGTCAGGAGATAGCTCCGTTAGGGCAGGACAACTAGCACCACTACCACCACCACCCCGGACGATATTCGTGCCGTCGTGAAGAGGAGGCTCCTAGCGGCTTCAGGGCTCTCGGGTCCCCTGAGGGCAAATTTGGCGGCGGCACCAATCCGTATCCGTGACTTTTCACACCCCATCCGACAAACGTCATGCCTCTAAGGCAACCAAACGTCACACCTTGACCTGCCCTTCCGATGTACCTTCGCCCAACCATGCTGCCAGCGGACGAACAGGCTGGGCGCACTGCTGGCAGCCGTCCAAACATACCACCGAGTCCTCCTGCCTTACAGCCAACGCCTCGGACCATATTGCCTGCCGCAGCCACTCGGGTCTTGAAAGAGGAAGGTTCGCAGGAGAGGCCGAATACCGCTGGTCCGTCGCAGGGTGTGCCCAATCTCACCGTGTCCACCAAGGGTAAGAGGTCAAGGATAACGCCCGTGGCCTGTCAATCCTGTCAGCAACGGAAGAGCAAGGTCAGTTGTAGTGCCCGCAACCCGTTGCTTCATCCCAGCCTTCCTTGACGCCGGCGATGGTCCCTAACCTCCACAGTGCGATGGAGCGAGGCCGACGTGCGGGGCATGTGCTCTTAAGGGAAGGACGACCTGTCACTACGATGTCAGCTCGGATCAAAGGAGAACGGATGCCCTCAGGCTGAGGATTCGTGACCTTGAGCAGCAGCTTGAGTTGGTCCGCAAGACGCTCAGACATGTCTGCTATGCACCAGATAAGGACGCCGCCATTGCCACTGCGGTGCAGCTCGATGCGACGGGCTTTCGGGACACCAACCAAGTGGCATTGGCTGAGGATGGAGTGGTGCTGAATACGGACAACTATGTCAGCGCGAGCCATAAGGATATAACCGGTGGCAGTACGCACGCGAGCCTTTGCGAGCCCAAACCACAGACCGAGTCTCCCTCATCCTTTGCAATTCAGCAATACTCGCCTTATCCTGCCATCGCATCCTCCGTGTCCTACCCTGAGCCGGCTGGAGGAAACGCTGACATGGGTGGGCTCGACTCGATTAGTGGCGCAAGCGACCGCCCATACCTATACGGGATGCCGAATTACGAAAGGTAATGTTGGGCCTCAATGTCCGAACCTGCAGAGGACATTATACCTACAACACAACCTTGTGGCATATATTGAAATCGTCTGGCGGCTAACGAGAATTACCACGGCACCCTGATTAGACTCGCTGGTGCTGTTCCCTGGTGAGACTCCGACAATGGGAGATGAAGTCGCCTCTAGCAAGCTTTTCTGACGAGGTGAAACTAGGGAATCC
Source organism: Myrmaecium sp. VS I D KN 1 (assembly GCA_019775845.1). Classification (NCBI taxonomy): domain Eukaryota; kingdom Fungi; phylum Ascomycota; class Dothideomycetes; order Valsariales; family Valsariaceae; genus Myrmaecium; species Myrmaecium sp. VS I D KN 1. The sequence continues at coordinate 1,291,374 of JADQAV010000002.1, read as the reverse complement.
AGCAATTTCGAATCGTCAAATGCTGCCCGTGGCTTTGATTTAGGTAAGCGCTGGCACTATCATCCGGTGTCGTCACACTCTGGTCAAGTGCTTTATTTCCACGATCCGGATGAACCATCACCTCAAGCCGGCCAAAGGGTCGTCGAATGCAGAACCATAAGGATATACGGTATCCAACCGACGCCCAAAGCCAGCAGTAATACGTTGAGCCAGGAACTTATGGGGTTCGTCCAGGAGAAACGCAATCTCCTCGCACAGGGCCGTCCCTTGAACGAAGCGCTTGGTCAGGAAGACCTAGATATCAGCGTTCTACAAGAGCAGGGCTCCCTGAATGTAGATGATCTCCCTGAGCCCACAGTAGCACAATGGTTGGCAACTGAATTCTTAGGACTGGACAACGTGGCCTTTCAGGAGCGCGTTGCTTTACTTGTCACCACAGCGAAGATATTGCGAGTTGGTCGCCTCCGTTTCCTCACCTCGCGACACCGCTGACAGGTCAGTAGTGGATGGTAATGCCATCCAGAACCCACTATGAAGCTCTGCTCGAGTTTCTGCGACCTACGCCAAGTCAGCATGTCGTCACTCATGAGCCTTGGATTGATATTATCCCGTGGTGAGATAATACAAAATGACTTTATTCGTCTTGTGAACAGGTGCCTGATAGCTTCTCACAGGCCGGATATTCGTGATACGCTGATTGCGACGCCGCAACTTGCCGAGGCGGAGGGTATATTCCAGCACCTTGTAGCCAACATGGCAATCGATTGGAAGTTCTCGACGGACGATATGATCATCCTCCATGATCAGGATCATCTTCATGTTAACCCATCGTTCCTTCACTTCATCGCGGATCTGAACAACTGGTCTTTGAACCCCATCATCGCCGAAGCGTACCCATTGCTGGCTGGAAAGGCATGCTTTAAGCCTAGGGGGCTGTAGGTCCGTTTCGACTGTGGGTCTCGAAGCCTCTGAGGTGAAGTGCTACGTACGGTTCGGACGCCCGGGAAAGGGGCAGTCAGCAGCCAAAAGTTGAGAGAGCGTGTCCATTGCAGGCAGCGTAAGTGGCGTGTCAAAATAGAAGTATGTTGGATCGCTTGGCCTTGAGGGAGCAAGGCCTTAAAGTCGGGCTGGTCCTAAGACTGGTGAATCGAACCCCACCACCAAGCAACGATGATGACCAGCGCTGGGGGAAAAGGCCGTCCAAAGTGAAGTGAGGCGCTAGGCTGTCCAGGGTTGCCCGGCGAGAGGTCCGCGGTCCGCCGGCGGCGGCCCGTATCATCATCATCCGCTTATTCGCTTGCAAGGTACGGTGGGTATGATTGGTCAACGGGCGGTTCAAGCCCATCAGGGCCGGCTACCCGGCTTTCAGGCTGGCATGTTCCTGTTGTTCGCATCGAGCCATCAGAGAGACGTTCACGCCGCTGTCAGTCCGATCCGAGGAATGAATCTTAGCCTGCGAATACTGCATATGCACGGCAATTCAGCATCCGACGCCACCAGAGTCTTCAACAATAACCGAACATCACTTTCGTTACAGCTGACGGAAACGTCTCTGATCCGATAGAGAACGAATTATGGACCAGAGGCGATATACATGGATTGGTCAATGGTGCAGACAAGGATGCAGATGCGAGGATCGAGCAAAGGAAGTTGAAGGTTTTGGAGGAAGAAAAAGTTGACGCGAAGGTCCATTATACTTTGTATACAGTAAGTATATATATACTAGCATGTCATCAATCATCTACCAGCTTCGGAGAAATATGCCTAGATGCGCGAAGACGAACCTAATGTCTACTCGAAAGGATCAATGAGACTATAGGCGGGAATAACTTGTCAGCAGCTTCATCCAAGCGCTTCGAGATACCCTCCTGTATATTCTTCTCCCTCTGAGCTGGCGAAGCGCTCGGTCGGTCTCAGATACGGTTTCAACATGTTGAAGCAGAGCGTTGGTCCAACGAGCCCCTGTCGTAATTCCCAAACAATCCCCGACATAGCAGAGCAGTACTCGGTTCAATACGGTACCGGGTTCCCCGTGTACTGTAACCCAGGAGGGCGGCTCATCATCGTGGATGATATATATAATATGCGCTTCCGTACCTTAGCAAACTTCTCCCTGCGTTAGATATGATCGTGCGCAAGATTGTCAGAGTGACAGGGCAAGGTCCCATGTTCTCGGACCGAGGATATCGGTTTGCTGAAAATAGTGAGCTATAATGTATGTATAGCCCTCTGGGAGGCTTTAGTGACACGAGTATAGAATCAGAGAGGAACAAGGAAATTAGGAGTAATATTCACACTACTAGAGGAGGACATGTTATAATCATACATGAAGCAGTTCTAGTGGATCGCCATTATCCCGAAACACGAAATAGCCGCTGTGGTGAACTAGAGTGCCCGGTAAAGAGATATGTTCAATTTCAAATAGTGCTACCAAGCTACAAGAATAAGGAATTGGGCTCTAGCTACACGTTCCAATCAAACATACTTATTACTCGATCATACTCTTCCAAGTAACAATGTTATTGCAGCCACTCCAACAGGATGTCCACTTCGACACACTTCCAAATAGCCTGAATGCCATTTCCCCAATGCGCATCCACGCTTCGCAGTCTCGAAATCGGTAGTTCCACGTCTTAAAGCGATAAGAGCGTGTCACCGCGTTGGAAAAAATGAGGGTTGATTACCCGATGGAGTTGGACGTCGGAGCCAAGTTTTGCTCGTAGCACTGAGGCATGTCTGCCGCTGGATGGGGACCGCCCAAAGGAGTGTAGGGTGGTCTTATGATGGTTTGCGCATGGGAACAGCGAAGAATATGTTGCATTTCTATGGCCTTACTGGACTTCCATGCCAATTGTGTGTTCATAGTGCGTAAGGGTTAAGGGAACGAATGGTCAAGCATCTAGGCAAGATGTCAGTTCAAGATCGATAACAATGGGACGACATGCGACTTACGGTGGGCTCTTGGTCAAATCCGTCTTAAGGATAACAGGAACCCTCGTCATTTCCTTGACATCTTGGATATAATCGCCATTTTGTTCTCTTAGGGTAAACAGCTTCAGGTACTTCTCCTTGTTGGTTAACTTAGATTCAGGCACATCACTGGCACTTTGAGCGAGCTTGGAATCCGAGTTGACACGGTGAGGAGCTTGCTCTGAAGCGAGATCTCTCCTCGTAGGCGATGGCGGCATACTCTGAGTGGGGCGATCCCCGCTTGCAGCAGGATTTAAGGAAACACCTGCGGTCATTTCCGTGATTTCCGAAGCTGTATCTTCGTCGTCGTCGAACAAAGCCTCGACGTCATCGGTAGACATGGTGCCTGTATCCATGTTCCGTCTCTGGGCCTCCTCTTGCTCCTTGGCTCGTTGCTTGGCAGCCTCGGCTTCCCGAGCGGCAGCAACTGCGTTAGCAGCACGAATTGATCCGTGCTTGGGTCGTTCGTCTTCTGGAATATATGCTGATGAAGGTACTCCCTTCTCCCAGTACAGCTCGAGAACTCGCGTGTTTTTGTCAAATTCCGCCTTCTTGAGGGGTAATTGATCGCAGTGAACGCGCTTCTCGAATCCGAACTCGGGAATCAGCACATCAAACGCGGACTCATACACGCAGACGACGATGCCCTCGCTGATCAAATCACCACCGAGATCCTGGCGGAGTTTGTCCATCCTGCGGCAGGCCTCAATATGCACGCTCTGTTCTTGGGCGCTGTGGGCTGAGTTTTTCTTGACATTGCACATCTCTGCAGTCTTGGCAAGAGCATCGGTGTCATCCGTGAACTCAATAGCGCCATCTGAAAGTACAGCTTCGAGTTGACGGTGGACAATTATATCGGCATATCTGCGCGAAGGGTTGGTAAAGTGAGTGTAGAGAGGAAGATTCAGGGCATAATGCGCAAATGATTCTCCGGCGTGTTTCCCGGCAACAAAGTATGACGCGCGCTGCATTGATTTGATCAGAAGCGTCTCCATACCCTTACGAACGTCTTCATCCTCGACCGCGAAGAGGCTGTTCTGGAGGGTACCGCTGCTTGTTATATCGATATCGTAACCGATATTCGTCATCCTCTCCGCAAAGGTTCGGAGGCGTCGCGGGTTCGGGGGAGACTGACGGCGAAGGAGCGCCTTCTCAGGCATCCCGGCATGGATTTTAGCAGCAACGAAAGCGTTCGTCTTATGGCTGAGTTCCTCGATCAAGTCGTGCGCAGGAGAAGAGTCAAAGATGTTTTGCTCGACGGGAACGTTCTCATCATCGAGCTGGTACAGAAGACGGAGAGGAGGAATCTCGGTTGAACGGTCACCGAAACGCTCCTCGCGGAACTTTTGGGTAATCCGGTAGAGCATCTTGATGTCGTTAGCCTTCTCTTTTCCGATGCCACCATCCGAGCGATCATGAATGATCTCGTCGACTTGGTCGTATGACAGCTTTCCAGAGCTCCTGATGACTGCTTTTCCGATCCAAGTGTCGTCTTCGAATACACGGCCGGTCTGTGGATCGACCTTGAAGATAACGCTAACAGTGTAGCGATCTTCGCCAGGGCTTAAGCAGCAGATGTCAGAGGACAAGCGCGGCGGAAGCATATTGACGGTGCGATTCATCAAGTACACGGCAGTACCACGCTTCTTTGCCTCGCGGTCCACCAGTGAGTTAGGCTTGATGAAATGAGCAACATCGGCAACATGGATGCCGACTTCGACACGGCCGTCCTCGAGAATCTTAAAGTGGATGGCGTCGTCCAGTTCCTTGCTGCCGTTAGGGTCGATAGTAAACGTCTGTTCGTTCCGCAGGTCACGGCGGTTTGCCAGAGCCGCTTCACCATCATTTGCAACGGACCAATTCTCAAATCCAACGTTTTTGAGAACAGCTTCAGAGAATTCGTCAGGACCGAAGTTGTTGTCGCGAAGAAGAGCATCGGTCTCCACTTTGAGGTCACCCATGGGACCCAGCTGCTCCACCAAGGTACCAAACGGATGGAGCGAGGTGATGGGCCAACGCTTGATGCAAGCGACAAAAATTCGGTCAGCGTATTGTTGGTGGTTCTCAACGAAGTCCCGAGGGGCCTGCTCAGTAGGAATTGCGATCAAAGGCACCCTCTTGTCCGTCGGCTTGAACCAAACGATCTTCGGCTTGTCCTGTTGACGATCTTGTTGATGGCGACCGCTACCACCCTCTCGAGCTTGGCGTTCAGCTTCCTGCTTTTCCTTCGTAGCTTGGCTGCTGGGTCTCAATAGACCCAAGGTACCAGAGAACATTTGGCCAGCAACACGCTCAATGACAGCAACAACATGACCAGCATAAAGGGGCTTCTGTTCATCGTTGATTTCCTCCTCTTCCATCAGTAAAAGGCTCTGGCCCTCAACCTCTACATCATCGTTCTTCTTCTGGGTCGGGCGCTGCCTCAAACTTCCCCTACGGCGAAGACCACCGTCGGCTCCTGCTTGACCGCTTTCAGGCTGTGTAGTAGCATCGTTGACGGCAATACTGCTTCCACGGGGATCGTTATTATCCTTGCGCTTTTTCTTTTCTTCCTTTTCACGCTTCTGTGACCAGACTTCGTCCACGTCAAGCAACTCGACAGCGACAAGATCTCCTTCAAGGGCACGGTTGCGGTCTTTGCTACCGCATATGAATATATCAGCATCAAGGTCAGAAGTAGTGACGTAAGCGTCACTACGGTTCTTCTTGTTCACCCGAAGAATACCAGCAACAAGCTGACCATCGTTGAGGAGAGCCGGCAAAGTTGCTTGTGGCAAGTACGGAGTGAAAAGGGTCTTCCGCTGCTGTTGTTGCTGCTGCTGTTGCTGCTGCACAGACAATTGTGGGGCATGCTGACTCGCCTGCAAGCCGCCAATTGCCTGCCCGTTCAATTGAGCAGCCTGGAGAGCTTGAAGGTGGGCAAGCTGCAAAGGATTCAGACCTTGACCAGCAAACATCTGCGGTTGAAGAAGTACCTGGCCTTGCGGTAACTGTACGAGTTGAGGCTGCCCCGCGTATTGAAAGTTGCCTATGGATCCAATAGATTGATTCATCGAGCCGCGAGACCTATGGCCGGGCTGGAAAGGAGCTGCTCCGGTTGTTTGGTTCAGGTTAAAGTTGCCCATATTCGCAGCTTGATTGTCTTGTTGGTTGTTGTTCGGCTGACGCCAGTTACCCTCAAAATTGCGGGAACCTGTTCGGCCGTGGCCCTGGCTACCGCGACGTGTGAAGTCGCTGCTCTGATTGGTAGCACCAACGTCATTCGTACCTTGAGACAGAGGGAATTGAAAATTTCCGCCACCACGGGCTCCAGCTCCGCGGCTATTGCCAACAGCCATGCTCTGGCTGCGACCGTGGGCAGACCCGCGGTTGGGACGACTAGAAGGCGTGGGCTCGTTGGTCTGAGAGGTGCTAGGGCTCTCAGACCTGTTTGCGCTTGAAGATGCTGCCCCAGCAGAGCCCGGTATGGGGAACTGGAAACCGGACGTCTTCCTTTTTTGTTCGGCCAGTTCTGCAGCTTTCTTTGCCTCAGGTAAAGCTAAAGAATGACGCCTTGAGTGGCCACCCCCGGCGCCACCGCGTCCACGCGGGTTCTGATTCTCACGTCCCTGGGCGCTGTAGTCTCCGAAGCCGGATGCTCCCGAAGATGGGGCAGGAGGAGGGCCCATGCTGACGTTCGGAAGGGCGGATTGGTTGCGCCTGTGAGCAGATGGTTGAGCAGGGGGGTTCATCTGCACGTTCATGTGCTGTTGGGAGATTTGCTGGGGGAATTGGAATGCATTCGGGGTCGGAGATACATTTGGCAGCTGGCCCTGCATAGGGTATGCATTCGCCCCAGGAAGATGTTGCTGTGGTTGTATCATGCCCATGTTCACATATTGCTGATGGGTAGCAGCAATCTGCTGCTGTTGCTGCTGAAGCGCCTCGATTTGCTGAGCGATAGCAAGTTGTTCCACTGACGATTCAGTCAGACCCCGCTAGGAGAAGAACGTCTTAGGACAATGAGTTGAACTTACTCATCAAAGGTGTGAGCTCAGAAGGGCTACGACGGTGTGCTATGTGCAGCCTACGACCCGCGGGACCCAAGGGTCCAGTCTGTCCTTGTTGCTCCATCTTCGATCGATACTAAGAACAGATTTATGCCGTGTATTCTTATGTGCGGCCGGAATATGTGAAGTGACCGAGGGATGGCCTTGCGAGTGAAACGGGAGATGATGCAGATTACTCGTGCACGACTGCCTACACAAGTATACACGTGGTTAGCGCCAGCCGGACGACAATTGATGGGGGTTGATGCGATGCACCTACGGCTAAGAGCTCCGGGGAGTCGAAAAATGTTGGTTGTCGGATGATTGCCGCAACGACTGTGTCAGTGTTGGCCCGGGAAGACTTCGAGTTACGAAGATGAAGCGGAGCCAGTGACAAGGGGCTGCTTGGAGAGAGCGGAACGGAAGGGTTCGCTTGGTTACAGCACAATGAATTCCTTTTTCGGAATGATTGACTGCGGAAAGGGTGATGAAGGATGGTCGTAAGGATTGGTACAAGCTCTGGAGCGGGCGTGGACCAGCTGCGAGACAGACAGAAATCAAGGAGGGTGGCTAGCTACTTCCCCAAGATCAAAGGTGGCAGAGACAGGATTTGGTAACAAAAGGGGCTACCTGGCGAGGGGCCAAGCGGCAGAGAGCGATATCGAAAGGGCAGAGAGAGTGGAGTGCGACTGCTTTTCGTAGGAAGACGAGGAGATAAGGAGGGTGAGGAGGCGGAAGGTGTTTTTCGTGGGTGGGAGGAGGGAAGAGGTGGTGGTGGGCGGTGGGAAAGAGGTCGAGGTGAACAACTGATGATGATAATGGACAGAGCGTTCCGTTGTGCTTGGGTGGGTGGTGGGTGCTTGGATGCTCGGGTGCCCTCTTAGCTTACTTTCTTTGCCTAGCTGGGAGAGGAGGTACGACTGGTTCCGGTTTAGCCCTCGGCCCTTTGCCAGCTCGCCTTCCGTAGCAGTAGGTAGGTCAGTGTACCAGGTATAGTACAAGAGGTACCTACTGTAGCTGGTGGTATCTACTAACTGTGCATACAGTACGTAAGGTACCTCAGGTATAGTAATACTCCGGTAGAAACTCTTGTAGATACCTTGTGTCCACGTCTTACCATCACAGCACGTTACGTACTAGTACTGGTACATAAGTATCCGTACAGTACAGTACCTACTACTGTACTGTAGATCTCGACGTACGCAGGTGCCGAGAGTACTCGCCATGCAGCTATCATCCTAATTTGGCGTACGTAGTGCAACACGGTGTGTATGGAACACATATAACCATTCTCCATTTCAGCAATGTCGACTCGCCATAGTGATAAACGAGAAGATCTGGAAGTTGATGTGTACTTACCTAGGTACTCCATGTTCAGTACCTCATTACCTGACTAGTAGGTACCTTACCTTGGCACTCATCTTAGTCAGATCTAACGCTCTCCCGGGCTTGGCGCCGGTGAGCAGGCAGGTTGTCGTCACACCAATCCGACGGGGTCTGGGTGACAGCTTTTTAGCAGCTTTCAAGTGATTCCCGTCTACTAGTACCTTCTTGACACGTTTTACGAAAGCTCTCTCGGGCCTTGCTCGTTTCTCGTCGGTTTCATTCCCCCATTCCCGCAGCTAAGGTAAGTAGGTAGTAAGGTAGTGAGGTGAGGTTCGCTCCGTAAGTTACCTATGCCCTCGTTTTCAGTTCCTTACTACTATGTAGCTAAGAGAATCTTCGGGAACAGATCGATTCTTAGCCTCCGTGACTCTTAATGAATTTTGCATGACCTTCTCTAGCGCAGTGTTGCTCCTCGAGCTTCCTCCTCGTTTGCCTTCCGGAGTCCAGACTGTTTGCGATTCATCGCTAGTTTTCGCTCGTGCAGCATTCAACCTATGAGTTGCTTGTGTTCACCCTAACGTTGTTCGTCTGGACCATGGTTCGCTTCCTCGGATGTGTTGCATCCATCATGCGCATCCAAGGCATCATTCATCTGTTCGGATCGAAGACACCCCCTGCGAATGTGTATAATACGCCGCGTCGAATGGAAGAATGCACTTATAAGCCGTGAAATGCCAGAGACTTGTCGCTGCAGCTATGCCGAGAACCAATGTTTACACGCTTGGCATTGCGCGTGCAAGGAGCGCGAGCTGCACTGTTGTCATCACGATGTCATCGATGGAGCACCGCCTTACCAGCTTCCGTGCCCCTCTATGCCTAGCGTTCCTCAGCCTGACGCCTGCACGCTCCGGGGGGAGGTGCTCTGTGGCTGGGCCCAGCTGAGGCTGTGCGAGTCCGGAACAACTATGTTCCAGCCATTCGCGCCCGCCCGGGCCGGACCCGCGGGGGCCGCGCGAAAGTTCACGTTCCTGCTTCAATTCGAAGTCTATTCACGACAATGAGGGAGATTGCCTCGTAAAATACATCGCACTTCTCAACCTTCACGACCGCACTTCTTCTGCGGCTTTCCGCATTGCCTCTTCACGTCGTCCACACGAATGCCAAGACCTACCCTCTCTCCACCACCTAACTTCACTCGTTGAAGCTCTCGAGAAGTCTCCTTCATAGTAAAGGAAGCACTTCAATCATCTCGGGCTGCGGTCGCGATGGACTCACAACCTCCCCGCCAACATGACTTCGACAGTCCTACGCGACAAACTTATTCCGAAACCCAGAGAAGCGGCCATTCACCGTATCGCAACGGTTCTCCGTACCCTATCGGGGCAATCGACAGTCCTTCGCGACAACTATTGCAGGATCTGGCCCGCCTAGTGATCGAGTCGGAACGCGAATTTCAATCACGCCTGGACGAGGCCGCCACGGAACGCGAACGCGCTCATCAAGCAGCGCTGGAAGCCGCTGTTTATGAACATACTAAAGTCAGACATGGGGCGGAGAGGGTTCAGGAGCTCGTGAAACTCGAATATCTCAAGGAGCAAAAGAAGCGGGAAGACGAAGAGAAGCGTGAGTTGGATCGTGTACGTCGAGAAACCGAAGCCGAAGAGCACAGACGCAAACTTGAGGAATTACGTCGGGAGGAAGAAGAGCGGGAGCGCGTCGCTCAACAAGCCGAAGAACTTGCTGAAGCTGAGGCGCGTCTGCGAGAACAACAGGAGAAGCTTCAGGCGGAACAAGCGAAGCTTAAAGCGGAAAGAGAGGAGGCCGAAAGAAGGACCAAGGAAATCGCCAAACCATCTGCTGCTCCGGCAGTACAACCGCCTGCTAGTCCAACCGTCTCCAAGCCTCCTGTATCGACGTTGCAGCCTGCGCCGGCAGCACTTATACCGAAGACCGCAGCTGTCCAAGAATCGGCTGCAGCTGGACCATTGATCTCGACCACTACAGCAAAAGAAGCAGTGCATGCAAAATATATTTCCTTACACCAGGAACTTAAGAAGCTACGTGCTGTCGTCAAGCAGCACGGTGATCAAAATAAACCCTTCAAGGCTTTCGTCGGTGATAATCGAAGAGAGATCAAGAAGCGTGTTGGCCAACTCACGGGAGACAAGAAAGCCAATCTGGTCACTTGTCGAGCTATCATCGAAGTACTCACCAAAGCAATCTCTATACAAGACGCTCCTACAGTCGATGCTCGGCAATACCTCGTTACTCCACCTGCCCATGCGTCCGTGGGTAGTCATGTATCGATCGCCTTCATTTACTTGATAAATATCTTCTGCAAGGCCGTCATTGCCCAGTTCATCAATGAAGTTAATTCCGATGCCGGCACCGTGGACGCAATTGGCATTGTCATTAGCCAGGTTTTCTCAACTTCGGAGCTTCAATTGGGTGATACCCCGCTTGTCGACATTCTCTGGGCTAAATATCATGTATCATGTCCGGTCCTCTTCGGAATATATGGCAGTGACCGAACAGAATCAGGCCGGAAGAGGTTAGGCTGGATACGTACCGGGGATGGGTGGCTCGACGCTAAACAACACGCTGACAGGATGCTGGGGCTTGGTGCGGGTTATGCATCGATCTCTTTGCGGGACTATTCAAAGAGCAAGAAGAAGAATCCAGTGCCGAACACAGAGTATTGGCGAGCACTGTCCTGCGTGGTCAATACGCCTCCCCAAGATGTGACAGAATCGCATCTGCAGGTGCTAAAGGGCTTGGTGATGAATTATGCGGAACGTTTCATCAAGATTTATGGGAAGTTGGCCGTCGTTGCTCTGAGAAGAGCAATCTTTGTGCTTCCGGACCAGATACCAGAACCGTTGCACAAATCTGCTGCGGCACTGAAGTTTTTGGCAGATAAGTGGAAGAAAGATATACATCTTCACATATAGATGTCGGCACAGCCGAACCACAGCATGGATTGGCGTTTCTCGAGGCTGGGGTGTTCGATCAAAGCCAGGGAGATTAAGGCGTTTGGACATAGCGGCGGTGTGGCTGCCAGCTCTCATGAGCGGAATTCACGCCATCTGAGGTTTTTCTTTTAGGATTAGTGCACACTGGCGGACACTATTTGAATATACATGAGAACATTGACAGTCTGCAATACCATATTGATTGTTCATGGTAGTTCACGTGAGATCGGCAAAGTCAGCTTGGTTTCGCGATGTCCGTTTTACATCCCAGTGACGTGGCTTGCGGCAACGACCTCCCATCAATACAACATCCTACCGCCTACAGCACGACTTCGAAAGTCGATTCGTCAGGTGCTCAATCACTGCAACCTTGGTTAGCAAAATGCCTGGTAACCCAGCTTCATTCTGTGTCTGTCACTGCCGATTCAATTAACAGGCTGATGCTCGCCGGTGCAGGTACATCGCTCTGGCTCATTCCACCTCAGTCGCATCAGCTCTACAAGACCTTATCAGAGCTCATCAATGCCACCATCCCACAAGAGTTTCCCTCCACGAAACCACCGCACTTCGTTCCGCATGTGACTCTGACATCGGGACTGCCGTCAAGCATTCCGCAGCCGCAGGAATGGCTGGACCGACTTGACCTACCGTCGTCGGGGATCGTGCGGGCGTGTTTCGAGGCACTCGATGTGGGAGACGTGTTTTTCAAGAAGCTGACGATCCGAGTCAAGAAAGGGGAGGGGCTGCTCGCACTCACTAGGGTCGGGAGGAAGGAAGTGGAAAGGGGGAATGAGAATGCGGACGACAAGGTGGAAGACTGGCTAGAGAACGCATATGGTCCCCATCTGAGCCTCCTCTAGTAAGTTGGGAGGACCTTTGAGAATGCGGCCCCCCCACCAGCTAACGGCAGCGCTATCCTCGCAGTGGCAGCATGTCTATCTCCGATGAAAAGAAAGCCGAGCTTGAGAAGCTTGTTTGTGACGCCGGCGTCAACCTGGATGGAGAAGGGGAAATGGGAGGATTTGTTGGAGGATCTGTGTGGTTGGTGCCGACCGATAAACCGCTCGAAGAGTGGTCTCCTATTGCCATGAGAGACCTGAGGTGAAGTCCTTGAAATACTCCACATCATCTACTTGCATTGATCACATTGATCACCTGGATTCAATCTCTCCTGCTATAAGCGACAGCTCTGCTCAACATGTGCCTGTGCCCTCGGGGGTCTGGAGATCGTGGCGCATTCATACATGCATCAGCCACAGGTCAGGAGCTCCTGCCTCACCCCTCCATCCCTTCCTGACCTATCGCTCCCCCCCCCTTAGCCGACCGTTGGCATGTGAATGTCCCACGCAGTAACAGTCATTCGAACACCACCCTTCCAGTCATAATCCACCATCATACAGGGGCTCGTAAGCTCACATGTGCTGTCTCCAGTGCTCAAAAGACCTGGAGGCCGCGTGGTGAAGCCCATGAGGCAGGGAACAAGCCATGGTCAAGCGAGCAGATTCCCTCGGCATCTTGAGGACGATCGTTAGCTTCGTTTTTGAGGTGACCTTCTTCTGGCAGCTGGTAGGCTCACGCAGTTCAACTCTTTACATTCTCCACTTTATGTTCATGTGCTGATATTTTGCCTTGCGATGCAGAGACTCTATTCCTGGTGGCGCCAGAAATCTCCTCGCGATGCTCTGCTTGAGACATTAGCTGATGCGAGATTGTTCGAAGAATGGGAAGCTGCCGCCTTCCAGCTGGATGAGGTGCTCGGCTATGATCTATGGTAGGTGATCTTACGAAGACCTTCCAACTGATCTCCATCAGGACTGACCAACGAATGTAGGCGGCAGAATCCCACGAGTAGATTCTATGATTATCGACTTATCTACGAGCGACTGCAAGCCATCATCGAAGCGCGTGAAGAGGATGATATTTTAGGCCTGGTGCATTTGCTGCGCTCGGGTCTAGTAAGAAATTTGGGGCATATCACAACTCCACGCCTGTTCAACCGTGCCTACGCTGGTACCAAGCTACTCATCGAAGACTACATCACGCAGGTCGCTCTGGCTATAGAATATGTTACATCCTATCCCACGTCCTCCGGGAACCAGGGCGGCTTGACAAATCAGGCGAAGCTCGATGTTCTTCACGACACTCGTCAGGCATTCGGCCGGTCGGCCCTCGTGCTTCAGGGCGGTGCCATCTTCGGATTGTGCCACCTAGGCGTTGTCAAAGCACTTCACCTGCGCGGTTTATTGCCACGTATCATAGCCGGGACTGCGACTGGCGCTCTGATTGCCGCTCTCGTGGGAGTACACACTGAAGATGAACTGCTCGACTTCCTTACCGGAGATGCGATCGACTTGACGGCCTTCTCCAACCATTCGGCTTCAGTCGGCAAGTGGGATACTTCTCAGGGGATTGCTTCAGTTGGCATCGGACTGCTCGCTACTTTAACAAGACGTTTGAAGAGATATATCAAGGACGGTTATTTCCTAGACGTTGGAGTCTTAGAACAATGCGTGCGGGCCAACGTGGGCGACCTCACCTTCGAAGAGGCTTATGCCAGGACGAAAAGAGTTTTGAATATAACCGTGTCAACCACAGGAGGAGGCGTGCCGAATTTACTGAACTATTTAACTGCGCCCAATGTGGTATGTTGCCCATTGTATCCTCCTCATATATTCTGCTAACATGATAGTAGCTTATCTGGTCTGCTGCTTTGGCATCTAATGCAAGTTCCAGTACCTTATATCATCCCGTTGCCCTCATGTGCAAGGACGAAGGGGGCGCCATTGTACCCTGGGCATCAGCTAATGAAACAACTTTCCGTGCTTGGACGGATACGAGTTACTCGGAACGTGAATCGCCATTGACCCGGATATCGGAGTTGTTCAATGTCAATCATTTCATCGTTTCTCAAGCCAGACCGTACATTGCCCCATTCTTGCACTCCAACCTCCACCATCCTAACCCCCGCGAGGATGGCAAATGGCGGCTTTCGGTACCTATTCTTCGGCTGACGATCATGGAGATCCAACATCGCCTTCACCAGCTGGACTCGCTTGGGTATTTGCCCTCAAACATCCGCCGTTTTTTCCTCGACGAGAATATACCCGGTGCCAGTCTGACACTGGTGCCAGAGTTAACACTTTCCGACTTCCTCAAACTGCTCCAGAACCCTACAAGGGATAGCATCGAATACTGGATTCTCCGTGGGGAAAGAAGCGTTTGGCCGGCCGTCGGTGCGTTGAAGGTTCGGTGCGCCGTGGAGGTCGAATTAGATCGCGGCTATCAACTTGTCAGGCGACGGAAACCCTTTGACCCAGTTCAGGGTAGCAGTTTGAAGAAGGAAAATCCAACCACTGTGAAGAAAAGGGCCAGGGCGGCTAGCTTTGGTGGTCATGGTTGACGAAGAAATATCACGTTTGAGTTTGCCTCTCAGAATCACAGTGCGTTTAGCTTGTAACTTCCTTCCTTCCGCTATGTTTCGAAGGTCTCCGAGTGCTCAGATTGTGACAGTGCGAGACGCTTCCTCCGTAGGCCCGGCAACAAGCGCGTAAGCCCACGGAAAGTCTCGTTGCGAAGCTTCTATAAAGAGCACCTGCTTGTTTGTGGACCCCCATCTCTTTGCCCTCCACGCCCTCCACAACCAACGTCGTCTCCACATGCAATGTAAGAAATCCAGTCCCGAATCTAGTCATCATATGCCAGCGAGAAACTAACTCTGTATCCTTTCCTTTCAGAGCAATCGTCATCTTTTGATACTCAGCGAATGCAGCGGGAGATGGCTGTGGCGGACCTTCGAGCCCGCATCAACAACTTGCAGCTGGAGGTCACCATCCTTCAGACCAATATAGAGCACGAAGAGGTCGAACGACAGCGGCGTATAATCGAAGTCGATCAAGCGATAGCTGACCTCGACGGTCGCATTGCGACGTTGCACATGGATTGCAAGCAAAAGCTCGAGGAGAAGCAGCACCTTCAGGAATTTCTCTGCGATGTTATACGCACTGACGCGAACCACACTACTTCCGCGAAGGACCGGGCGACGGCAATGGACGTTGGAACCACGATGACTGCTACGACAATGCAGACTATGGTGTCAAGCTTGGCCCTTCCAGAACTGGCGATGGGCTACAAGACTGGATCAGCTGCTGTTGTCCTTGGAGGTGACAGCAGCAGCGAGAAACCGTCAACACCGCACGACTCATGTCACGGCTTCGCGCTCTGCGAGATATCAGCAACCCAGAGCTCATATAAGAGTCTAGCTCCCTCAAAACGAGCTCCTAGATTACCCGCCGAATATGCGCACTCTGCGCCAGGGAATAGTAGAGGAGCCATTCGGCCACCTCATGAACAACGACATATCAACTCTCACATTTTACAATTTCATCCCAGGACTCAGAAGCGGAACGGCACAACCAGCTACGCTTCACCTTTTGGCCGCAAGAGTGGCCACAGCGGTCAAACCCGTCCTCGCGATCTTCGTAGTTGTGGAGTAGTGAATATCGACCCGGTTGTTACCAAGGATGTTCCAACCACAGGTAGACCCATCATATTCAGGCGCAAGGCGCGGTCTACGGAGCAAAAAATTTCTTTGCCAACATGGGGCTCAGATCGTGAAGATGGTAGCGAGTCATCTGCAAAACTGGCTCCCGTCGGCGCAGCTCTTGTGAAGCTTCCGAATCCCCCACAGCCACCACCAAAGAGAGGTCCTCCGCTTGATGCTAAACTGTCTTACCGTTCGAACGGCGGCCTGGATCACAATGCCCGCACTCAGAGGCACTACATACCCTCCGATCCGGAGACCAACTCTGACAGTCCCAAGGGAACGATTTGCGAATATTTACCGGATTTTTTAGACAATCCTATGGCCGCGTTAGCTTCCTTCAACAAGCTTGACTCCATTGGAAGTATTCGTCAACTGCAAGCCTTCACGACTGATGATTCGATATCTGATAGCGCTGGTCCTGAGACCAGTGTCATCGGATCTCCACTCTCTTGTTCCACGGCTTGTACTTCCAGTGGCTGCCTGTCTCCCTCGGCTGGGACAGCCTCCGGGGTCACAGTTGCATGCCTGAATCCCGGGAATGGGATCGTGTACCATGGATCAAACCAAGTAAATGTAGAGGACGAAGACCTAAACTCAATGCTCGGATTATTCTCGCAAATCTAAGGATTAAAGGCCTGTCCGGACATACAGACTCTTTGCCTACCTTAAGCTTCGATGACTTCTATGGATAACGAAATAAGGCGGACGAGGACAGAGTGGCTCGGCTGAGATGTCCGATGTGATATGACCTACACAATAGCTAACGAAAGCGGTTGCCTGTTCCCGCTGTAGCATTCGAGAATTATATGTTCGTTCCCCCTTAGTTTGAAGGGGAATCTCTTGGAACAAGTCAACTGCCTGCTGGCACCGGGCATCAACAGCAATCCCTAGCCATAATTGCTGGATATGGGTGATGAAGGCAATTCAACATGTGGTTCCGAGCATAGAGATAGTTCTATGCTGGGACATTAACATGTTCAGGAGCGCTTGAACGAGGGGGTACAGCATATGTACAATAGCAAGAGAACAATATACTGAAAACTTTATTATCTTCTAGGGCTGCTGCTACCATGTACCTAGTGTCCCTTGAGTTAGAATGGTGCTGGCGGTTTCCACCCTGTCGGGGAAATCTGTGGTTGAGCCTCGGTAGCCAGCCTCTCGCGGTTACAGCTCGGCAAACTACAAGTAGAAGATAACCGATCCGATGCAATCTACCATCCACCACCTCATACTCAACTTACTGGGTCGATAAAACAAGACGTACAGGAGCTGTCCTTGGGTGAACACCTGCCAGACCATGGCCGCTCCTGCGCCATCGAAGCCCGTCCTCCCCTTCGCCGAACCCCCATATCTTTGCGGCCTCCCTTCGCCCTACTACTCCGACAATCATATCGCCTTCCAGAAAACCTGCCGGGCCTTCGTGGAAGAACATCCGCTGCAGCATGCCCTGGCGTGGGATGCAGAGGGTACCGTTCCTGACCCTGTGGTCGACCGGTTCGCGGAGGCGAACATGCTCTTGCCCTGCCTGGGAGACCCGTTGCCCGTGGCGTGGCTGAGGAAGTTGGGCATCAAGGACGTGCTGGGAGGCGTCACGAAGGTGGAGGAGTGGGACTACCTCCATACGCTCATTTACTGCGACGAGGTACAACTTGAAACTGAACATCTTCGATTGAGAGACGCTCTACTGATCTATATATCTCTCCTCGCAAGATGGCGCGTTCCGGCCTCGCGGGACCGTCCGCTTCGATCACGACGGGCATGTCCTTCGGGGTCCCGCCGATCATCAAGTTCGGGAGCGAGCAGCTCCAGGAGCGCTTCCTGCCGGACTTGCCCACGGGCAGGAAGCGGACGTGCATCGCCATCACGGAGCCGGGCGCGGGCAGCGACGTCGCGAACGTGGCGACCACGGCCGTGGAGACGCCGGACGGGCGGTTCTACGTCGTCAATGGCACAAAGAAGTGGTGAGTGTGTGCGATCGCTTCAGATCTCGTCATTTTACCAGCGAATCGCTGACGAGCGGATCGCGCGCAAGGATCACGAATGGAATATGGGCGCACTACGCGACCATGGCCGTCCGCACGGGTGGTCCTGGACCCGGAGGCCTGTCGCTGCTCATGGTGCCGTTGAAGGGGCATCCGGGCGTCAGCATGCGCCGCCTGAAGGTATCCGGCCAACTCTCGGCCGGGACGACCTTCGTCGAGCTCGACGAGGTGACAGTGCCGGTGGACAATTTAATCGGGCAAGAGGGGATGGGGATGCGGTACATCATGACCAACTTCAACCACGAGCGACTGTCCATCGCCATCGGCGCGACCCGGCAGGCCCGAGTTGCCTTGAGCACGGCCATCGAGTACGTGATGAAACGGGAGGCTTTCGGCAAGTCGCTCCTCGAGCAACCGGTGATTCGACATCGCCTGGCCAAGTGCGGCGCGTTGCTGGAGAGTCAATGGGCTTGGGTAGAGCAGTTTGTCTACCAAATGGTGAAACTGCCCAGATCGGAGGCCGACGCAGAGCTGGGAGGGCTGACGGCGCTTTGCAAGGCGCAGTCCGGCCGGATTCTGGATGAGTGTGCGAGATGCGCGGTCTTGTTGTTCGGCGGGAACGGATATACAACGACTGGTCAAGGAGAGATTGCTGAGCGTACGTGATGGAATGGAGCTTGGGACCAACGAGAAAGCTGACATTGATTGAGGTAGGGATCTGTCGCGAAGTCCCCGGGATCAGGTAGGTCTACATCCGCTCCGGCCTGGTCCTTCCCGTCCTACCTTATCCATGGATGTTGTTTGTTGACTAACGAGGCCGGAAAAAAAGGATTCCGGGCGGATCGGAAGATGTGCTGCTCGACCTGGCGGTTCGACCCGTGGACAGCTGGTCAAGACGGGAACTTCCAGAGTGAAACGAAAGCCTCACAGGCAGCCTCAGGCTCTGCGAAGCTCTGACCGACCCGAAGGGTCACAGAGGTTTGGATGAGTAGCACATGACGTCATTCACATCTGCTTGCAGCAGAGAGGGAAATTGGGAAATGTGGGAATAAGTTAAGTTACTAAGTTACATAGGTACAGTAGGTAAGGTACCTTAGTGCATGCGTCGTGATGATTCTACCTACCTACTACCTACTGTACCTGGTAAGGTAAGGTAGGTACTGTAGGTATCCGTACCTGATACCTTAGGGAACCTCCTAACCTCCCTCCAGCGCTGCTCCCGCCTGTAGCCGAAAGCAAGCAACTCATCCTCATCATCCTCATCATCTTCATCATCCTCCATCCTAAACCCCCAAGCAAGTGCTCGTCGAAAGAAAGCGCCAAACCCCGCTGACTCCGGACCGCAGGCCCCCACATGCCCCATGCCGCATTATGTCACCGTCGGGCTGTGGGGATGGCCCAAGTGCGTCGACCTCCCTTCCTTCGCCCCGCCCCCGGTTGTCTCTCCGCAATTTCCCTCCATCAGGTGGTCTGACTCCACTCCGCTAAATAACCCTATCAATCACACTCACTCCTCCTCTCCGCAAGGGGGCGCAAGCTTCCTTTTCCCGCACACGCTCGTGCCCCCGCAACCGACGGGAGTTAGCCCACTGTGTGGGTGTGTGGCTGGCTTATGACTGGAGAAACCGAAATTGGGGGCCCCGTTTGCCGACCAGCGGCCGCCGCCGCAGCAGCAATGAAACCTACTTGACTCTGACGGTGCCATGTCCCCGTGACGGATTGCTGGGGCTGGGGAAGACTTGGAGCTAAACTGGGAGTGCGGAGTTGCGGAGAGCATCCTACCAGTTTTATCGTGGACCCCCGGAGAACGAAGGTGCCAACGTTCCCCTAGTCAGGATACGGCAAGCCTGGGAAGAAGACCGCTTCCAACCTTGACATCCATTTCTACCTTGCCCAGCTTGGTCGAAGACTCGTCACGTACGGGGGAGGGGCGGCCTTGGTGCCTCGCCGGTGATGCGCTAAACTCGACCTGGGCAAACAACTGCGATCTGCGTGGAGGTGGATGATGGATGGTGCCGGTTTCTTCCGGGGTAATTCCGGGGCAGCTCTCCCAACCCAAGCAAGGGCGGGGGAATGTGGACACGGAAACCCCACACCCCGCGATCATTTTCCTGACTCGCTTGGAAGTCGGGTTGCCTCTTTCGGATAATGCAGTGCAGGAAAGCGGGAGTTAGTAATTACACAGGCGGCGTGAATTCACATGCTTGTTTTTGCTCCAAGACTCACACAACGTTTACAGTTTATCAAATGCCTAGCATACCTTATTGCTTCAGGCACGCGACACAGGCCGATGGAAGCCGGCGCAGACCAGCTTCGAATACGACTCGACGTGGTCACACCCGACGGGAACAGCCCGTTGATTTGCTTCGGCGTCTCCGCAGGTACGGGCGCAGGCTGGACGGGGGACGGTTTAAGCGTGCGAAACCGTAGTCGGCCAAGACACGTGGAGGTAAGCCACCTCCCACAGAAGGGGAAGTGGATGGGGGTCGTTGTGGCATGCAGTAGCGCAGCAGAATCCGGGGTGACCTAGGACGGCGGAATGGGAGCAGATGACGGCTCCCGGTGTCGGGAGATGCCCGAACGGCGATTCGGTGTGATGCGGACCGGGAGAGCTTCACCAGCCCAATCCCACCCACATGCAATACACATGCAATACGCATGGAATGCACATGCAATACACATACCCAGCACCTTGATGGAGAAGGGCAAGTGTAATAAAGCACACCGAGGGGTGCCCATCATGTGGATCGAGCTTTTTCCAGTGCTGGGAGGGGCGGCAAGCGGCGGGCGGGCGGCGGCGGCGGCGGCGGAGGGATGGTGAAGGGGGAGAGAGGAAGCATTGCTCAGTTGCGTAGCGCTTCCAGCCAGCAAAGCCGACCGCCTCGTGCCCGCCTGCGTGCTGATCTGCCGGGCCCCTCCGAGGGATTCCCACGAAAAGTCCGCCTTCGTGTGGATGCCCGGGCGACACTCCACTCGCTCCACTAAGTTTACCTTATGGCCTTGCGCCCTGGCCGCACCCGGTTGACCCCAGCGCCCCGCACGTTCGCCTCTCGTCCGGCCTATTTGCGTGAGAAATG
Organism: Myrmaecium sp. VS I D KN 1; assembly: GCA_019775845.1. Classification (NCBI taxonomy): domain Eukaryota; kingdom Fungi; phylum Ascomycota; class Dothideomycetes; order Valsariales; family Valsariaceae; genus Myrmaecium; species Myrmaecium sp. VS I D KN 1. The sequence continues at coordinate 1,270,476 of JADQAV010000002.1, read as the reverse complement.
TCCGCCGTGTCATTTGCTGGGATTGGCCTGGCATCCCACGCGCGCGGAGAAGGGTGTCGCCAATCCGTCCTTGTCTCACCGTCATCGTTTGGATCCGCTGCCGTTCCTCTCCCTCTCCCAGCGGCAGTTTGTGTGAAGTGGCTGCCGCCCTTTCCCTATCCCGCGATGAGCAATGCTAACCCGCGACTTTGGGTCTCCGCGGGTCGATCGGCGCACAGGTAACTGCTTGATTAGGTTAAGCAACTGCCTTTTGCGCTCATTCTGCATCCGTCACAGTGCTGTTGCTGTTGTTGCTGCTGCTGCTGTTGTTGCTGCCAGTCTGGATTGCTTCGCCCTTTTGTTCCCTCCCGACAGCCTCCCGACAGCAAGGAACCCACCACCGTCACCGCTTCCGCGCTCCACAAAACGCAGTGAGCAATGACTTATCACGGAGTACGGATCTGTATCCGTAGGTATACAGTTGTACTCTGACCGCGACTTCGCAGGCACCGTGCCAACACCTCCCCCGAAGGACCGGGCGAATCCGCTAACTCCAGTCTTTGGGTCAGAAGGACGAAAGGCGACTCCTTGGCCGCTCCTGCGTGCGTACGTGCGTGCTTCAGCAGCACGAAGAATGCCACCACCATCGTCAGGATCCCTTTGGTCCTCTCCGTGGCTTGTCTTGGCTTCCTCCTCAGCCTCCACCCCCGGAAAAGAGGCGCTTCTGGAGAATCTTTCTGACAAACGGCTTCGATCGAGAACCGTCTCTGGCCCCCTCCCCCCCTCCTCTCCCTCCCGACACCGATCACACGGGCTTTCTCGGCGATGGAAGACGCGAATGTTCCCACTCTTCGGCCGTGGTTGCCGCGAGGGCATGCACCTGGCCAGGGTGGATGGGGAAAGTCCCTCAAGCATCCAAGGGGGCCCAAGGCCACAAAGGTGGGTGGGTCTTTCGCGGCCGCACGTACGCGCAGCAGGGACAACAAATCACAGCTCGGCCAACGAAACTTACCTTGATGAAGCACGTATATACACAGCTGAAACATGTTGAAGCGGAGCAAAGGAGAAATGGAGAAACATTCTTCTTTTCGCTCTTCTTCTTTTCACAAAGGATGATGAAGACATAAAACAAGCTTTGATGCCAACAAACGGCAATGTGCACGTGCTGTAAAACCGGAAAAGGAATTTCTTCTGAAAGGACAAATGAAAACGAAAGAGACCAAAGGCAACGTCACGAGTGGGTGGATTACCTAGCGGTACGTCTCCGATCCCCGTCGAGGCGACGACAGGCGACCACGGGGACGTGCGCGTACATCATCGGCCGTGAGCGCAGGCGGACAAGGAGGGGCCTCTCGAGGGACAAAGCCGCACGAAGAGTGACCGAAGCGACAGATAAATAGACGGTGTGGTGTTTGAGACATGATGCGGTCACCAAGTACCCATCTTTCTTGCTCAAGAACTTGAGGTGAGGATTTATGTAAATGATAGTTTACAGAGTCAGGAGAACATATACATGCGTACATGTGTCCTATAGGAGTTACTAATCACTCACTAGTATACTGTAGGTATTCAGACAGGACGATGGGACGAGCAAGAATGGAAGCATGGCAGCCGAAGGATTCCGGCCCTTACAGAGAGGTACAGTACCTTTACCCCATCCGCGCCGATAATCCGGGGCAGAGAAGGTACTAGGTAGGTACGATAGACTTCAGTGAGGATGCCAGCCACTAGCACCCCACAAAAAGGCAGACATGGCGCCGGTCGCAAAGCGGTTTAGCAGGCCGGCCTGGGTGGGCAAGGGGGGAGCAGTGAGGGCCAGTCAATACTAACTTAACATGAGGGATAATCCGTCGAACCCACCCCACACCTCAGGCGTCACTAACGTCCCTGGCCTGCCCTGGCCTGCCCCGCTAAAGCTCAACCCGCCTACCCTTGTTTCCGCTCATCCACCTCTCTTTCTGCGTTCCTGGGGGCGGCGGAGGGAAGGGAGCGAGCGAGCGAGCGAGCGAGCGGGCGAGGGGACCGTTGGCTCGTTCCCATTGTCGGTCCCGAGTCCATCGAATACATACTTAATCGTCCCCGTCCCCCTTCTTTCCGTCCGATTTTGGCCGCCCGTTGCCTTTCTGTTCCCCATATCCTCCCATTTCCTCACATTCCCGCCATCCCCATCACACCCTCGAGGAGCAAAGCAGCAGGCCGGCGTCTGTCACACATCCATCCATGCTGCGTTGAGCATCCCGGCCGTCCTTCACTCCCGTTCAGCCCGTTACCCGTCGCCACACATCCCGTCCTCCCTCTCGTTCCCCGTCGCCACCATGTCCGAATGCTCTGTTTCCCTCTCCGACAACCCGGACGCCGTCCCGACCGCTCCCAAACGCAAAGCCTCCACCGCCGGCATCGACAGCAATGGCAACGGACGATCGGTGAAGCGGAGAGCGTCGAAGGCATGCCAGTGCTGCCGCGCCCGCAAGGTCCGATGTAACGTCACCGAGCACGGCGCCCCTTGCACGAACTGTCGTCTCGACGAGGTCGACTGCATTGTCTCCGAGAGCCGCCGGAAGAAGTTCGTCCCGTTTTTCTGTTCTCCCCTCTTTGTCTTGGATTGATCGAAGCCGGATGTCTCCTGGCGCGATTCGACGAGAAGCGAGCAGACGGCCTCGTGACCGGCTGCGAGCGTCATATCCGGGCTGCCCAGGCTAGCATGAAAGGCTGAATGGACGCAATCGCTGACAGCCGACAGGAAATGGCCCAAGGACGACGAGAACCACTCGCACGCTGCCGGCAACGGGCCGACGCCTCCCGTCGCCCGCAAAATCGCGTCGCGGGCACAGCCTGACGGTTCCGGGGCTCGGAAGCCGTCCCTCCCGCAGGATGCGGAGCAGGAGCAGCGCCAAGACGGCCATGTGCCTCACTCCATCTGTACGTGACCTCACGATCCCCATCCGTGTCCGCGATCGGCCAAAGCGCTCATCACCGCAGCAGATCAAGCCCACGGCCAGAAGCTGAGCAACTATGCCGAGTTGAACCGCCGGCTCTCCATGAGTTCACAGCAGTCCGGTGTGCTTCCGATCCTGGGATACAGCCCCATGTCCAACTTTGCTCGGCTGGCTCCGAAGCAGTCGAACGCCGCAAACACATCCGTCCTACCGCCCTTCATCAAGCCTCTTCCGCCCAAGATCGGTCCCGATGAGGTTTGCTACCTGGAGAAGAAGGGCGCGCTGAGCCTCCCGATTCAACCGCTGCGAAGTGAGCTGCTCCGATCCTACATCGAATTCGTGCATCCGTACATGCCCCTGCTGGACCTGCATGACTTCGTCGCGATCATCGACCGAGCGGACGGTAGCCGGGGCCGAACCAGCCTCATCCTCTTTCAAGCCGTCATGTTTGCCGGCTCTGCTTTTGTCGACATGCACCATCTGCGCCTTGCCGGCTATGGCTCACGGAAAGAAGCCCGAAAAGACTTCTTCCAGAAGACCAGGGTATGTTCGCTGCCCGTCTCACATGTCATCCACAGCCACGTGCGCCCCTCCCCTTCTATGTGCTTTTCACCTCGGGCATCCTCAGATGACCGTCTCGCTGACATCAACGTAAGCTGCTGTACGACTTCGACTACGACTCCGACCGCGTCTCACTGGTGCAAGCCCTGTTGCTCTTGACTTACTACTATGAGACACCAGATGACCAGAAAGACACATGGCATTGGATGGGCGTTGCAACCTCCTTGGCGCACACCATCGGTCTCCACCGAAATCCGGACAAGGCTCAGTTGGATCCGAAGCGCGCGAAGCTCTGGAAGCGGATTTGGTGGTCGACATACATGCGTGACCGTCTCATCGCCCTAGGCATGCGCCGACCAACCAGGATAAAGCCCGAGGATTACGACGTCCCCATGCTGACGTTGGACGACTTCGAGATCGCCGCCATCCCTGATTCCGTTACCTGTGTTCCGGTAGACTGTGCAGTCGCGCGAGATGTGGACAAGCAGCGCCATCTGGCGATCATGTGCATCGAGAAGGCCAAGCTCTGCCTCTGCATCAGCCACGTTCTCGCGAAGCAGTACTGCGTTTTGAATAACAACCACGGCGTGACCAATGATAGGACAACCATGATGCTCTTGCCGAAGAAGATGGACCCGGATACCTGCGAAGTCAAATGGTGCGACGAGCAACTACGCAACTGGCATGACAGATTACCGGAAGAAGCGAGGTATACTGAGGCTTCCTCGGGGAATGCAGCTCTGGACCTTCACCTGGCGCTCTTGCACATGATCTTCTTCACCACGCTCTCTGCCCTGCATCGACCACAGGTCCTTCCTGCCGGCCAGACGGCGCAAAATGCGGGCGGACCGCCGGCCGGTGCACAGCTGCTGGATTTGTCTCGCCACAACGTTCGGCGTGCTGCTTCCGCAATCACGAGCATCGCTACGAAGCTCGACAGCCTTAATCTCGTCCGCTTTCTGCCGACCACTGGTGTCACCGTCCTACTTCCTGCGATCATCATTCACCTCCTTGATGTTAAAGCGCCCGATGATGCGACAAGGCGCTCCAGCCTCCGTGGTTTCTACCAGTGCATGCAGGTTATGGGCAAGTTGCGCGACCTTTACGCTGCTGCCGACTACAGTACGGCCTTCCTGGAAGCTGCGATCCGCAAGGCGGGCATCCAGATCGCCCCGATTGCTGGTACTGGCGGAATGGGCGGCAACGGTGTGAAGGCACAGAATGTTGCGTCTGTCGAGGATCTAGTGAATGCTGGACGTCGCATGGATGGATTGGATGCTATAACCACCACGGTCACCCCCGTGGCCAATATGACGATGCCCGCACCCAGACTATCCATGCCCAACCCGCTCGCAGCAGGCGCACTAACACCGCCACCTGATCCTGCCGTTACCAATCCTCTCCAGTTCATGGAGAAAGAACCGATGAAGGACCGACGCGCAACTGACGATGAGGTCGCCCGCCGTTTGGGCACGTACCTCGCCTCCACCCCGCCTGAATCCGAGCATCAGGATCCTATCGATTCGTCCGCCTCTGACGCCAGTCACTTCGACGGGAATGACATCTTCGATGACGGAACTGGCATGGCCATCGCCAACGCCAACCTGGACGATCCGAGCGCCGACTTCTTGTTCCCCAGCACCTCGAACAACTTTGGCCTCGAGAGCTTCGCCGACACCAAGGACCAGATGTCGGGCATCTTCGCCACAGGCCTGCCGTTCGGCAACCCCAGCACCGACGGCGCGTTCGGCGAAGGCGACTTCGAGAGCCTGCTGAACATGGACGTCATCTCCGACACGGCCGCGTTCTCCTTGGATTCGGTGGTACCTGGAGACCTCGGGGACGTTGCCGGCGCCACACCCGCGTCGTCGTCGTCGGCTGCCGACGGCGGCTTCGGCAGCTTGTCGGGCGAGACGTCTGGCCTCACCGTCGGCATGGACATGGATTGGATGAGCAACTTGAACACCGACGGTGTCTTGGCCGGCATCTGAAAAGGAGAGAAAAAGAGAGCGAGAGGCGTAAGGGGATCAGTCCCGTCTCCCGTCTATGTCCGCTCCCGGCGTCGTTTCCAAGCGTCTTATTATTCATTCGCATGATCTTTCCTCCATTGTATGTACCGCATCTCGGATCGGTTTCGATACCCCCACACCGTTTCTTGCTTCCTTTTCTTCTTGTTTCTTTAGGGTTAATCTCACCCCCTTCCTCCTTCATCCCATCGATCTTGCTGCCTGCGCTGTGACGCGACGCGAAGGGTGGTGTGGTCCTCGAGTAACTGGCATGTTATCTATTGGAAGTAGGGGAAAGATTATTGATTCAGTGCAATGATGCGGTCTTTGTTCGCCGGTTACTCCCTATCTTCATCGGTTCGGCGTTCACCTAGGTTGATGAATGCGAGCCACACAAGCCGTTATGGGATACCTTGGTAGTCGATTGGCGTCCATATTCTTTTGTGTGTGTGTGTATGATAATCGACGGGAATGCGCCACGGCCAGGTCTATATTGGTGGTGACGGTGGTGGTGGATGGGAACGAACGACATGCAGAGGGAAGAAAGAATATGACATGATCTGTTTTGGCAACCCTTCCCTTCTCTCTCCACATTCGAGCGACGGGTCAAACTTTGCGACCATGCCTTTTCCCCTCTGCCCATGTGTTTTCTCTCTTATGCCGTCGCCGGTACCTGATCATCTGGCGTCCCCAGCTGGCCCGAGTTTCACAAACATTTCTGTAAGAGCAGACTGTTGGTGCTGCCTAAAACATTACCAGGCGAAAGTGAACGTATATCGGATTTCCCCAGTGATATCACACTTCCACCCGCTGAAACTACAGACCAATGCTGTGCTCTGCCTGAGTAATTTAATGAAGTTGTGCTTTCCTATTTTTTCTAGCCATAGTTTACCCCCTGCGCTCGTGGGTACCGTTACTCCTAATAGCACCATCCACCTTTCCTTTATAGTATATATTCACGAGCCGCGATGCGCTGTATCCAACTGCGTAGCAATGTAAAAAAGGTCGTGCTGGCCCCAATTCATCAACCCTGTTCTTAAAGCCGGAGTGAGCGCTGTGGAATCTGACGAGGAAAAAGAGAAAGAAAATATCCAGCACAATAGCGCGCTTTTAGCATCTAAATCCAAGACAACACCGGAAAAAAGTAAAAAAAAAAAGAAAAAACTCCGTGAGTGGCTGGGGTATCGTCGTTGAAGACAGGAAGAGTGGGAAATACAGGAATCCAAGGGAGGTGGTAGAGTGATGCACGCAAGTGAAATTCTCGCTTTCACCCAGTGTCCCTCCTCTTCTCTCTCTATATGCCCCTCTCCCAAGGGCACCTAGCGATGTCGAAATAAGGATGCGAACGCAATGTGTCAGGCACGTCTAGTACAGTCAAAGTGTCCTGGAGTCTCTGCGGTTGTTGAAAACCCCGCTCCCCGTTTCCCGCTGCGGATCCTTGTGGCCGTCCACTGGGGAATAAGGCGCGAGCTGGCGTGACAAAAGAAGATGTTCTGACATGGATTGTTTGAGACGTGACTTTCCGGGTCGAATCAGCTACTCCTCTTGTGCCCAACGGCGCTCTCGCAGGGGCATCTCCTCTCCTGCCGGCCTGGTGCCCTCGAAATCAGCCTTCCAGGCCCAGTATTCGCCAAGCCGGGTTTCCGCGTAGGAGGCGTAGTCGAACTCGATTTGTGAAATCTGTGCTTGGATTAGGGCCCAGATGCCCCAGTAAAAGCCCGGTACGCCGCGGAACATTTCCACTTCGTTGAAAAGTTGCGTCAGCTCCTCCTCGCCGCCTTGTCGGTCAAGGCGGGAGTAATAGCTCGCCAGATACTCCTCGAGGAAATTTCGGCGCTGTGAGCGGGTGGGAAGCACACTGAAGTCGCAGTCAAACCCGCCCCATTCAGCAAAATGGTTGGCGATATCAAAAGCTGCCGGCGCCGGGGTTGCATATTCGTAATCAATGAAGCTGACAACGCAAGGTGATTCTTCCGAGACGTCTGACTGGCTTGAGCGGCTGGACTCCTTAGACGATTGCGGTGGGTGTATGATGACGTTTCCGGAAAGTAAGTCGCAATGACTGAAGACAAGAGGTCTACCATCTATGCCTGGTGTATCGCCAAGGAGTTGAACCAGCCACCGAAGCTCCTTCTGCAGTCGCTCCACCCTTTCGACCTGTGCGGGATTCCCTCTCGGTAGAGCATAGATCCACTTTTGCATCACGGTCCAGACATTCGGAATAGGTTTTCCCGGTGTCACCCCTTCGATGGCATCAAGGGAAGCCTTTCGGCTATGATGGGGCCTTCCGTTATCACCCGTTGACGGCGGAATCGAGCTTATTCCAGCAATGGGCAGTGTCGCGTGCCACTCCGCCAAGCGCCGCGCAACCGCTTTCCACACCTCCGGGCGTCGTAGGTCTTCCGGCGCACATGGTGTGCCTTCGATAAACTTGTATAGCAGACCGTTTTCGAAGCGAGCGAGAAGGGGCGGGGCAAGGTTGTGACTTGCTAGGAGCGAATGCGATTGAGTTTCCCCTGTAATTGATCGAATGTTAACTGGTCTGCCGTGGTTGGAGTTGAGGTAATCAGGGATGGCGAACTTTCTCGATCTATGAGCACATCGGTTCCATTGCCATAAGCCCGTAGCAGGACAGCCTCACGATCGATTTCTTGTTCGGATAGCCCGGGCAGCCTATTAATGGCTTTGAAGAGCTGTTCGAGGGCGTTAGTACGGTCATCGAGGCAGGCGGCAGAGGTGAGCACCGCCGTCAAGTATGTCTGCATAGCCACCTTCCATCAACGTACAGTATTGGTGATGCCATCCTTGAACCGGACAAACTCGACCGTCTGCTGCGTGGCTTCCCACTCCGGCTTCAATGCCAGAATGAGCTTCAAGGCGGATGCGTGTGAATCGGCATTGTAGTAGGTCAATGAGAGATGCTTGATGGACTCGGACATGGTTCCTGATAGAACGTGAGGGGGTAAAGGGGTTTGAAGGAGCTGATGGCAGGAACGTAAGGGGTCAGTAACGGCGGTGCGGAAATGTGGTGCTCTGGCCAACTGTCGCGCAGCACGGCCGATGTGGGGGTACAGAAACGTTGAAGCATGTGAACTCGATCGCGAGTGCTGCGAGGCGAAGACGTACCGGAGTGAGCTTTGGTGTTGCAGTCACTTTTGGCCGGTAAGGACTGTGGACGTTACAGGGACAAGTGATGAGGAGCGGAGGAAGTTGAGGAAGTTAATATAGTGGTGTGCGTATCTGGCGGGCTGGCCAGATGATTGTATCCCCTCGTCTCGTTCCCCTCCTTGGTGCGGAACCCTGGAAAGACCGATTGGACCCTGCACATGGATCGCATGTGAGGTGAGGTGCGTGGAGTGTGTGGCCTCAGGCACCCAAGACGCTACGAGGCTATCGTAGCCCGCTGCAGGCAGGTCAAATAATTCATCCGGTACCGTGCTTCAAGCCCGGTCACATGTGAACATTGGAGAGTCGCACACAGGCTGCGACCCAAGTTGGTGGGCATTTGATAGTCAAAAGAGCACGCACTGCAAGGCAGTTATGCGCAGCATTAAAGCAAACAGTCAGGGGACTTCTATCACTGTCTGTAGCTTCCAAGTACGCGAGACCTAAGGTACTGTAGCGCGCTTTCTTGCGAAATCGAAATCACGAGACAGAAACAAAATTGAAGCAGATGTTGTTATAAGCAACCGTTTAGGTGCAGTCATCATTCATCTTAGGGTATAGTACAGTAGCCATGTCATCCATGCCGGGTCATAGTCCTCTGCGCCCCCCGAACCGATAATATAAGATCTATCGGGCAGTAGCGGACGAAATCATGACGAGCGTTTACTTCTTGCCCTGAAGGGTCTCGGAGATGCTCTGGGCGGCGTTGCTGACAGTCTCCTGGGCCGACTGGAGGATACCCTTGCTCTGCTGGGAAGCATCGTCGGAGCCGCCGCGGATGGAGTCACCGAGCTTCTGCGAAGTGGACTTCTGGTCCTCTGCCGTGACAGTTAGAAACTGAAACTCGGCTTAGTCGTAGCAGTGGAACGTACCTGGCTGGACAGCACCGGCGGCGCGGTCATACAGACCGGAGGCACCCTCCTTAGCCTGGTCAAGGGTGGATTTCTGGGAGTCAGGAGTGATCTTCTCCTGCACCTGGGAGCTGAGATCCTTGCGTCTGCAACACACAACAGTTAGTGAGGGTCCAATAGAAGGGAGGATCCGAACAGGTAACCGTACCCGGCGTCAGACATGGTGATAGGTGAACTGAAGTTGGGATTTGTGTTTGAAGTGGAAGGTAATTGGTTTGGAAGATTGGATTGAGCCGAGTGTGATGTGGAGAGGAAGAGAGGGACCTGGGTTGTTGGAAGGTCTTAAATACACCATTGTACTACCTTAACCATCATACGTCATTGTTTGCGCGCGTCCAGGGTCAGATGGTGAACCTAAGGGCAGGTGCATCGCGGGACGTGTTTTTAGACTAGTAAGCGGGCAGCGTCTCCCGTCTATTACCTTCTTTACGGCCACATTGCATCAATTAGCATGCCGTTGAGCGATTGAATTGTAACTCAGTCATCAAGGGATGGCAGTCTAGTTATGTTAGTGGAAGCATCTCCGCCAGTTCGCGGGTCGATCGCGTTGGTGTTTGTGCAAAGCTATGTGCCCGACGCAATTGTCGGAGCAATACAGACAGAATGTCACAGATGCGAGCTGCGCGCATTGCCAGGCAGCTGCATGGCCTTCATCGCAGGCGCATCAGCACTGGATAATGACGATAGGATGCGTCCAGAGAGCAACTCCGTCGTCATCGTACCGGGCCTGTGAATCTGTTGTGCTCGTGGGTCTGTTGGCGGACGCCTCTCCGGCTTGTGGCGGTTATTGGTCGACTGTGGCTGGCGCACAAGGCCTCAAGGCCTCAAGGCCCGGAGGCTGGATGCGAACGACGTCAATCGTCATGGTGGGGGGGCAGAGATGATCTCACCGGTTCATGCACCCAAGACGCGATATGGTTTTATTGGTGTTATCTGTTGTGTTGTGAAGTGGCTACGGTAGGGGTCCAAGCTAGAACCTCCCGCTATACGTCACACTACATCGGAGCCTCCTGATTCTCCTTGCGTGACTGCATCATCTGCATGCACTTCAACATGAACCAAACTGTTTGGTACGCCATACCCATGTACTTATTCCAACTACTACTACTATGTATGTATTTACTCGTTACCGGACCTCGTGATAGACCAATCTCAACTCATCCGCGTCGATGTAAACCCTATCGAATAGATGTAAGGCATCCGATGGGTTGTAAACATGCAAGGAAACGAAAGGGAAACAAACCAAAAGAACGAAGCAGCACATGAATCCTTCGCTCAACCTCTCAACCCAAGAGGAATGACAACTCAACGCCCTAGCTGTCCTCACTTGTTTACTCAGTCTCGGATTCGATCGATCGTCCCGAAAAGTAGTTGAAGTTGCTCATCCTCTCATCCACACTCTCGGTTCTTCAATTTCGCTGTCAAGATACTTCACGGAATATCAATTCTGGATGACAGGACACACTGGTCCCCATTCAGCTCATATCCTATACCGTTAGACACGACATAGAGATAACACGCATATGGTTCACACTTACACCAAAGCGTGCGCGCTCACTGTGACTTGCCATGTCGTCCCCGCCGTGGTCACTCAACGCACGCTTCTCATATAGCACGGTCTAAGGATCTCCACAGCAGCCTTGCTTGCACATGCGAACGAGAAGATTCTTCATGTCGGTCAACTCCTCCTGCAGCGTCGCCATCTGCGCCTCCAAAGCTCTCCGGTGCCTCGCGACAATCTCATCCACGTGCACGCCGTTGGGGTAGGTGCTCGCGACGTAGTTGCCCTCGTGGTCCATCTCCTGATAGCGCACGGCAGAGTCGGGGTCGAGCTGCAGGTCTTTCAGGATCCAGATCCGATCGTCCCTCGTGATGCCATGCTTCTTCACCACGGCGGCTAGCCGTGCTAGTAAGACGGTCTTGTCATCGTGCAACGTGCCAGTCGCATGGCCATAATGCTGGAGGATGTAGCGGATCTCATGGATGGTGTAGCCGTAGCTCTGCTTGCCCATCAAATACTGCGGCACTTGAATCCTCGCGGTACGACGCCTGGCGGACGCATTACCGTGCTGCGCGGACCGGGATGGATACACGACCATAATGATACTGCAAGACTTGCTGGCCAACTAGTTGACTTGATCTGGGGACGACGAGGGTGTTAGTCGCCTGCGATCGTGGTAGAAGATGCGATGTAAGCTTAGACCGTCACGACGTGCCCTCATCCCTTACCTGAAGTTGGTGGTTCCGTTGGCGATACAGAGCAGCAGATGAAGGTCGTGATAATCAACGATTAGGTGGATGAAGAGTTTCAAATGAAAGGACTGGTATGCATATATAGGTGCTCTAGAGCCATGAGAAGCCGGCCGCCATGCCGAGCTGAATATAGACATGTGATTCATGGTTGGCGGTGAAGTGTTCGGATGAACGAAGCGAACTCTGAAAAGGCTATGCTTTTGGCCTCTCTCAATGTGACAGAAACAATATATCCCGAGGGTTCCTGCCCGCTCTTATCGCCTGATTCTGAGATGACTCTAATAAGACCAAGTACTTTCGAGAGCGGCTGTATGTTTTCGCTGTGCATGACTGAAGAACAGGAACGAGATCGGAACGTGGAGAATAGAAACTGGAGAATCATTGAACAAGGAGTGCAAAGCCAAGAGAAGGACATAAGTCGTCTGTGGTCGTCACTCGAGCAGAATGCGACAGCGATCCATGCAACCACGCTTGAACGGTGCGACGGTTGACAGTGGTTGGGAAGAGCAGCACGAACGCATGTTTGTGCCAGGAGCTATGAAAAGGCAGCGGCAATGTCACTAAGCGCCAATATAGGTACTGTTCTGTACATTGGACGGATAGGCGCAGCGCATGTGGTGGTTGTGTGCCCCTGCTTCGCCCGGTGAGGTTCAAGTGGTTAGGTAGTAGGTTAGTAACCTGTCGGAAGTTGGCGAACACCTCAGCCGGCCAGTGGAAGAAAGATTCTCCCCCTGTCCTGAAAACGGCCCAACCACAGCCATCCAAGTTCCCGATAAGCGCGCCCGAAACACCACGACCATGCCTGCCTCTCCACCTTATCTCCTTCGTTTTATGGCCTCCGACACCGACTTGGCTCAAATCATCCTCCTTCAATCTGCTCGATTGGGAGCGGGCGAAGCTTGGCCTTTACCATTCGGCGGCCGCCAACACAGCAAACAACAGAAGAAAGGCACGGCATAGGCAAGTAGGTGGTAGCCACGGCAGGTTCGCGACCTTGGCCGTTTTCTGCTACGATCGTGCCCCATGTGGGCTCCTCGTCTTGCTCGCTGGCAGGGGGTCGTTGACGCTTTCGTGCCTTTTCCTCGCGCCTCATCCAACGTTTCATTTTATGCTTAAACCGCCCATGAAACGAAATCCGCTGGCCTTAAATGGAGTCCCTTCTCGCGCCAGCCAGTCGCGATCGAGAAACGGCTTAACTCGCTCGACTATGAGCATGGTATAGCGCCCTGAATTTCCCGTTTCTACAACGAAAGGCTCCCATCCCCCTGCCGGCCGTGGTCGAAAGAGGAAGCGTTCCTGGCCAGAAGTCGGGATACAGCTCACCATCTGCCCATAACCCCATAACCCAAACCCCGAATCTGTACCATGGCGGTAGGTGTTAGCACGTGTGGATGCCACATGTCGAAGAGAGCACAGGCGAATATAGCTGTCAAAGAGATATATAAATCTATGTCGGTGTCTCTCACCCCGACGTCTTTACCAGGCTTGGCCCTTCCACCCACATTCGTTTTCCGCTCTTTTTCCTGTCATTCGTTTTTCTCCCTTCCTTCCTGTCGCTCGTTCACATTATTTTCCAATCATGCGTCTGTTCGCACGCTTAATTGTCCTGGTGGCATGGGCCTGCCGGATCATCCCAGCCGAAGCTGCAACTGCTGCCGAATACCGGGAACGCGCCAGAGATACTGCCAACGCTCTGGATGTGAAGTGGTATGGAATGAACAACGGCCTGTGGAACGGCGAATGGTGGCAGAGCGCGAACATCATCACAGCCTTGGCGGAGTTCGGACAGCTCCACGAATCCTTCCGGACCGTGGCCAATTGGTACCTGACCAACACCTTCCAGAAGGCCCCGGGAACGTCCGCTGGTGCCGAACCGGGGACGTTCATCAACGACTATTATGACGATGAGGTAGGCCATCCCGCGCTTCCAGTACCCTGGAACCTAGTTCAGGCACCCGCCAATGCTGGTACTTGTCGTTTACTGACTTCCGCGACAGGGGTGGTGGGCTCTAGCATGGATAGCAGCTTATGATCTTACCGGGAATAGCGAGTTCTTACAAGTTGCGATGGGCCTCTTTGAAGACATGACCCAGGCCATGACCACGCCGTGCGGAGGAAGCTGGTGGGACAAGAAGCACGATCAGATCGCAGCGATAGCCAATGAGGTCTTTATAAGCACGGCAGCACATCTCGCCAATCGAGTACCGGCGAACAAGGAATACTACCTGGGCTGGGCGACGGCAACGTGGGAATGGTTCGACACGATCGGATTGATCAACGATGAGGGAGTGATCAACGACGGCATCGATCCGACCACCTGCAAGAACAACGACGGCACCGTCTTTTCGTACAACCAGGGAGCCATCATCGGCGGGCTAGTCGGCATTCACGCCGCAACAGGCAATTCAACGTATCTGGACAGAGCATCCGCCATCGCGAAAGCAGCCATCGATGCCCTCACCGACGCGAACGGCATCCTCACCGAGACCGGCGGGGACAACCTGGATGCGACGCGGGCGCAGTTCAAGGGCGTCTTCGTCAGGAACCTGAAATACCTGCAACATGCAGCACCGGATGAGGCCTTCTCCAGCTTCCTCCTCGCCAATGCCGAGTCGCTGTGGGAGAAGTCCCGGGACGCATCGTCCGGGCTCATCGGGTCCGCTTGGCAAGGGCCCTTCGTCTCTCCGGACACGCCGGGCGCGCAAGCCTCCGCGCTTGACTGCCTGGTGGCGGCAGCCACTGTGGCCTGAGGTGTTGTTTTCCCACGGGGGAACGGGAGTTCGGCATCGGCCTCGGCTTCGGGTTCGGACCCGGCCTCGCATCCGCCACAGACGGGCTCCTTGAGTTCTTCACGGTTTTTATTTTCGATCGTCTTTGATCCCCTCTTTTCTTCTCCCTGCGCGTTGCCCTCGACCATTGGTAATAGTGGTCAAGGTCACGCCTTCTACCTACTGCCCAAGTGGCTGGGTTGGTGTTTGCGGGTGGTTCTGTTCTCCACAGTGCTCGGCGAGCTGCTTTTTTATCCAAGCGTTTTCTTCTCCTCCCCCAAGATACCCATGCAGCTAGTCTCATCCTTTTCAGCTATCGTCCTTTAGCGACGCAAATTACATAGAAAAAAAATATCCCGTGGCTGTGCGACTACGGGGGATGCCTCCGGTGGCTCATGGCGTATGTACGTGATGGCCCAACGACAATGAACACCCTTCCGCGCCCACTGTGCACACACCCTGGGATCGAATTGCCTCAGAAACCTTGGGTGGGAGGAGAGGAGCTGGAAGTGAGCAAGCAGTCCGAGTCGCAGTGATCCCTGCGAATGACCAACTGCCGGCCGAATGCCACTCGATTGTCGATCCGTTTGCCCTTCTAGCCAAGAGATCACTGTCGCTGCTGCGCTTCGATGCGCGCGCATCACACGTAAGGCAAGGCCTTGTACATATAGGATGGTTGGTAATCAGACGCCCAAAACTCGCCACAGCACCTCTTACCACAGGCCGAATTGCAGCGTCTCCAATTCGCGGCCGGCCGGGACGTCCAACCATCAAACGCCCAAAAGTCAGACTGACTTGACATGCTTGACACTTGACAGGCGTACCTGACTTACATGCAGAAAACGGGGGCCACCTCGAGAGGCGTTTTCGCAATCTCTCTCGTTTGGTTAGGTTCCGTACGTCGCCTTGGGCCCCTCACTTAACGCCGTGCAAAGTCCGGCCGACCTCGGGCTGCACTTTACGAACCACACCAACTTCAAGTGGAAGAGCTTCGAGGAAACGAACAATCGAACGGCACTAGCACGCAGCTCAGGGATGTCCTCTCCGTTGAAGAAGATTGCGAAGAGCCTCGACCGTCCGGGTCATGCGGCGCTGCCGTCTTTACACGCAAGCTTGCCCAACTGATGGAGGTGGTCCCCGAATGTTGGGGATCTTCGAGGTCCCAGTGTTCTTCCTCGTCTGGTGGTGACTGATCGCCTTAGCATGGGCGGGTATCTCTCTGAGATGCGATGAGGCTGCTGCTGCTGCTGCTGCTGCTGCTGCTGCCAAGCGGCGTCATGCCTCCCAGCCTTGATAGGGCAAAGGCTGGCAAAAAACCGATTGACCGATCGTCGGCGTGCTATGTCTGGTGCGATGTTGAAGGATTCGGGGCTTGCGTGCGGTGATAACTTACCTCCAGGTCCTTACGCAGGGACGGAGCCCTGGCCCAGTGAGCGAACCTAGGTATAATAATTCCCGTCGGTCCCTTTGGTAACTACCGACTACTCCCGCTTGTGAATATCCATGTCAGCAATGATCAACAGCGCAAGGCGAAGAAACGCGTTGTGGCAGGACTAAAAATAAAAAGAGAAAAAAAGAAAAGAAAAAAACCGCCACAGCAATGATTGCCCCCGCGATCATCCTTTTGCAGCGGAAAAAGAAGGAGAGGGAGCGGTGCACGTCCAACGAAAGCACCCCCTCCAGCGCCTTGCGATCGATAATCATCACGATCTTCGCCTTCGGCATCCTACTATAGATGCATACATACATACTCGCGGACAGCATGTGTCTGTTGCTTTCTAATCAGAAGTGGTGGCGAGTAGGCGCCCGTTACGTCTTCACGAATGTCCTGAGTCAGTCGTGCGCGCGCGTCCATATCTCTCCGAAGTTTCTTCGTCGTCGTTCATCGCCCCGTTAATCGGTCGGCCCTACTACATATGCATAATGGAATAACATATCACGGCCATGTTGAGGGAGAAATCCGAATTGGCCCGAACGGCGCACGATGCGTTCATAACCATCGCTTTGTGCGAGGGAAGGGGGATTTTCATGGTCGCTATTGTACTCATGCTGTAGCGTCCCGGGATGGAGAAGTTGTTGGGAGCAAGCGCAGGAATGATTCGGCACGGTGAAGGGGACGGACGTGGAGATAGCTACTAGTCAATCTGTAGCTACTACCTTAGAGTAGTAGGATGGAAGGGGGTGAAGGGGGGTCGTTCTAGACAGAGGGCAGTGGTAGGAAGGAGTAAGGCTCCGAAGAGGGAGTTCGCGAAGTACTAGTGGTAATTTAGTACCTTGACCGCCTGCTCAGGCGAGCTTAGGCCTGGGCTTGGGGAGCTGTCCAGGGGAGCTGGGAGCTTGGAGCTGGGAGCTGGTATCCGTAGTAGGAGGAGTTTTGGACGCCGACGCCTGGGGGGTGGCCGAAGGGCGGAAGGGCTTTGCCGGCATGAGCCATGCTGGGGCGATTTCCCGCTACCTGAGATTTCGTCAAGAGGCGCCTCATGGCTCGAGCGGCGGGCGGGCATGACTTTGGGTGGGGCGTGGGGCTGGAGGGTTGGGGCTTGGAGCTTGGAAGCTTCAAGTAGGAGTTTGGGAGCTTGGGAGCTTGGGAGCTTGGGGCTTGGGGCTTGGGGCTTGGGGCTTGGGGCTCGGGGCTTGCAGTGAGACGCTCGTCCCGCAAATCATCGCGCCGTTAACCGGTCTTGAATCGGCTGGGTAGCGCCCCTCGCTCCTGCCGTCAGAGGAGGCATGGAGATCATCAGCAGAGATTGCCAAGCCGCCAATAATCTGTCTGAGGAAAGAGCCAACAGAGGAGGGCCAAGGGGAGAGGGAGGGGTGCCGGTGTCATGGTACTTTGGGTACCTTATGTAAAAGTACCCGCTACCTAAGGTACTCCTACAGTACTAGGTACTCACTTGTATGTATTTTAGAGGAGTACCGCAGGTGGATGGAAAGGGTTAGGGGGGCGTGCCAGCGGCGGACGTCGGGCAGATGAAGTGGATAAGGTGACTACTACGGAGTAAGATGGGATAAGATGGGATAAAAGATGAGAAGGAAACCTGGGAAAAGGTCAAGGGCCACACCACGCTAACTGCCGAAACCCACGTTCCGGTGGTCGATGTACAACCTGGTAAGGTACCTTCGCTAGGGACGAGGAAGGTAAGGTATGTGACCTAAGGGACACGACGAAAAACGCTCGTCCACCGTCCATCGCCAACGTCGGACGCCTCATCAGTCACGGAGGGGTGGAGGCTCGTCCAAACGCCAGAGCGAGGCTGTTCGGGCCACGCCAGCCTGCTGCAATGGTGCAATCATCGCCCCGGGGGCGGCGACGGCGACGACTTCTTCTCGTTCGCCACGATGTCAATCCCTTATGGCTTGATCGCTAGTCCTACGAGTAGTAGGTACTGCCCGGTATTCGTCTCATTCCCCATCAGGTACGGGTCAAGCTAGTAGTTCCCCATGTTTTTTTCTGTCTTTCACTTTGGATACGACTTTTACCATTTCGATTCGTTCACCTGTTATTATCCATCGCTTCATCATCCGGTAACGATCCGCCACCGTTCTCAAAAGCCCCTTGTTCATGAGGTAATCACGTCTCACTTGCCGCTGACGGCAATTCATTTCCATCTTTACCTCTGTTTGCGAGGAATAAAAGCGCTGCACTCAGTCAGTCATCACACGCTTTACTTGCTACAGGGTGTACACGTACTTACTCCTTTTTCCATTGCTGTTTGTTTGCTCATTGCTCCTCCGTTTAAATTACCTCTCAGTCCACCTTTGCCGTCCTTCCCTTTCCCCTTTCCCCTTCCTTCGTAAATATTGTCCCCTTCTCTCCAAGTTTCCGTCCCAATCTCATTTCGGCCGTCTTACCGTACGGTATTTAATCGTCCGCCATCCCTGCTGCGTCCCAGCCTGATCGTTTCAGACTTACACGCCATCTCCCATCGCCCTACCCACTACTACTCCACACGCCGCCCACGCTTCATCGTGTTTACCCTCTGTATGTACGTACGACCTGCCCTCCCCCCTCAAGCCAATTGCCATCCGCGCTAGCCCTTCTGCATCTGCCTTCAAGCCCGGTGCCTGGCTGGCCTTTTAGGCTGTCAAGCCCTCTCCAGCCAGTCAGCCCAAAGCTTGTCTCTTCCCCTAAGCCATGAGTTCTTCAAGCTGGCCATCCCCGTCCTCTCGTGCCCGTCAACCAGATCCGCGACCTGCATCAGGCTGCGCCTAAACGATCCCACTGACTGGGTGATCGCCAGCTACCTACCGCCCCGCCCGTACCTCCCGCGGCAGTCACAGACCAGGCCCAACTGTTAGTGTCAACGTCCGGTCTGAGACGCGCTCCCACGAGGATCAGGTACGCTTTTCGGACCAAAGTCCCTTGTTGTGATGCTGGACAGCCCTTCCTCTCGGCCTTCCATCCCTCCCATGCCTTTTTCATTACCCCCTTGCACAATCCTCTTCCCTCCCTTTCCCCCAGCCTCACCCTTCCCTCGACTCGTTGTCCCCTCGCCTCCCCGACAGTCCCGGCGTCTTCGTGCTGGCCTCGTGCAGTCGGTCTTTAACCTCGTTCCCGTCCTGACAGGCGGTCAGGCACCGAGTGCTGAAGAAGTGGACGCACGTCGTTGATGGCTGGAACGTGCCGCGGCTGACAGACGTGCCTTAGTAGCCAATATACGCCAACCTCATCCCGCTTCTTGGCCCCTACAGCGGCATGTCGTACGATCATTCGCAGCAACAACAGCAAGCGCATCAGCAACAGCAACAGCACCAGGAGCAGCACGTCTTTTCGGACCACGGAGCTTCTGTTGCCGTCCCGTTCTCTCCCCTCCCTGCGAGCGTCGAGGCTGCCCTAAACACTCAGGCAACCACTGTTCACTCGCCTCTTCTACCCAAGCACCAACGACTACGACGGCCTTCCAAGGGTAAATCACCCTCGGAGCTTAAGCGATCGGTGTCGACTCCTCATATGCGCAACCTCTCCAGTGCGGATTCCGGAGCAGTTTCCCCCACCGCCGATAAGCGTCGAAACAAGCTCGGCTACCACCGAACCTCTGTGGCCTGTGGTAAGTGCGCGGTGTCCTCTGTGAGCATGGGTCTCTTTCGTCAACCTTGCGTGCTCATCTGCGTTGAAAAGTAGACGAACCTAACATGGCGCAGGTCACTGTCGCAAGAGGAAAATCAGGTGCCTGGTGAACGACAACGATCCGGGAGGGAAGTGCCAGAACTGCATCAGGTTGAAGAAAGAGTGCCACTTCTTTGCCGTCGAACAAGCGCCTCCGGATCAGCGCCCGTCAAGCTCGAGTAAGAAGGAAACTAAGGTCACCCCTCCGTCCGCTACTGCACCTCCGTCGCCTCGATCAGTATTCGTGCCGGTGAATGCGCAGGTCCAAGACTACAACCAGTTTGGCGACCCTCTGCCGGATCAAAGCGGACCTCAGTATGGAAACCCTGCAGACATCGACGTTCTGCCTCCGGACGCTCATTCAGGTACGTGATCCTAGGAAGAAAGCGCATGTCGGACGTCCAGCTCACAACGAAAAGTGCCTTTGATGTCTGCTACCGCCTACCCGCAGACCACTTCGGGATATTGGTCTCCTTCGGGCTACATAAGCCAATCTACCTCATTCGACGATCCGAACATACCAGCTAGCTACTACAGCTCACCTCAGCCGAGCGTCTCGTCGACACTTGACAGTGGAATCGGTTTTCAAAGCATGCCCATCTCCAGGAACTTCAGCGACGCCTCGAGCTTATCATTTGGCGCTTACGAAGACGATCAGGCATACAGACAACCGCCGCGGTCGCTGTCGCACGGAAGCATCGCAAACGGGACACAGATGCCGGGCTTCGTTCAACACCAAGTGCCGATCACTCCGAACTTCCAGCAGCCAACGGCCTCATACACTTTCGCGCATCAGATGAACGCCGCACCGCATATCCTACCTTCCTCTACGCAGGCAGGGTCGTTCACGGCACCGGCCAGCACTGCGCCCGTAGATGGATTCACGTACCCGCAAGGTGTTGCTTCATATGGCTTTACGGGTGGCGGCGACCCTACGGAGCAAGTACCAAGCCAACCCTTCGGTCGGCAATGGTACCAAGACCCCATGCCGTTGGAGCGTCTGGACGAAGAGCAGCCCCAGATTTTACAGACGCAATTCCACAATTACTACGCGCCAAATCCTGGGCCGACATGATGGATTAAGATGCGACAGTGGCGGTGGCACCGGCACGGTCCACGGCAAGGCTGCGGTGGTGGGTCACGCGGCGAATTAATAATGATAATGATTTCCTCGCTCGTTGGCCGCCTAGAGGTTCGCGCCCAGCCCGGCTCGGACAGGACGACAACGAAGCCGCCACGGGGTCCCGCCGATCGAGCTCGTTCAGGAGAGAGAGGGAGAGATGAACCAGTTTTTACGTCGGGAAAACCGTGAGGAGCTCGATGTCGACGTCGATGTCGATGCTGACGTTAGCGTATGGAGTTATTGGGCGCCTCTTTTCCTATTTCCTCTTGGGGCTTTCCAGCAGACAAAAAAGTTCAGATTCCCTATCGAGGTTTTTTCCCCCTTTTTTCTCATTTCTTTTCTTTTCTTCCCCTTCAAGATTGGGAGAGATATACGACGGGCATGCAAGCACACGATTTCTTTTCTTTCTCCCTTTTGATTTCCTTTTTTTTCCTTTTCTTCCTTTCCCTCTTCTTTTCTTCTCTTTTTTCTTTTCTCTTGCTTACTCCAAGGTTGGGTTTGCATAGATTGATGGGGTTTGGAGGTCTTTCTTGAGGAGAGGGTGATTTTGAAGAACGTAGGGTTGGAAGACGACAAACGGCAGGGGACGACGAAGGAGGGCAAGGCCACCTTTCGTTCGTTGATGGCATGCACGGGACCGATCAAAAGAAAGACCATTTCGATGTGTTCTCTATCTTCTTTTTTCTTTGGCTCTTTCCCTTCCATGGTGAACTCTTTGCGATAAGCAGCAGCAGCAGCAGCAGCAGCATCGCGTGACAAGGGACATGGTGGGTAGGTAGTAGGCAGAGAGAGACGGCAGATATCATCGCACGGAAGAGGACCAAAGGCAAAGTTGAGAGTTTCTGGAGCATCTACATATGATGCTTGAATGCTACGACCTGCTGTAGGAAGGTAATTCCTGTGCCTTAGGCGTGGAGAGGGGCCGACATGGATGAATAATGAGGTAAGCAATATCCCGGGAGCGAAGTGTGACCCCCTCCCGAGTATCTATTAGGTAGTATCTTTTATCTATATATATAGGTAGGTACTGTAGCGCTGCATGAGCCAGAGAGACTATAAAACGACCGACAGAGATATTATATACTACCTTATACACATGTTCAATTTGTAATGTATATATTTAGGGAGAGTAGAGATGTTATTATACTAGAGTCGTTCAGACATGAAACACAGAGACGTAAGGGAGAGAGAGAGAGAGAGAGGAGAGCATGAAGCCGTCCACATTTCCCGACTGGCGTCTGGGCGTCTGGGCGTGTGGTTGCGGTGGCGGCTGGGCAACCTGTCTGCTGGGCGTCTCGTCTGCCATCCGGGTTCTCACCGTCCGTCCGTCCGTCCACCCGTCCCGTCCACGCTCTAAGTTCCCTCTTCCCAGGGGTAAGGAAGGCAACCCATTGCCGGGCCACAGGGGGCGCGGGCAACCCGGGGGAGGATTCCATCCCTGCCCATTCATTCTGTTTCCGGGCCTGCCAGCTGCCGCATGCTGGGAGGCCCGCAGCCACACCCGAGCGAGCGCAACGTCCACCCACGCATCATGTACTCTTATGTACACACGCCCTCTCCACGGAAGTAAGGTAATTCATCTTATGCACACATCCACCCACCCACGCATGCATGCACGCACGCACGCGCCACCCCAACCCCTCGGACCAACTGCCCCGACTAAACAGTGGTAATGATGGTGATCAATGCAGATGGCATTGGAACTGGCGTTGGCATTGGCATGCAGGCATGACTCAGGCGAAGTTTGGAGTGGGGGTGATGGATGAAAGAGAGGCCCCGCCACCGCAGCCCAGCCTGGTGTGTACGTAAGTACTTCACGTTCCCGCTCTATTGCTGCTGTCCCTCACTTTCGCCACCTTCTACTTATCCACCCTAACAAGCCTCACCGAGTCGCCGCACACAGAGGCTCCCAAGTGGGGGCGGTGGCTTGCTTTCCCTCTTCGATCCCTTCGTTTTCAGGCATCCAATCCACCACACACACACACACACACACACACACACACCCCCAAACACCGGTCAGTCATTTCCAGCGCATCGTACCACAAACGAACCACTTTTTTGTTTTATTTGCGCGCTCCATCCTCGAAGCGGACACCTTTCTAGGGGAGTGCCTTATACAAGGAGGGAAAGAAGGTGGCGCACTCCCAGACCCGTTGCGGACGCGGCTACGTGTGGTTGAAGATCAGGTAGAGGGCAGCGAGGCTGAATGTAGTACAGGTACACACGCACGTATGCGTATGGGACCTCGCTCAAACGGCATACAACATTTTACATGAGTTTGGACGGCACGATCACCACAACAACTGCATGAACAGGAAGAAATTCGTCTGAAAACTCGTCGAGAAGAGAAAGGAGGGACGTTCTTGTATGATGACCCACCCTCATCAATCCATTCCATGCCGATATCCGGTCGGTCGAATTGCTCGCCGATCTATCAGGAAGTCCGTGAGAAAAGGCCTCGACTTAGGAGAAGAGTGAAAATGGAAGCGTTGAATGTATGGGACCGCCCTACCTACTTCAAGTATCCGTACCTAACAAGTACGAAAAATAAGTAGACCTCTGAACCCGCGCTACGGTCCCTCTTCCGTAGTGCGCACACACGTTTCATTCATTTCTCCACCATCATCAACCATCAACCACCCACACGCATACGCACCCAACCCACGGCCTACCCTCTTTCCCATCTTTCCCCACCCCTAATTCCTCCTCATCCGGCCGGGTGGCTTGCTCTTGTCTGAGTCTGGCAGCTTGGTGAATTTACGGTATTGAGGAAACCCCCTTCATCTCCCTGGCACGCCCCTTCCCCNNCCCCCCCCCCCCCCCCTCCCCCCCCCTCTTTCAAGACACAAAAAAAAAAAAGATCGCACACCTCCACCCCCATCTTTTTTGGTCCCCGTACCGCTCCTCCTACCCTGCCAAGAAGGGAGAGGCAGTAGCGAGAGGTAGGTAGAGGAGCGGTAAGTAATGCGTGAATCACAGTGACCTGCCTCTGCCTCTCCTTTGCCTTTCCCACACCCCTCACTCAGAACCATGTGCAGCATTCTAGAGTAGTAAGGAAAATAAATACCACGAGCGAAGGCGGGACCTGTCCTTCATCGGCCTCTCCCGGCGCCTGCTCCGAACACATATCAAAACACCCGCGAGACACACACATCTCCACCTACCTACCCCATCCATGCCCAATTAATCCCCCACCCCCTTTTCCCTCCTTTCACGTTTGTTGGGAGTGAGTAGCTTGCTTGCTAGTGTCGAAAAAGCTGACGGGAAACTGTTCCGCTTTCTTGTCTATGGGGCTAGGAGTAGGGGCTAGGTGAGAAAAGAATGACGCTAGGGAAGATGCCGAGGCTGGCGAGCTTAGTCATCGTTAAGCGAAAGTCTATTCTCTCGCTTTCTCGGCTGTTGGGTGTCTGGCGTAGCCGGCGGTTAGCGTCATCTGAGACACCCGACGTCTTGCTTGCTAGGTAGAGGGGCTTCCTTCGGGATGGCCTTGGAAATCCTCCCGTCAGCAAAAGCATGCAGTAGTACGCCGCCAACCGTCGGTCTTGATGCGGAATTTGCTTTTGCTTGGCCTTGAGTGGTTGGTGGAGTTGTTTGTGCAGCAGAATGCGTTCCGGACACGCCGTCAGGGTGAGAATCAGTACGGTACCCACCACCTCTCACCATCACGGGAGTACATACAACTACTTATCTGATCTGATCTGCACCTTGCATACGTCGTCGCTTCACATCGCTTCCTTCTCTCTCTCTTCTGTCTCTCTTTTCTATCGTTCCTTTCCCTATCGCTCCACTCAACGTACTCAGCATTATCGATTCCGCCGGAGAATTCCGTCAGAGGATTGCGTTCCACTTCGCTCTGTCCAGGTGACGAAGGGGCAAGATAGCGCGTCCTTCCAAGAAGAACTGGAATGAAGGAGCCTCCAGGCTACTCGTATCCAGATGGGAGCCGAGGGAGATCAGATGCAACACCGCTCGACCGTCGATCATCAGTCCTCCCCCCTTTTATCCTCCCGCATTGCAGTAGCACCAGCATCCTTTGATCTTCTTCCCGATGGATCCGCTATTGGTCGTGGACTGTCATCCCCAACGCCCGTATTCGGTGTTACCACATTGTAGTTCTGTTCTCCCTTTATCTATATACACTATATGCCATCCTGCACCAACCAGATTCCTCACGATTTATATCTATCAGTATGGACGTACGTATACACATGTATGCCTATAATACGAGCCTCCCTTTTTCTTTCCTCCGCGGCGGGAGACGCACTGTCGTATCCAGCCCCTTTTGTTTTCTGCCTACTCTCCTTCACCGTTACAAGTCAGGGAAAGGGTCCCTGTCATTGCCGGCCAGGGGGCAGTGACAGGGGGAAAGAGGGGTTGGGGTGGGGTGGGGTGGGGTGGCAAGCACAACGCACCCCGGGGCCCCCTTCCCCCGCACGGACGGATCACAAACGGCGGTCTCCGGGTTCGCGGTTCATCACCTCCATGTTCCCAACATGCATACTGCGTGCTCCTCGAGCTGTCATTGGGTGAATGGATGAACGTATGGTGGTTGAGGGAGGTCGGCACTAGAGGACCGTGACCGTTTTCCACCGGAATCACGAGTGATACTCGCGTACGGTATCCGTACATGTGTATGAAGCACAGTGGGAATCTACAAAGTAAGATACAGTCAGGTAACTTACTACTGCACTGCACCGCACCGCCTCGCCCTCCGCGGGAGGAACAACAGCTTTCCGGTCCTGCACCCCTATCCCCATCCGATCTCATCACGTCCCGCTCATCGTCTCCGCGGAGCCGCAACCCATGCCCTCCGGCCCCACCTCAACTCCACCCCGCTCCTTTTCCGCTGATCTGATAACAAGGGGCGGTGGACTGCAAATCCCCTTGTGAGGTATACGTACACCGTCCGTTCGCATATACACACGAAGAAGCGATCAACAGCGGCTCAACTTCATCCCCCACTGGTCCCGTATCCAGATCGACAGAGGGGCCGATCAATTCGGGTGAAGGACCAAGGCCAACACTTTCGAACCCGGCTTCCCATCCAGAACGATAGCTGGCAACTGAGGGTAGAGAAAGAAGAAGAGCAGAACAGCAGGGTGCACCTCGTATGGTCGTAAGCCTGCAGGATGCAGACGTGTGGCAAGCATGGGCATCAAAAAAGCATCCTATCCATCACTCTTGTCCTTAGTGAAACACACCCCGGTACTGTTCCCATTGTCCCCCTTCTCCCACCCCTTTTTCTTCATTGTTCCGGGTTGGAGGGATTGCAATGAACCAGGAGGGCTTGTCGAGCACTGCCGAAAAGAGGCAATCCGATTCCAGGTTTCCATTGCTGCATACCGTGATTGACTCTTGGCGCTGTTGGGGCATTACCGACGAGTAATAAGGCTGGCCTGGCCAGGCTGCTCTGCGACCGTTGTCTCGACCGGATGTGATGTACCGTCCATCCCTCTTACCCATCCCCAAACGGAGAATTAAAAAGAATTGACTAGTGAACATCGTTGCTCGGCATCGGGCCGTGCCTTCCTCCCATATCTATCTCCGAGCCCCTCCTAGTCATCGCCGCTATGATGGCTCCAGTTCCCGTTTCCCCGCTAGCCTCGCCTGGAGCACCCCTTGGAGACAAACCAGCCGAAGGAGACGAAGAAACGACAGAGGAGAAAACTAATGAAAATACGACAAAACATAAGGAATGTTGCCATAGCGTAGATGCCACGTCAACCAAACAATGAGACGGATGTGTGCGCGTTGAGAGTATGTACGTTCCCCTTCTCCTGGCTGTGGTTTCCCCTTTTCCAAACGGACTGAAATGCCGCCTGGGGTGATCTTGGTCGTAGGAGATAAGTGAGCGGATGGGTGAGCGGGCAGGGAAAATAGTAACACGAGCCCCCCGATGTAGGAGGGCGCATGACTGCAAGGAGGCGGAGGAGGATGGTTGGGGAAAGTGGCATGTTCTTTTCCCAAAAGAGAAAACATGCGTATCTGTCAAAAACCGGTGTCCGGGTAGCAAAAGAAAGGAAAAGGCCCGGAGGGGTCGGGTAGTGGGCAAGGCTGAGAGGAGGGAGAGGACGGTGCAACGGCTGGGCCGAGCGGTGTTGGTTGGGTGTGGCGCCGCGTTTTCCAGGAACATCGTCCACCGGATATGAATAATGGTTGCACAAAAGCGCTCGTAACGCTCAGTCGTGTCAGAGATATCTCCAGCACAGTGGAGAACTGCCTCCAGCTTGACGATGGAGGGTGTAGCCTATTGTACCGGTGTAGCTGATGGTCTGAGTATCCGCACACACGTACAATGAACGGGGCATACTGACTCTTACCCGCTCCCTGTCAGAGCGCTTCTACAAGACTACACATGCAGTACTCCGGACTAAGCATGCACGGGCTTTTTTTCACTGTGAATGGGCTGGCGAAGGGGAATTCTCTCAGCTCCTCCCTCGAATCCAGGAGATTGCCCTTCCACTATCGTACCTAGGAAGACTCAGCGCCCAGGAATAGGATCCCGCTAATTACCTTCCGCGGTTAGGCCTCTCCGTAGCTGGCAAGTCCTCACGGGAGGGGCTGTACGCTTCCAATAAGCAATGCCCGCGATCGCCAGACGCGGCTGGACGGTATCGGACTAATACTCTCAAGCGGTGGCTTGTATACGCCTTAGCGTACGGTGTGGTGTGTCCATGGATGGTCGTCGGTGAGCCCAAAGGGAGTAGCTGCAGCTGCCTCTGCCTCCGCCGCAATTCTGCAGGCTATTCAGTATGGACATGGCTTATTTTAGCATCAGCGTTGGTCGGTGATGGCTGCTGTGGTGGCCTGCTCAAGCAGACGCATGCGACCTCCACCAGAAATGCCCGTAGGATCTGAGTTCGACTGGAAGATGCCGTCCTCCCTGGACGAGCTAACATGCTGAGCTGGACCATTGCGGAAGCTGCGCCCCTTAGCACAACTAGCTGACACCGGCATCGCAAGCCGGCTTCGAAGGCGGGGGACACGTATCTCGCGCGCCCCCCCTCGACGACGCTGTACAGTGAAAGCACTGCTTGCCTGCGTTAGTCTGCGGTTGATAGCACCGGATGCGCATAGCGCCTGGACTGATTCGGTCTCGTGGGCGCGGCAGTGACGTGCTTGTGCCCGATGTGACAGCTCGGGGAATGCCGATTGGCAAGACAAGAGGGAGAGACAGAGGAACGCAATCTTGCGTGAATGCAAGAGCTGCGTCAGCAGGGTATGCCCCTGTAGAGAAGTGCGCAGCTTCGTCAACATCGCACGAACCACCCAGCTAGAGAGAGCGGATTAGAGGACCTTGGCAAGAGAAGCAAATATGCAAAGCTTATGAAGTGACAATGCGACCGTGACAGTAACAAAACAAGTCAGAAAGTGCCAAACGAATGAATAAGAATGGTCCAAATAGGCACGCAAGAGCCTGGTATATCAATCATGAACTGACAATCTCCCACAACACCATATGTCTAAAGGACATATACAATTCGTCCCCTCCAAACTGATCGAGTCTCGTGATATAGATTCATTACCCGCTCCTTCGGGCTTTATATGTCATCATGCAGATTAGTAAGACAACACCAAGCCAGCCGGCTAGTATCGTGACCGAATATCTCGATAAAGGGAAGTCGTCGCCAGAGCAGCCGAGTCAGAGAGCGGATTCAGTGTCCTTCCCTTCTCCGACTGGAGGGATCCTGGCCGTAAGATAGGCCTCCAAATCGTCAATCTCTTCTGGGTCAGCTGAGTGTGGAAGGCCACTGCAAGAAGAGATGATGTCAGCAGAATATTCAGCCGTAAACGCCGGCACCCGGAGAGGAACAACGTACTGGTATGTTTTGAAGTCGACCGTCCAACCCCACTCCTTCAACAGATCAGCAGTTTGCTTGCCCCAGCTGTAGCGTACGACCTGGTCAGCATCTCCGTGGCCCAGGAAGATAGGGGTCCCTTTGTTCGGGTTTTCTGCAGGAATCATCTCTCTAATCTTGTTACGCAGAAGCAGGTAGCTACTGAGGCCGAAGATGCCGCCTAATTTGTGCGGACAAGTCACGCCGGAGAGGATCGACATAGCTCCGCCCTGCGAGAACCCGCCAAGAACGATGCGATCAGAAGGAATGCCTTTGGCGATCTCCTCGTCGATCAGAGAATGGAAGTAGGAGAGGGACCGCTTGATACCAGCCTCATCTTCGGCCTGAGCCAGGTCTGAAAGAGATGCCTGGTGTCGGGATCAATCACGTCAGTTTCATGCGCTTGATCAGAGAAGGCGGCGCCGGAATCGAAATGGGCCTCAAACACTAGGGGAAGCAGACGGGATTGAACTCGCGTGGTCTTACAATGTCGTACCAGCCCGGCATGTGCATCCCCATATTCTGCAACGGCTCATGGTCAGCCTCGGTCTCGACCCGGATGAGGTCCAGGAATCATACCAGAGTAATCGGGATGTTGGGCGCATTCGGAAAGATGAAGGAAACCTCTTCGAACTTGTTGCGACGACGCCAGTTCTCAGCGAGCCATATCCTTGAGTGTCCATGTAAGTCGTCGATCCACGGGGGGAGGTTGGTAGAGAGGGCGAGTTACCAGCCAGTGCCGCTGTGGAGTGTTAGCGTTGAGCATATCCGTATCCCAATAGATGGAAGTGGACTTGCCTGTCTCCCAAGCCATGGGCGACGATGACCGTGGCGGTGTGCCGCTTGAGGGCTGGGACTACGAGCGCCGCGGTGCGTGACATGGCTCCGGATGCGACGAGGTTCAGTCACTCGGATTCGGGGACGCTCGATGAACGCGTCGTGAAGGCGTGATGAGGCGTTGAACTGACGGGGATGGAGTACTCCTAGAGTAGTACGTCCGTAGGTTTGACAACGGTAAGCAACGGGTGACGGCGTGGAGAGGAGGGGGCGCCAGGGACCAAGGAACCCTGCAGGAACCGAACGGGTGGGCAGCCCCTACAAGTACCTAAAGAATGGAGTCTCCTAAGGCAGAAAGGTCGTGGAAGCAGAATACATGTGACCTTGACAGCCCACCATGTCAGTGGGACGGTTTCGTTCACGATTCATATTCTCTGACTTGTGGAAAGCAACGGACGGCATGTGTACTTATGATGTTCTATCCCAGGGCTTGAGGATTCAACGTTGTACTAGTCATTCACACACCTTTGAAAAGGAGTATAGTTTCCGTACTCGTAACGGAAGCCATGTGGGAGATTTTGGTGATATTCAAATTGCTCGTTTCTGTCAGGAGCTTCCTTTGTATAAAATGTAAAAGCAACTCATGTACTAGGTATTTAGTACAAAAACTTGACTACCTTATTCATCGCTGCCGCGTTAGGTAACGGCGTCCTTCCATGTCTACATACTTCCAGGTTAAGGTATCCATATCCATATACTGTACAGTAAACATGCCTTCCTCCCGGGATGGACCCTTCTAATCTGTCGCCTGCTGGCGATGACGCCGCAGATCCCTGGGCGATCATGGGGAGCCATCACCAACGTCATACATCCCACTGAGAGGATCTACGCTTCGTCTGGTCTTTGTTAAGACCACGAGCCGTACGTACAAACGTGTGATTCACCCTCCCTTTTTTTGCTCCTGTCTTTCCTTCTCCAGTATGCCAAACTCCACTGGCAAACGCTCTTTCCGCTGTTTTCGCTGTCCCTCATAGGTTGCACACATACACACAGGCTTCCTCGCCACTGAGCACACCGCCTGTTCATCATTCAGAGAAACGCCCAAATACGAAGGGGCTTAGTCTCCATACTACCTCAACTCTCTAGGCCAATGACTACTACCCGGTTGACCCGTTCGGCAGCAGCCCGGGAAGCCTCAACTCTCCGTGCTCCGGACCAGGTTGCCCTGCAGCTGCAGAGCACAAAGAACACGTTGAGATCAAACGGTCGCAAGAGAAAGGCAGCACAAGTGAATGGGCGCGAAGAGAGCGGAGCCTCGACCTTGAAAAGCCCGAAGAAGCGGGCTAAACCAGCGGTCAAGGAGGAAACAGAAGACCTGCCGCATAACTTAGGAAGGATTGGAGCGAGCACGAGTGAACGCACCGCCTCAGCTCTTCACCACACCCCAGAACCAAAGGCAGCATCAATTGCTTTTAAGCAAGAGGACGCCGAGTCGCTTCTCGAGAAAGTCGAAGAACAGGTTGAGCCGAGTGCGACCACACCTCCGAAGAAGAAAGCCAACACCTACGGTCTATCGCCCGGAGAAACACCGTTCCCAGACTGGCCCCATCCGACCCCCGAGGAATGCCATGAGGTTGTCCGATTGCTGTCGAAGGTCCACGGAAGAGTCCAAGCACCCAAGGCGATCCCTATGCCATCCTTGACGACCTCGGGTTGCGGAGAGGTGCCTTCCGTCTTGGACGCGCTCATCCGAACTCGACTGAGCGCCGCAACGTCGGGCACCAATTCGTCCCGCGCGTTCAGGGGCTTGGTCCAACGCTTCGGCATCTTGAAGTCCGGGGTCGGCAAAGGCAGTGTGGACTGGGACGCGGTACGTCGCGCCGATGTCAAAGAGGTCTTCAATGCAATCAAGAGTGGCGGCCTTGCGGATGTCAAAAGCAAGGACATCAAGGCGATCTTGCAGATGGTCTATGAGGAGAACCAGGCTCGCCGCGCTGCACTGTCATCTACAGCAGGGGATCGAGCCGACGCCGCAGACTTGCCTGGCGCGGACGGTGAATCTGAGAAAGACAAGGCTGCCGAGATCGAGCGAGCGGAGGCCAACGTCATCTCCCTCGACCATCTCCATTCGTACTCCTCAGACGACGCCTTCAACGAACTGATCAAGTACCCGGGCATCGGGCCTAAGACGGCATCTTGCGTCTTGCTCTTCTGTCTTCAACGTCCCAGCTTCGCCGTGGACACGCATGTCTTCCGCCTATGCAAGTGGCTCGGCTGGGTGCCACCGGACCGGGCGACAAGGAACTCGACGTACGCCCATTGCGAGGTGCGGATCCCGGACGAGCTGAAGTATCCGCTGCACCAGCTGTTCATCAAGCACGGCAAGTCGTGTCCCCGGTGCAGGGCGATCACCGGGGAAAGCAGCAAGGACTGGGAGCTCGGGTGCCCGATCGATCATCTGGTTCAGAGATCCGGGGTGAGGAAAGGGGGTCCGAAAGACTCCGCGAAAGGACCTTCGGCCAGCAAGAGGGGATCGAAATTGGGTGATGAGGATAGCAGCGAGCTGAGCGAACTTGAAAGCGACGTGGAGCTCGGTAAATGAACGCCTAGGCTGCTGAAAACGCAGACTAGGCAGACGCGCCTGCAATCTGCGACACCAATTTATGGCAACATCGAATATAATCCTAATACATATATTTGAGGGAAGCCGTCCGAGATGGCTGGCTTCCGATATCTTAATGGATGGTATCAAGATGGCTTCTTAGCTCGGTCAATCTTATTCGAAGAAATTTAATCTCATTCCGGTCACCATACCAGAGTCAAGTCGATCAAGGTTTCGCAAGTATATGACGTGCAGCAGGAAGCGAGCGAATGACGTTTGTAGGCTCGCTGGTGCAATGAATTGTTCGTTGAGGAAGCAGACAATATCCACAAGAGAGCAGCCGTGATAATTTCCTCCGGAGACCCTGCTCGCGCGTGCCCTAGTCGCCCTCGTCCGGCACCTCTTCCAGCTGGACATGTTTTGGCGGCGGTGCCATCGGCTCCAGCCCGCCGCCTTCCGTATCTTCCATCTCGACCTCCCTCAGCTCCCTCTCGAACTGAGCGTACACTTCGTCGGGGTCCTTGCCTTCAGCGTCCGCCACGGCCGCAGCGTTCATTATCTTGTATTCTGCCTCCTCGACGGCCGCCTCCGCCGCCTTGGCCGCATCGTTGTACCCGCTCTTCTCCAGCCGATCCAACTCCTCCGGCTCCAGCAGCCGGCCTTTCCCCTTCAGCATGTCCTTCTTCTGCTGCACTGCCGCCGGCACAAACCGCGCCGCCTCCTTCCTCAGGTCTCTCAGCACCGGCGCCGCTTCGTAGACCGTCTGCGCTTGCACGGGCTTCTCCGGCTTCGGCGGCAACGGATGCGGACCCGTCCGGACGCTGTCCTCCGCAGGCCCCTTCCGATTGTCGCGCTTCCGCGGGATCGGAGGCGGCGTATCGCGCGGCATGGGGATATCCCTGACGTCCTCATCCGTCTCCGAGCTCTCCGAGTCGTCCTCCCGTCTGCTGCCATCGCGATTTCGTTTTCCAAGCACGCCTCCACCTCGTCCGCCGCCGCCGCCGCCGCCGCCCGGCCTCTCCCCGCGACCTTCCCGTCCGTCACGGCGGCCGTCGTCCCGGCTCGGCCCGCCGAATTGGGGCGCCCGGTCGCCGAGCGCCTCGCGCGCCTTCCGGATCGCCGCCACGTCCCGCTCGAGCTGCTGGAGGGTCTGGCGGTCGTGGGGCCGGAGCTCGCCGGTCTCGGCGGCGGCGCGGAGCTCGTCGATCTGGCGCTGGAGGCGCTCCGGGTTCCGGCGCGCGAGCTTCTCCGTCCGCTGCGCCGCCTGCTGGGCCTTGGCCTTCTTCAGCGCCTTGGCCTTCTCCGCCTTGCGGGCCGCGGCCACGGGGTTGAGGTCCTTGCCCATGGCTGCGGACGGTGTCGAATGGGTTGGTTGGATAGACGGGTTCGATGGGGTTTTGCAGTTGGACTTAGATGGACCTTGTTGATTGAGTTTGTGAGTGTGGGATTCGTGTGCAGGGTACGTTAGGAGGACGGAGGACGGTCGGATGGTTGATGGTGTAGGTATGACGGGACCGCGGCGGAGAAGTTGCGACGCCAAGCGCGCCTCGGGATCGACTGGTCCGTGCTCAAGCTCCAGCTCCAGCAGCTCAAGTATGGATAGAGAGCTCCGACCTTCTCTCTTCCCTTGTTTACAAACTTTCTCGAATACCAGAATGTTTCCACCGCGAGCAATCCAGCTCCAGCGGGCCAAAGCGCCCGCCAAGCGACCCGCTCCCGAAGAGTACTCCGCGTCGCCGCCCGACGCGCCGCCCGCGACAAAGAAACCGCGGACGGTCCCGCCGCCGGACCCGCCGCCGCCGGTGGTGTACTTCGAACGCCTCGTCCGCGGGGTGGAGCTGATCATGAGTGACTACGCATATCTGGAGCCGACCCGGCAAGTGGAGCTGCAGAAGCACGAGCGAACATACGAAGGCGTACCCGGCTGTAAGATACTCGGAAGATCCTCCGTTGTTTCCTCCCCTCCCCGTCGTCCGTCCGAGGAACACGCACGACGACTGCTCAAGCTAACGGGGAGTTTGCTCCGACCAGATATCCACCTCTCCGCCCTGCTCAACCACCCCATCCTGAACCGCGGCGGCTTCTCCCCCGCTCCGACCCAGCCGCTGTTGCTCCACGCACTCGCCGCCCATCCATCTGCGCTTCTCGACCCTGTACCAGACGCACACTTCGTCCGCCGCAGGCCGGGGAGTTTCATCTTCCTGCCTCCATCATCGCCGCCACCCACGCAGCCTCCGCAGGCCACGGGAAAAAAGAAAAGCAAGAACAAGAAGCGAGGTCCGTCCGGTTTGCCGCTCGACCCCTCCGCAGCCTGGTCAGCCGCGTGGGACAAGCGGACCGTATACGTGGAGCCGCACGAGATGACGTTGGCGGGCAAGCCCGCGCACCTGGTCCACCATCTGCACGCGCATTTTCGCCAGCAGCAACAGCAGGAACGGCTAGGGCGTGCGCAGGCCAGCGAGGGCGAGAGCGATGGTCACGGTCATGCTGACCGTCTAGCGGACCCGCAGGAATCAGCTCACGAGGACGCAGCCTCCCCGATCCCTGCCGCGCCGTCAAGTAGACACGGCAACCTCCTGCCCGTGCAGGACGTGCGCGCCCCCCGGCCGCGGTACGCCTTCGTCACCCTGAGCGGGGATGTGGACATGCTCTGGGCGCGCGACGGCGGCAACGGCGGTGGGGGGGAGAAGTGGCGGCGGCTCTGGCCGCCGGACTGGATCGTGCTGCCGTTGGCGGAATGGCGGCGTCGGACGGAGGAGTATCGGGCGTTGATAGCGGGGATGCAGGAACAAGAGCAGGGGAAAGAGGGGAAAGATGGAGTTGGGGAACCGGATACCATGAAGAAGGGCAGGAGGAAGAATCGGAGGAAGGGGAAGAAGGGCGCGGGGCGTGTTGGTGTGGATGTGGATGTGGATGCGGATGGAGAGGGAAAGGGAGAGGCGGAAGCTGGAGAGGTGAAGGGAGGGGAAGTGGTTGTTGAGGAGGTGGCAGGGTAGCATTGCGGGAGACGAAGGAGAAGGGAGAGCCTCTTTCATCGTCAGTCTTGTAGGTGAAGTTGTCCGTCACAGGAACAGCTCCGGACACCCTCTTTTGCTTTACTTGGAAATCTCACGCTCTACTGACGGCAGAACCTTTGACTCATCATATCCTCTCCTCCGCCCTCTGTCTCTCTGTCCCTTCAAAAATCGAAGCTTACAGCAGGTTCGATCTTCCCCACACACTCCCCAAACCCCACCCAAGCATACTCATCCGCATCCGCGGCACAAACACCCGTGATCCGCACCTCGTCCCCGTCCTCAAGCCAAGTCCGCTCGAGAACATCATCCGCCGCCACCCCGTCACCGTCGGCCCCGTCGACCCGGGGTAATCGCACCCGCGTGGCGCCGTTGGCGTTGCGCTCGAGCAGGGACCCCCGCGCCGTCGGCCCCGGTCCGGAGATCGTGCCGGAGCCGAGCAGGTCGCCGACGCGCAGGTTGCAGCCCGTGACGGTGTGATGGGCGATCATTTGGGGGAAGGACCAGAGAAGGTTTGGGGCTGCGGTCGTGGCGGTGAGGAGGTAGGTGGTGGAGGTGGAGGTGGAGGTGGCGGTGCCCCCGCCGTCGTTGCCGCCGCTAGATGAGGCTGCTGGGGTTCGTTTGAGTGCGGGTTAGCGGCGGGTGAGGGTTCGTAGTGGACAAGGGAAGAAAGGGGGAAAGGAGGGAAAGAGGAAAACTCAACTGGTCAACTCCACCCGCAATGCCACGTCCGGGAGGGTCGGCTCCTCCGTCCCGCACAAGTAAGGCAGCAAGGGCACGTCGGTCCGGTCGGCGCGGCTTAGGGAAGGCCGGTGGAAGGGCGCGAGGGCATCCGCCAGGACGACCCAGGGGCTGACCGTAGTGGCGAAGTTCTTGGCGGTGAAGGGCCCCAGCGGGACGTACTCCCACGCCTGCACGTCCCGGGCGGACCAGTCGTTCAGCAGGACGTAGCCGAAAACGGCCTCGGCGGCGGCGGCGTCGACGGAGACGGGCACGCCGAGCGGGTTGGCGTGGCAGAGGAAGCAGCCCAGCTCGAGCTCGAGGTCGAGTTTCGCGCTGGGGCCGAAGACGGGGCGGGCGGGGCGTGGTGCCCCCGGGAGGAGCCGCTGGCCGCTGGGGCGGATGACGGGCGTGCCAGAGACGACGACGCTGGAGGCGCGGCCGTGGTAGCCGACGGGCAGGTGGAGGTAGTTGGGCTGGAGGGCCTGGTCGGGCCCGCGGAAGAGGCAGCCGACGTGATAGGCGTGGTGGAGGCCGGCGTAGAAGTCGGTGTAGTCGCCGACGGCCATGGGCAGGTGCAGCCGGATGGGATGGCGAGGGTCGGCGAGGGGGACGAGGGCGGCGGCGCGGAGGTCCGGGCGGTCGCGCAGCCGGTCCGGGTGCGGGGTGTCGGCGGCGAAGATGGCCTGCAGGTAGGCTCGGACGGCGCGGTGGAGGGGTCGGCCGAGGGCGGCGAAGGCGTTCAGCGTGGGCTCGGCGAAGACGGCGAGGTGAGGGCGGATGTCGGGCAGGGCGGCAAAGCCGTCGGCGGCGGCGAAGGCGGCGAGGTCGAGGGCATGCTCGCCGATGGCGACGGCCGGGCGAGGAGTCGGGTCGGACGGGGTGGAGATGATGCCGAAGGGAATGTTGGCGAGGGAGAAGTGGCAGCGTTTGGGGATGGGGAGCCAGGAGGAGGAGGAAGAAGATGACATGGTGAAGTGGTGAAGAGGAGAGAGAGAGAACCTGGAATAAGATGAAGTCAATGATATACTAAGGTACTATTCTACTGTAGGTATTAAAAGATTCTGTACCTACTGTAGCCTGAGTATCTTACTAAAGCACCGGAATGGTCACCGACAAGGCTGGGCGGGTGGGGTCGGCTGGCGAGGGGAAGGGCGGAACTAAAGCCGCGACTGGCCGGGGGTGGGGGAGATCTCAGGCACATCATGTGAAAGTGCGGGGGAGAAAAGTGGAGAGAGCAAGATGATCCCTGCCTGAGGACGGGATTATTTGCGATTAGCGATTGGCCGCCCCACTTTCTCTCTCGTCTCCCTTCCCTCTCTCCAGTCTCTTCCTTCCCTTTCCGTCCTGTTTTCCCCGCCCTTCCTTCCGCTCCTTCTTCCTCATCCATCCTTCTTTCCTTTTCCCTTTCCCTTTCAACGGCAGACTAACTCGGCCACTAGTCCCTTAGCTCGTTTGATGAGATTCCGCCCCGACTTGACCAAAGTGCCAGGTGATCGTTCGCGGTTCCCTCATCCGGTTCTTGACTGTTAGCGTACCCCAGAGTCCGCTCGCTGTGCCTTCCCGTGCGGTGGGATTTCCGGCCTGACGCTGCCCCGCATTCGTGCCTTCCCCGCCCGTCGCCTCGCCTCCTCGGTTCCGGCCGGGTAACGTTACGGGAGGCTGAAGTGGTGAGCTGCTGTGAATCGCACTTGCTCAAAAGGGGGTCTCCGCCCTCTCCCCCTTCGAAGGGATGCGCCTTCTTCTCCTGAACTACCAGCCGACGGGGAAGAAGAAAAAGCAGGAGACAGAAAAGGCCAGCAACAATCATAACAACGACATCCATCATCGTTGCCCGGGCCAGGAGAACCAAAGACAAGATCATCATCAACAACAAGAAGAAGATCAAAAACAACAACAACAACAACAACAACAACAAACCGATCAATATCACCAATCCGACCGGTACGAACTCGCCCGTGAACCGGACACCAGCCAACTCCCCGCCGAGCTGCCCCGGTACGGCGACCCGAACAAGCCGCTGCCGGACGAGACGCCCCGGATCAAGCGGGCTCTTCAGCGGGTCGGCCGCCTCGCCGGTCACCACCAGCCGTATCCTGCCGCCAGCTGGACGAAACTCACCGAGCGCAACCTGACCGAGTTCGCTAACCCGGACTACCGGCCGGATTTCGACCCGGACGAGGCCCAGCAGGCCAAGCGCGATGCCTACTTCCCCCTTTCCGACGCCCGAAAAATATCGGTACCGGAATGGCTTCGGCTCATACCATGAGTGAGTCTATGCCTCTCTCTTCCTCCCATTTCCCTGACCACTAAACCACCAAAAGGTCCGAGGCCATCCCGGGCGCCCTGCCGATCGGGCAAAACTCCCCCCAGAAGCCCCCCTACGGCCTCTACGCCGAGAAGCTATCCGGGACGGCGTTCACAGCGCCCCGGCACGAGAACCAGCAGGCTTGGCTGTACCGCGTCATCCCGGCCTCGAACCACGCCCACTTCGTCCTCCAGCCGCACGGCTCCCGGGCTGGGGAAGTCGGCGAGGTCGGCAAGGATCCCTCCCCCGACCGCCTCCACTACATACCCAACCAGCTCCGGTGGGACCCCTTCGACCTGGACGGGGACGCGGACTGGGTCCGGGGCTTGCACCGGGTCGCGGGCGCGGGCGACCCGACCCTGAAGCAAGGGCTGAGCATCTACATCTACGCCGCCGGGCGGGACATGGATGCGCGGACGGCCTTCTACAGCGCCGATGGCGACCTCCTCGTTGTCGCCCAGCACGGCGTCCTCGATATCCAGACCGAGCTCGGCCGCCTCCTCGTCCGGCCGCGGGAGATCTGCGTACTCCCGCGCGGGATCCGCTACCGGGTCGTCCTGCCGGAGGGGCCCGTCCGGGGGTACGCCCTCGAGCTCCATCAGGGCCACTTCACCTTGCCCGAGCTCGGTCCCATCGGCAGCAACGGCCTGGCCAACGCGCGGGACTTTCAGATCCCGACGGCGGCCTACGACGTCGACGACGTCCCCACCTCTTCCTCCGCTTCCTCCTCCTCCTACCCTTCAACCTGGACGCTCCTCGCCCAATTCGCTGGCCGTCTGCACGCCGCCACGCAATCGCACACGCCCTTCGACGTCGTCGCCTGGCACGGCACCTACTACCCCTACAAGTACGACCTCGGCCGCTTCAACACCCTCGGCAGCGTCTCCTACGACCACCCGGACCCCTCCATCTACACCGTCCTCACCGCCCCTTCCTCCACCGACCGCCCCGGCACCGCCCTCGCCGACCTCGTCCTCTTTCCCCCCCGCTGGCTCGTCCAAGCCCACACCTTCCGGCCCCCCTGGTACCACCGCAACGCCATGGCCGAGTTCATGGGTCTCCTCGCCGGTTCCTACGACGCCAAGGTCGACGGCGGCTTCCGTCCCGGCGGCGCGAGTCTGCACAACGTCATGAGCGCCCACGGCCCCGACGCCGGCGCGCACGCCCGTGCCTCCGCTGCCGATCCCGTCGCCCCTGTTCGCGTTGGCGATGACGAGGACGGAGGAGGTAGCCTTGCGTTCATGTTCGAGACCGTCCTCATGCTTGGCGTGACGGAGTGGGGTCTGCATCTCTCCCGCAAGGTGCAGGAGCGGTATAACGAGGAGAGCTGGGTGCCGTTGTCGAGTCACTTTTGTCCGCCGGCGCTGCCCTCGCCTCCGTCGTCGACCGCTAGGGCTGTCTGAGCCAGTATCCCTGATCTTTCTCTTCCTTGCTCTTTTTATTACCATCTACGCCTTTTATTTACGTTAAATTCTTTTTTTGGTTTTTTCTTCTTTAATCCTGTCATCATATGGCTGTCCATCCGTCGCTTCATCTCACATATCTCTCAGTGCTTTGTGGGAGGACGGGGTAGCTCTGTCAATCCATAGCTCTGTCAATAATCCATTCATTCCATTTCTGTAGCATGCCTGTATGTATGCATGCAAGAGAGGAAACAGAAAGAAGTAAGATGAAATGGCACGATAAAGTATGTATGATATTTATTATGTTTTGGTCGTCTAAGGGAACCGGATTTCCAGCAACAACCCTTCCTCCTCGGATTATCACCTTTCATTCCATCCGAAGAAGAAATCAAATGGTCATCTTGCTTAACGTCCAGATGACCTCCCCAGCCCCCTTCAACCCTTGATACGAGCCAGTAGCATATATACATCGCGCATCGTCAAGCAAGATATGAACAGGAAACTATCATCTTTTATTGGGTATGGGTAGGTATTCGAGCAAAGAGAAGAGGCAAAAACGATATACAGTGGATAGAGTATATAGGTACCGGAAGATCAGACGCAGTTGGTGGACAACAAACATGGTGGAGAAGGGGTAAAACAAAAAAGCAGAGCGACAAGGATGCAGCCAGCTGGGTTAGGTGGAGTGGAGTGGAGGAAGTAGTGCAAGACGGGAACAGGAACACTATGCTATGGGGAGCGAGGCCGGGGAAGCGAGCATGCAAACATTTAGTCACTCATTATCCGACTCTTCCGAGACATCCTCCTCGGCGGAGGCGACGACCCCATCCCGCTGCTCAGAAAGAGCCGCGTCGTCACCTCCAGCAGTCGTACTACCCGCGACGAGTGACTTGATGTCCCACAGCAAGTCCACGAGCACCTTGAGACCTGGGCTCGGCGGCAGGTCTGCGGGATCAGGAGCCTGAGCGGCGTCGGCGTGTGCATGTTCGTCACGAGAGGTCGACTCCCCGGGGCCTTCGGCCAGCTGACTCCCCTGACCAGACTTCCGTGCGTCTGGATTGCGCCTTCGATACGTGTAGCCATCGGGTGGAAACATTTGGTCCAAAGCGTCTGCCCATCCGGGGCTCTTCGTCTTGTCTGCCTTCAGTATCCAGTCCTGATGCTTCACCTGCAGGGTCCAGAACGGTTTGATCCGCGTCGGCTCACGGGACAAGCGGGCACCGTTCTCCACACGACCGATGTTGTGCTCAAGCTCGAGGACGTAATCGGTCGACTGGATTCCGTAGTCCCAGGAGCGAATCATTTGGACAGAGATGACGGGAACCGCAGGGCTCCTTGACCACCGGAAGAACTCCCTTGTTTCGGTTTCGCAACAGGCTATTTCCTGGTCCATTATAATCTGTGACGCCCACTGTGCATACGCTGCCGGAACGGATCGTCCCTTCAAGGCCCTCGTTTTGGTCAAAGAGAACTGCCATGCCAGTTGATCCTTCAGGTCGACGAGCCTCCCGTCCAGCATCACATCCGGTTCTTCCTTGCCGCGATCAAGCTTGAACCACCGTTCCCCAGTACGATGGTAAACATTGTCCACTCCCACCTGCTTCCCGTAGTCTACCTCGAAGACGATGTTGCCCTGGTGAGGGTTCCAGTTGCCGAGAACGAAAATGCATTTGAAATTAGGGTCAATTCCTCGGAGACCTCCGCTGTTCCACGCGGGCGACATTAAGATGTGGTCCGCAGACAGGATACGTTCCCGTACGTTATCTTCATATGTTCTGGAGCCAATATTCTTGGTGACATAACTCTGAAACTGAGGATGTCCAACCATGTCCACAAAGGATGGCAGATCGTAACAGCCGTCGCTCGGGATAGGCTTGTACTTCTGGACGATGAACTTACCCAGGCGTACCCGGAAGTCCATGGCACCCCTGTAGTAACGTGAGCGCTGGAATGGCTCATACAACTTTCGCTGTAAATTCTCCAGCTGCTCTTCCGTAATCCTCCGGTGTCCGTTCCTGAACCCGTTTCTCTCTACGAGATGGGGAACCATCTCTGGTTGCTGAAGGGAAGAGGCGCCGCGCTTCGTAGTGTGGTGGTCCTCCATCTTCACCCTATGGTTGTTATGCTCGGGGCCCAGACCTACAAGCACAGAGAACGATTCGGCTTCGAAGAACTTGGCCTTGACCACCTCATACATGGCCTCCAACCTCCTCTTCGCTTGTCCCATCTTCTCCTTGTCATTGCTGAGAAATTTGAAGATGGCGCCCTCTAAAGTGGGAATAAGCAAGATATAAGTTCGACAATCCGTTCGTATCGGATCGAGAGCGGCCAGATTGGATCCAAAGGCCTGTTCTGGCCGTGTCCCAATCTCTGTATCCGGCCACCTGGAGAAAGCCTGGAATTGGAGATCCTCGCCCTCAGGTACAGGCAGTTTGAACCTCAACGCGTTCAGCTCCTTGGCCAGCTCCTTCTCATGCGAGTACCAGTCCTTCATCTCAAAACCATAGGTTTTACCCCATTTTGACTCTGGGGGACGAGTGTTCGCTTTGACCCATTCATCGATTCGTGTCTGAGCAGAATCAAGCTCCGTGTCACCATGTAGCCACAGCTCCCCCTTTCCTGCGACGACTTCGATAGATATTCGCACGCCCGTGTCTGCCGCTATCTTAGAAACCATTTCGTTTGTGCGGCTAGCGATCAGCCGATGAAAGTCTCTGATTGCGCTATAAGACGGCTTTTCATTTTTGTGTCTTGCGGCCTGAGCTCTGGGCTCCCACTCATTCATGATACCGGCATCAAAATAGCGTGGAAGTTGGTATACGGCATCCGGAGTTTCGCTGTTCGCCCATGGAGTGTCATACTTATTCTTCTCGCTCTCTTTGAACTCAGAATCCTCGAGTGACTCGTCAGTGAAGTTAGCTTCGCTTGGACATCCATAGATCTTTGACGAGCTTGCGGGGTATGAGGTGGATGGCGGCTGCGTAAGATACCCATACATTGCATTCTGCGTCATCTCACTTTGAAGAAGGTGTTCCCTCGTTAAAGGGATGGGGGAGTTATTTGCGGCTGTTATATTTTCATTGGATGCTGATACTGTGAACGTGTTCGATTGCACCATCCAGTCACTCTCCCCCCGTCTTCCAGTTACGAACCTCGGAGAATCTAGGGAAGGATTGGTGGTTGCGGTAGCCTCGATTGGTAATAATAGACCGGTCGGCTTGACCGTGCCCCTTTCATTCGTCCATGCAGAGGGAGTTATCCAGGTGGCTGAGGAAGCTGTCGCCAATCGCGCCCTTGCTGCGTAGCTGGAGGAGATTTCGGATTCGGCTGAGGAACGGTCATAGCTTGCTCTTTGTGAAGTATTACCCCGCCCGTCAATTGCTCCGCGATGACCAGATCTACCAACGGTGCGGCCCTGGTAAGCTTGGCCTCTGAAGCCGCTCCTGTGGCTGTCTCGAGATGTCGATGAGCCTAATGTATTCTGTCCGCCACGAAATTGGTTGGT
Organism: Myrmaecium sp. VS I D KN 1; assembly: GCA_019775845.1. Lineage (NCBI taxonomy): Eukaryota > Fungi > Ascomycota > Dothideomycetes > Valsariales > Valsariaceae > Myrmaecium > Myrmaecium sp. VS I D KN 1. The sequence continues at coordinate 1,227,500 of JADQAV010000002.1, read as the reverse complement.
GCCTCTGCCAGCACGCACTCCTTGGACTGCAGGTATAGTTCTTCTGATCGGAAGCCCGCGACTTACAGCACGAGCTGCAGACGCACCACGAGTAATAGTCCTGCGGCTGTCAGAATCTGCCCTGGAGCTAGGTTGGCCTCGACCCAGATTTCGCATGTCCGAGTTGCGTGTGACATGGGATCTCGCCGATCGACCCCCCCTCTTCGGCACTACGCTCCAGCCGTCATCATTATCTGAAGTTTCGTCTTGCTGAGCATGGTTATGGTGCAAATTGGTACAATGCGGTTGGGTAATAGCCGGCAACCGACCACTTGTGGGTGTAGTGCTAGAAGTGAACGGTTGTTCTGGGACGGCTAGGCCGATGTCGAGGCATATCTCGTCCATGAGATTTGGTGGGGGATTGGAATCGGCTGCACTGGGAGCCTCAGGTGGTATAGAGTGTGAGAGAGATAAGGAGTTTATACCGAAATTCTGGTTCCCTCTGCGATTGTTATCTTTGCTTGCTTGTGGGGGACTGTCCTCCAGATCGATGAGTTTTCCGAACGCTTGGAGACATACGGTATAAGCATCTAGTAAACAAGTCGAGGCAAGAACCGCTCACCTGAAGTCATGACTGAGATGGTGGTTTGGCCTAACTGCTTTTGCAGAAGGCAAACTGACTATTAGCCGTGTGCAGATCAAGGACAATTCTTCGATCAACGGTGGAATGCCGGAGAGCGTGCGTTGTGCGCCTGACGGCTGGGCTGTACAGAGACGCAGGTTTCAGATGAAGTAGCACACACGAGTTGAAGAGTGAACAGATTTCAGACAGTACGGAGGACGCGTGGTTGCCTTTGATCTGCAGGTAACTGGCATGAGGGCACCACCTTCCGCGGAGTCGACGGGTGGTCGCAGATGTCAGGCCGATAGTGTAAGAAGACAAACGTAGTACGACAATAAAGGAAGCTTTTATGGAGAGGGAGCGGTGAGCAAGTGGAACTGAACTGCTTGTGCGAGACAAATCAAAGGAGGCGGATCTGATGAGACAAATGGCGGTGGGAAGGAGAAAGCAGCGAGGCACGGGAAAGCTGTGGTTGTTGAAGACATGAATGCCGTGGTGAAGAATGGAAGGTTTGATACTGTACCTCCTGACACGGACATGATAGTGCCTACCTTACTTATCCTGACACAAAGAGATTTGAATACAATAGACAGAGACTGAATGTGATATATACGGAAGGTAGAAGCCATGTTAAGTATCCCTACGAGACATGCGGTAAAGTTGCACCTGAGGGACTCCCGGGCCATCCTACTGTATCTTGAAGACACTGTAGCTCGCTATTACAGAAATTCCACTATAAAGAACTTACTAGTAAGCTCGAATGGAAGTTTACAACGGTTGGGCAACGAGGCACAGACGGGAAGGTACCGAAGTACGGACGTCCACGGGTTTACATCAAGTCGGGTGGTGAGGCACTGAAGGTTGCGAGCGGGAGAGCGACGAAGTCTTGGCAAAGGCCGCAAACCATGCAAACTCCCTCAAGGATCTCCCAGAGCAGAGCAGTACAGTAGCACCTCTGGGCAAAAAGTGTGCGATAAACCGTACCTTCATACCACCACCTGCTATTCCCTACAGACCAACAGCATGCCTCGACTCCTGCGCTTCGGTACGAAGGAGGTGTACCTGTAGGTTGCTTTCCCCCATCGTCGCCTCGACCGCGTCCATGCGAGCGTCGTCCTGCGATTCTACTTTTGGCGATCTTCCTACCTGCCTCTCTCTCCTTCGCCCCCCATGCACACAGCAATGGGCATCCTCCGGGGCTGACGCATCCGCATCCATAGGCCCAACTTCACCGTCGCTCTCCTGCACAGCGACCGCCTCCCGCCGAGCCAGGCCAAGTTCCAAGTGCCGCTGCACTTCAGCAAGTTCGATCTCCGCGACTACCTCTACCACGCCTACAACATCAAAGCCACCAACATCCGCAGCTACATCATCCAGCAGAAGGTCCGCTCCGAAGACCGGAACGTGGGTTTCGAAGGCACCATTCCCCGGCAATGGTACCGGCCGAGGGCGATCAAGCGGATGACCGTGGAGATGGACCAGCCGTTTGTGTGGCCGGAGGTACCGGAGGACTTCACCCCGTAAGTGCTGACCGAGATCCGACGGGTGGGGGGTGGCCGGAAGTCTGTATGCTAACCACGGCGGGCGGGCACATAGGTGGGGTCAAAAGACATTTAATGCCGCGCACCAGACGCAGGAGGAGGCAATGCTGGCGCAGGACCCAAATTCCAAGTTCTGGAGGCGAAAAATCGAGGATGAGCGGAAGGCGTTGAGGGAACAGGCAAAGGAGCTCTTGGAGGGCAAGAAGAAATGGCAGCCGACGTGGATGGAGCTACAGAAGCAGGGCATCCTTCCGCCAGGATACGGCGCCCCGCCCAGAAAATGAGCGTACCGATTGCCATGATGTGAAGCGGCCGAAGTTTTGAATCTTCTACGAGGCGTCTGTAGGCGCACATCACAAAATAGGAAGTGCGCCAGGGTCGATTATGTGTAAGGGATTCCCTCAGGTACTGTATAGTGTATATTAAACGTTCTCTTCCGTCCGCAGCACCCCACGACCCTGGGCGCAATCCTAGGAAGTCCTTTGAGCGCGCCTTCTTTCCCTCAGCTTCGCCTTTCTTCCTCCTTTGCATTCTCCACGACGTCCACCATGAAAGCGCCGCCGAGAAGGATGGCCGGCTCGTCCAGGCTATGGTGCTCGTAGCTCAGCGTTCCGACACCGCCAGCCTCGAGCAGCAACGCCGGGTTCTCGTGCACGTCTCGGCCGACCCATCGGGCCGCGAACGCTCGCAGAATATGTCCGTGAGCGACGATCAGGACGTCGTGCGGTGGGCAATCCCTCCGATCCCGGCCAATGGCAGGCTCGTGGAAGCGTTTGCGGATGTCGACGATCAGCCGGTCCAGCCGCCGGTTGATGTCCTCGGGCGACTCCCCCCCGGGACAGCCATCCTTCCAGATGTCCCAGCCGCCCTCCCCTCGCGCCTCCCGCCGCGCCCGGATTTCCTTGCTCGTGAGGCCTTCGTACTCCCCGTAATCCCACTCCCGGATGTCCGCCGTCACCTCCACCTTGGCGGGCGTGCGCACGTTCGCGGCCTCGTGCTCGCGGCGCTCTTGCCACGGCAGCGGGTCCTTGCAGCCCAGGTCCAGCAGCTCGAGGGTCCTCTGCGCTCGTTTGCGGGGAGAGACGTAACTGTTTCAGGTGGCACGTCTGAAGGTCAGCATATGGGTTCTATCTTCCATTTCCTGCAGCGCGCACGCGGGCAAGGGCTGGAGTGGAACAATCGGTTTGCGGGGCGGGAAAGGGAATTGCTGACATATGCGCGAGGTTCTTCGGGACGATCAAGCGATCGTTCCCTACGAGCGCTTTCCCGGTCGCGCGCACACGCTTCTCCCCGTTCGCCGTCAGAGGGAGCTCGGTGGTGCCGGTATGCCGGCCATTGAGCGACCATTCCGTCTCGCCGTGGCGGATCACGAAGACTCGAGGCGTAACCGGCATGGTCTTCGGGGGGCGCTTGAAATCTGGGAGGGAACGAAAGACAAGATTCTATGAATATGAGTTTTTTATATAGATATTATAAAGAAATGGTGACAAGAACGGGCCCGAGCAGCTGGGTGATAAAGCCAAGTCGGTGCGGGGTCCCTTGCGGAGACGGCGAATCGGAACGGGTGGATCTATGACATAGGACGCCAGCTGGGTTGCAGGCGACGTCAACAAAGAAAATCACAATTATCAACGCTTTATAGGAACAGCATATTGGGCCATAATGATTAAACCAAAACCATAATAGTACATTTATCCATATGCAGGAAGTACTATAGATCTACTAGGCATCGCCGGTAAACGTCGTCACTAAGATTATAGCTTTATACAGATGAAGCCAAGACGCTGACAAGGAATTTTACTCTAGAAACACCAGGTGCATGTATAAGCCGGCAATTGACAGAAACCTACTCCTGAAGCGCCATGCCGATCCGTCGACAATCCTCTCTTCCCTACCGAAGTTCTCCGCCCCTTTGATGAGAAAGCAGCAGCAACAATCCCTGCTGCATCCTGGGGTGCATCTCAGCGTTATGCCGGGGAGCAGTTCCACGGTAACGGATCAATGGCCAGTGGTGGGTAGCTACAGGGGAGGTTAGCGTGGGCTGTTGAACCGCGGCGGACTTTACTCACCCCAAGGTAGACCTTGAACGAGTCGTAAATCAACCACTGGAAGGCCTGTCGAACAACAGTCAGTACACTCAATACTCGTCCTTGAGCGGCATAATGCAGTGGGATCCCTACCGTCAACGTGCCAATCATCACGATCCTCACGGGAAGTCCGTTCCAAAGGCCCGAGAAACCAATGTTTCCATAGATCCTGGTCATCGCTTGAAGGGCACCCTCACCAGCCTTACGATCGCTGTTAAGCTTGGAAACCATTACATCTATACGCCCCATTAGCATCCCTGTTCACCTATCTCGCAGGTCAACACTTACCAGCCGGATGAGAAACAACGGCGCATCCAATACCGGCAATGTAACCACCAAGGAACGACACGCCGGTCTGTTGCAGCGTGTTGTAGGATTCCTTGGGCTTGCCGAGCGTCTCGTAGATCTGCGCGACCGCGTTCTCAAACGTTGCGAATTTGACCACTGTAACTCCACATTAGCGTTGCTTAGACAGGCGCAATTTGTTCTGAGTTGCTTACTGGTGTAGGGAATCTGCCGACCCCAAAGCGGGTACAATCCCTTATATAGACCGCTGTAACCCTCCTGCGCAATCACCTTAGACCACCCTTCCCGCAAGGTGTGCGCATATGGCGGCAGCGTCGTCTGCATGCGGACTTTTATCGCTTCCCAAGGGCACAACGCAATATCTGCCAGAAATTCGGCACTGGCACTCGCGCCCAAGTACACGAGCGTCTTGTTCGCATTGGGGAACATGCGGTCACCGTAAAGGTATTTAAACACCTCGTAAAAACCGTACTTCCCTGCGCCTTGAAAGCTGTATCCGACAAAGGTCGGCGACCAGCCGAAGAAGACGCCGCGTAGGCCTTCTTTGCGGAAGATCTGTGACCAGGCTGACAGGTTCGAGGTATAGATCTTAGGATCGACTTGTCGACGGCATTTCACCTAGGGATGTCTCTGTCAGAGGGCTGGTAACACTTAGGTCGAGGTAGCTCAAGCAAACTTACCAAGTCGAGTGGTGTGACGGCTGTGTGCGTAGGTCCGCAGGCTGAGGGAATGGGTATAAGTAAGGTATGCAATGCATCATCGTTTGCTACAGGGAACATACCAATGACGCCTCCAAGGGTGCATGCTGCAAAATATGTTCCAGAGAACAATTCGATCTTCTTTTGAGGAGCCACTGCACCTGGTGCTTTTAGGTCTGGCATGTTTGCGTTTCAGACAGATGATCTTGCACTCGGATAGCGTAGCAAGTACTGGAGCAGAGCGCGGTTCAAAGAGGATTGCGGGATGTAGCGACTGAGGACAAAGAAATCTACAAAGACTGGAAAGAGTGCAATTGATGTCGGATGGAAGAAACAAGACAAATATGGCTTCGGAATCAGGCGGGAGAAAGGATGGTAAGTCGCAGTAGGTGCGGACCTTGAAACCCTAACAGTTGATGCGCTCTGGATGTGTATGACGTCGATTGCCAGCTTATCTCCGGTCGTTCCGAACTGGGCAGAGGATCCTCCGGGTTGCACTCCCGCAATGCCCTGACACCAACCTCCGACTTATCGCCGCTCGCACCGCTCAAATAAGTCCGGATATTTATATCGTACTGCGGACTTCTGAAATGCTTCACTCATACTGATTACAGGTTATCAGGTAGGCTCTTCCGCACTTCACGAGCTATGAGCACACTGCAAGCTGCTACCATGCAATGATATGAACGCTCTTCGTTATTGGACCGCTTCTCTTCTTTCCTGAAATGGTTCAAATAGCCCGAGCCATGCATCGTCATCATCCGGGCGGTACTCTTAAAAGAAAGTGAGGAAGAGGAACAAGCGCTTACTAACCCTCCCAAGAAATGCACAAACACCAGAGACATGCACTTAGCGCTATCCGCCTGATATCCTAGGGAAGAATATTTCTGTGCTCCTGTCATGAAACGACATGTGTCAAAGATAATATTATAAGAGGACAAATCGCATGAAGAAAAATCCGAACACATTGCGCCTAGTGCCACCATTGCTTAACGATTCGAAGGCCTACCATGCTCTTACAGTAGATGGAAACAGATAACGGGGTATGAAACGCTGAGGTGCCGGCTGATGAAACTGAGTTCGATGTTGCGCAAATTCGACAAGTGATTGATGGAACGGATGGTGATTATGTGAATGCGAGGAGCAGTGACTGTTTGATCCGGTCTCTAAGATCGAATCTCCCCTTCAGGATGTTTCGCTGGCGTCGGGCATATTGACGTCGCTCTTCTCGGCCTCTTCCAGTTGCAATGTTGTACTCTGACTGCCGGACACCAAACCGGCTTCCGGTAGACTTGCAGGACTATCGGCGCGGTCGAGACCATCTTCCTCTTCCTCCGGAGGTGGTGAAAATGACCATATCTAAGTGAGAGTATTAGACCTATACGTGAACTGCAGCGGTTGAGGAAAGCTTACCTCCATGACTGTTTTGCCAGCTCGACTGGCCATGATAACTGCCTTCTCCTCCTCAAATACCACTCTCCACACCGCGTCCGCCGGTGAGCTCAGCTCTCGCACGAGATTCCCCTTCTTCAGGTCCCAAACTTTCACGCGTCCGTCACTGCCACCACTAACGATTCTGTTGTCATCAAATTGCAAGCTGGTCACGCTGTTGTCGTGCGCAGCAAGCCTGTGAATAGGTTGGTGGTCTGTTAATGACCAGACCCTAACCGATCCGTCTGAGCCTCCTGTGACGAGGACATCATTGCGCATTTGAAGCTGTCCTACCAGGGAAGTGTGCCCTTGTAGGACACCGAGACATTGCCTGTTTCTAGATTAGCGGAGTTCGCGAGATAATGGGCTTGGAATGACCTACCCGTTGGCTGGATCCCATATTCTCACACTCGTATCCAGACTTCCCGTAGCTATTCGTTTCCCGTCGAACGCAATAGCGTAAATTTGACTGAAATGTCCGGAGAGCGTTCGTAGGCATCGACCTTCAGATATGCTCCATATTCTAGCGGTCGTATCATAGCTTCCGGAAACTACGAGGTCGCCATGGATCTCCAAGCACCGAACACTTGCCTGATGACCCACGAGTACGTGCTTACAGATGCCTCGAGAGATGTCCCATATCCGTAGAGTAGTGTCACGGCTACCGGAGATGGCAGTATTTTCGTCTGACATCTTTAAGCATCGTACAGTAGAGGTATGTCCACGCAACGTGTGCAAACTCAGGCTTTACGAGGTCTCAGTTAGCTGAATCTCTGGGTTGCCAAGTCTGGAAACTCAATAAGAATACGTACCCAGTAGCCATGTCCCACACCCTAACGTCCCGATCACAACCCCCGCTCACGAGGATATCATTCCATGGCACCATAGCCCAAACGCCCATGACATGCCCCTGCAGGGTCTTCTGATGATATCCTTCCACGTCAAAGACGTGTATCTTAGCATTATCCAATGCCACGATGATGTATTTGTCAGTGAGATGGAGGCTTGTTACAACACCCTGGTCCGGAGTGATCTGGCGAGTATCAACCTTGCCTCCGGACCGCCAAGCCGTCTCGACCATGTAGCGCTGCTTGAAATGGCTTCTATATGTGGTCGCTTTAGGTCGACGCGGTATCCTTTGGCTCCCACTCCGATCTAGACTCTGTGTCCTAGGTTCGCCCGCTCGCGTTGAATCCGTGGCTTCGCTGCGGGTGCTGTCTGCATTCATGTCTTCACGCAGACTTGTCACCTCGGAGGGAACCGACCTAGGCGGCCACAACTGATCAAACATTGTCTGATAACCGCGCTTTTCGCATAACGATTTCCAAGCTAAATCATCGTTGACAAGCTCTCTCCAACGTTTGGATACTTGTGATGATCTAGCAAGTGTTGTTGGATCATCGATACACATCAAGATCTAAGGAGTTCATCAGCTTCTAGGCCACAGCTCCAATCATTGCTCACAAAACTTACCCTTAGGCACAACTCCGTCGGAAGTGTCATGAAGGGGTCTTTTTTGAGTCGCGGGCTAACGAAGTCATGGACGAAGCTAAGTTGCTGGCTATTGCACATGTTAAGTAGTTCCCCCAGCAGTCGTTGTTTCTCTCCATCATTCATTTCCGCAAATAGCGCACGAATATTCCTGACCTGAGAGTCTTCATGTTCAGCGGCAGTACTCCAGTCAGGAGCTCGTTGCATGGGAGTAGGGCTTGGTGCCGGTGTTGGCGGCGATGCTGGTGCCGATGGGGGGAGAGTATGAGAGGCAGACGGGGCACCCGCCGATAATGGACTCGCTGGAGTGTGTATTTGTCGTGGATGTGTCCGCGCCATGAGGGCTTTCTTTTTGCCGCGGTCTCTTGTAGACGGAAGGTAGGGACGTGGAAACAGGGTCGCGTCTGTTGCGGAGTCTGACAGGTCCATCTCTCTGTTGGTAACCCCCTGTGGTCGAATCGAGGACGTTGCAGATTCCTGCTCGAGGAATACGGACTCGTCAGAGTCAGTAGAGCTCCTTCCCACCATCGACGGTATGTGCGTATAGCGTGTGATCGGTCTGCGGCACAAGGAAAGCCGATCGTCGCGGCAGTCGGAATGCCTTCAGGCACAGAGCAACAAGCGGCACACGAGGCCAAATGATGGGGTCGACAATACCGATCCGCAGGAGAAACGGCGCGGTGTGCCTGAGATGTCGCGGTTGAGAGGCGGTTTCGGTGTGCGAGCGGAGGATACGATGCAAGAAGTTGTAGATGGCGAGCCGGGTATAGCGATGCAGGATGTCCCAGATGAGATTCTCGCACCTCGAGGATATTCTGGGATCGTATGGGGCGGAGGATGTAAGGCAGTGGACGTGAGCAGAGCCGGTGGCAGGACTTTCGGACGGTAGGGAGAGACTGAGGTTGAGTTTCGAAGGGCGGCTCGAAGCCGTTCGGATGGCCCATCTGATGGGGGCACAAGGGCACCAGCCGAAGCACCTACCCTGCACTAACGTTTAACCATCCAACCACCAGGACCCCGACTTAAGACAAATCTGAGACCGAATGATATCTCCAGGCACGCTTCTCCGTTCCTGCAGTTTATTTACGACAGCCGAATGCCTTGTGTTCATGCCGCCATTCCTGCGACGTGCTCCTGTGGGTGAAAGCTGAGATGCAGTGTCCAATGCTGTAAGTATGCTCTCTCCAGATTGCGACATTGCAGTGCAGACAGCAGCTTGGAAAATCGTCTCGACTTTATTAGATGTCTCGCATGTTTGTCTAGAAGATGACATCCTTACATTGAAATACTGATCTGCAGTGTTTCCGTGCGTTACCAACAGTATCACCGCAAAAGCTGTGTTTCCTTCAATCTGCCACATGTCCATCGTCAATCTGCAAAGGAGGCTCCTTGGCCCTATGCTTTTGAGTTCAGGACGAGATACTGTAACTGCACGATTGATATATATACGGCAACAAGGACGGACAATATCGTCCCCATTCCTGGTCAAGGATATGATAAGCAAGCATAACTCGCTATGTCGGGATATAACCAATCTTTCGAAAAGCCCCCCCCATTCAACGTAGCATAATGACGGACCTCGGGTTCTTGGAAAATGTCCTAAATGTTGATTGAATGCCTCGAGCGGTAACCCCTCGGACACGTCTCGAATACGTACTTAGGCATTCCCCCCTGGGCGCTCCAGATGCTGATGAAAGCAATGCGTGGCCGGCAATGAAATACATGTTAATTCTGAGCGCAATGCACTGCTGCTGATAGCGATTCCTTTAGGCGTTCTCAGTGAGAATCGATAGCCTTATGGGTAACTAATGGAGGGCGCAATTGAATGAATACCCACATCCGTTGGAATTGCAGCGGTCTGCCTCCGGGAGGACAATCTCTAGGTATGCCATTTATCGCTCAATCATGCTAGGGACGACGGATGATGGCAAGGGAAACGTGCGTTTCTCGAGCGATAAATCCACATCCGCAAGACTACTCAATCCAGAGAAATACCACCCTGTATATGGGGTCGGTCGGCCTCTACCTGGATTAGACATCAATGTCCTTAGCTTCACTCAGGCTAACTTACCATTGCCTCGTACGGGGTTTAGAGATCTTGGTTGTGTGTCACAAGGCATCCCCTTATAGCGAATCAAGCATTGCATTCCTTCACGGCTCGTGGGAATATTGTATCATCTTAGCATTTACGTACTAACGGTGCGATATTACCGCAGACTCGTCAATCTGCAAACTGCTATGACATAGTAGGAGCCAATACTTCCACTATTCTTCACCAGTGACTAGGCCCCTCGGGTTTTTACACATAGTACTAACTCATGTCTTAATAGAGGTGTTTCAGAGGGGGTGAGGCATGGCGGAGTGAGTCGTACGACCGACAAGGCTGAACAATCATTAGTCAGTTCGGCAGTGGGCCGCGGACAGAGCGGCGGATAATAACGCCATCGCTTGCTTCCATCCCCGCCGCGATCGGCGACAGACTCACATCACACCGCACAAGCAAGATGAACGCCCTGAGGAGAGCAGTCGCTGCTGGAGCCTCAGCTCGACCTACGACCAAAGTCATAGACTCGCGATTCTCCTCCAGAGTTGCAGCGTTCTCAAGCTTTCGGTCGCGACGCGTTCACCAACAGGCGCCCCAAAGGTCTCAGGCCAGTGCATCCGCCGCCCAGTCTTCTGCCTCCGTGGCCTTGGACTCTAGCAACCCAGCGCTTTCATTCCCTTGCCTCGACGCCGTAGAAGTCAGGTCTGCCTCTCTTCAGAAGCGATCTCTACTCGGACCCGAACCGTCGTATACCTCCGGAAACCACCTCAACTTCCACTCAAAGCAGCCATTACTCCTAGACTGGGGTGGGATCTTGCGCGAGTTTGATATAGCATATGAGACCTGGGGGGAACTCAATAATGACAAGTCTAATGCGATCTTGCTGCATACAGGCCTGTCTGCGTCAAGCCATGCGCACAGCACGGAAGCAAATCCCAAGCCAGGATGGTGGGAGAAGTTCATAGGGCCCGGGAAGCCTCTGGACACCAGTAAATACTTTGTGATCTGTACCAACGTTATCGGAAGCTGCTACGGCTCGACAGGCCCCTCCTCGATTGATCCCGCAAACGGCGAACGATATGCGACGAGGTTTCCGATCTTAACAATGGAGGATATGGTTCGTGCACAGTTTAGGCTTTTGGATCACCTGGGGATAGAAAAGCTGTATGCGAGTGTTGGGTCTAGCATGGGCGGCATGCAAAGCCTGGCCGCTGGTGTCCTTCATCCGCAGCGCGTTGGCCGTATCGTGTCCATCAGTGGCTGCGCTCGTAGCCATCCCTACAGCATCGCCATGAGACATACTCAAAGACAAGGTAGGTTGTCAAGACCTCGTTCTTATCATGATTCTAATGCATGATAGTACTCATGATGGATCCGAATTGGGCCCGTGGCTTCTACTACGACCGCATCCCTCCTCACAACGGCATGAAGCTTGCCCGAGAGATAGCAACCGTAACCTATCGCAGTGGGCCAGAATGGGAGCAAAGATTTGGTCGCCGACGTGCAGATCCCTCACGTCCTCCAGCACTGTGCCCTGACTTCCTTATTGAGACTTACTTGGATCATGCTGGCGAAAAGTGGTGTTTGGAATATGACGCCAACAGCCTTCTTTACGTTTCGAAAGCGATGGACTTGTTTGACTTGGGCTGGGAGCACCAGAGCCGCATCGCAAAAGTCCGCACGGAGAATCAAGGGAAGCTTGCGTCCGGCGCGTCGACGAAGAATGACTCTACCAACGACGTCTGCAACCTGACTTTGCCTGAAAAACCCTACGAGGAGCAAGTCGTGAACACTTCAGGCCACGAGAATGGCAAGTCCAAGTCAGGTCCTCGTGACCCGCAGGAAGTTCCTGAGGATCTCGTCGTGGGGATGCAACCCCTCGCCAATATCCCAACACTTGTGCTCGGGGTAGCAAGTGATATCCTCTTCCCTGCCTGGCAACAGCGAGAAATTGCGAACACTTTGCGACGGGCTGGAAACAGGAATGTCACGCATGTTGAGCTCGGTGAAGAAAAGAGCTTATTCGGTCATGACACGTTCCTATTGGACCTTGAGCATGTTGGCGGTAGTGTCAGAGATTTCCTTGCTTGAGGAAGGTTATCATTGGTCGTTGTTCGTATGAAGCGTTCGTTGCATAGTATTGGCGTCCAAAGGAAAATCTAAGAGCTTGCTTGATGAAGGAAATAATCGTATTCTCTACTCTTCCCTGCCTGCTAATGTTTGCAGTGGCTCAAGGGTGATACGAGAGACTCAGCGGGTCTTCCTTTCTGACCCAGTATTCATTCCTCAAGGACGAGCAGTATCCGTACTCTATGTTTCTCTAAGCACCCACAAGCTGATCAGTCTCTCCAGCCACGGCTGGGGAAATGTATAATCATTGGAAACCACACCACCATAAAAGGCTTCCACTGGGACCTTTCTAGATAGGGTCGTTGTGTGGATTTGTGATCTTTCACTGCCCACGCCGTACGGGAGCCAGCATTCCAGTAATCATGTTATTCATGTACGGTAGGAGTTTGCCCGGCTGAGATGATATATTTAGGCAAGCACGCCGTTTGTAGGTCAGGTACGCCGTCGAATGGAAAGCACAACAGAGACATCAGTCTCATTTTGGCCGCATGGTGCAATACCTAGAGCTCACACAGCATGCATGATTACTTGCTCAGCCAGGCCGTTTTTTCACCACACATGAACATGGCAGTCATATCATCAGATCTAGATGGTAGGTACCTTAGGAAAATCAACTGTTGTTGCTGAAAAGGGCAATCTGTGATACGGCGCAATGTTTTTCCGTGTTGCCTCCGACCGCAATGGATGTCACAGCCTTCAGGGAAATTTTTGAAGCCTCAAGCATGGCGGACGAGTCGGAAGTTCTGGCCTCTTTGGTACGCCAGCCCGGTCTGCTGGCCAAGCTGATCCCGCAGGAACCTGGGCAAGACTTGAGCAAAATTGTAGATTCACTCTGCAAGGTCCGCGACAATGCTTTTGCCCAGGCCTATCTTCCGGAGACCACCGCCAAATGCCGAGCTCAGCATTGTGACCTATTATGTACCTTGATCGACACATGCCGTCGGTCGAAGCTTGCTGAGATCCGGAGCGTGGTAAAGAGAGATGCCGTCTGGGACAAGTTTTTCGTCATCTATCTTGAGCGGTCGGGCGGAGCAATAGCGAAATCTTTGCGCCGGGTTCTGGTGGCATTGGGCGAGATTATCACGAAAGACGAAGGATCAGACTCGGAAGAGTTTAGGAATGCAGTCACTGAGAGATTGCTGGGAACTCTGTTGGACCAGGCTGATCGTGTACGGATGAAGCCCGCCGTCCAGGCTCTTACCCGGTTCATATCCACTGGCGCAATCACCGTGGAGAGGCTTGCGCGTGTACACCATAGCCGCAAGCGTAAGCTATCCGGCCACGATCGACTCGAAAATTCGTTTCAGAATCTTCTTCGCCGTTTATTTGATTTGGTCCCATATCACGACTTAGCCAATGCCACAGGTTTGCTAGTCTCTCAAATAATCTCAAAAACACGTTCGAGTCAGGACGTGCCGGCAAAGTTGCCATCAGGTGCCCCTATATGGGCAGAGCCTCTAGAAAACGCTCTATTCTGCAACCCGGAAGGCGTCTCGAACTTTTACCACCACGTCTTTCTGTCTATCTTTCCCTTAGATCCCGAAGATTACCGGGATTTCCTTATCATATTGGGCCTACATGACCTCCTTGATCAGAGGAAGGGGCAGGCTGTAGCATCTCACCGGGTTGAGGAAACTGCTAGGAAGGAGCTTCGGAAGATCTTGCTTTTCAAGGCGTTCCGTGCCGGTAAGGAGCTCGGAATAATAGTAGATGAGGGTAGGTGAGACATCACTGCATCCAAGGGCCGAAAGTTGACGAGTTTTAGACGCTACATCCAAGGGTGGGGAGAAACAGGTCTCCAGTGTTGCCATCCCTCTTGCCGTCTTTGAGGGCGGTCTTCTTAACGACTCACCCGCCGTCCGATTTGAAGCACTGCAGACTTTGATCGAAGACAAAACCACTACTGCTCCACTCTCACCGAAAACCATCAAAGTACTCGAAAATCATCTTCCACAATTACATGGTACCACTGACCCCCGGTACCGTGGTGAGCTGGTGTCAACTATCAAGCATATCATTGATCGTCTCCGCGGAGCCGTTTCTAGACTTGTAAAATTGACCAGGTCTAGAGAAGGCTCCGTCGGACTGCTGAGCGCGCATCAGGATTTCATCAGTTGGTATATCCGATTTATTCTTGTGGAGCTCCACCCTACGTCGCCATATCCGAATCACATCGCCGCATTGCAAGCGCTTGAGATATTTGTACGATCAGGACTCGACCCACGCATCAGGCAAGAAGACCTTGCGAAGTCAGCTCTTGGAGAAATAAAATGGAACATCGATCGGATTATCCTCAATGGAGGCCTGATTCGACAGCTTATCGATCTCCTTGTCGATCCTTATGATGATGTGCGCACCGTGTCAATGAACATTTTGAGACTAGGAGTTCATAGCGGCCAAGTTGCACCAACTGAGATTGTTGTAGCATTACAACGGGCGGAGAGCCTGATGCTAAAGACATCTAGGGCCGATCATGCCGATGGCGTGGCCAGGCTCTACAGCCTCCTCATGACAATCACGGGGGATCTTGGAGGGAAGGCAAATCCTTCATATTCCCTGCCATTGTGGCTTACGGATCGCCAGAGCGTCATGGATCATCTTGTTGCTTCTCTCGAGGATACTGTGCGTGTAGCGTTGGAAGATCTTCACCTTGCAGTTTCCAACTTACCCTTACATGGCCTGTTCTCAGCTTTGAGATATATAGTCGAATCTCCGGGCTTCTATTCACATGCCTTAGAATCCTCGGAGGCTGGTGACATAAACCCTCAAAACTGGGCAAATTATCATGGACGTATCTTCACTTGCATCCACTCAGTGTGGAGAGCCGTCAAAGAAATCCTCTGTAATGATGCACCGGAAGGGCATGTTCCAGAAGAAATGGAGGGCACCCCTGATTTGACAACTTCAGATATCTTGAGCTATTCCTGGCGAGCTTTAAAAGAATCGAGGCAAGTTAAAGAATACTGATAATACCGAAACAGAGCTGACCAGTCATTCTAGTCTACTCGCAAGGTCCATCATTACCAAAGCTCCCTACGGCATGGACTCACACTCTAATATGATCCTGGGGCCTGTTAATATAGAAGACCTGGGTAACCTTTGCTTCGTTCAACTGGCCGAGCTCCGACACCGCGGGGCATTTTCAACAGTGGCACAGACATTTGAGGCTTGCTGCTTGAGATGTTCTGCATTGGGAGGCGACGTCGCGACGTTGCCCTTGAAATGGTATGACGAAGCCCATGCGTATGTGGGAGAAAAGACGGCCCTGGGTACTCGCCGCTCAGCTGGCATTCCATCGCTACTCGCAAGCACGCTCAATCCCGACAAAGACCTGGATCAGTTTGACAAAGCTATCAAGGATCTTGTTGCGAAATCTTCTGCGTCCAATTCCAAGGCAACAGAACAGGAGAATGCCCTGGCACAAGTGCACGCCATGAATTGTCTGAAGGAAATATTCACTCGAAATAGATTTGCGCGGTACTCGGACAAGTACCTGATGGAAGGCATTAGCCTGGCTTTCACAAAGTTCCAATCAAAGAGGTGAGACAGTACGCTGGCTTTGTCGCTATATTAGCTTACTGTTCCTAGTTGGCCGATCAGGAACTGTGGATTGATGCTTTTCCGGGCCTTGACGGACAGAATCACCGGCGGAAGCAAGGCCGATGACGATAGCATGGAAGATTCTAAAGCGTCAATAGTGACAGCCATTCGAAACCACCCAGAACTCTTGAGGATGATGATGAACGTTCTTGAATCCCAGGCCCTCCTCGAAGAAGACAATCAGACCATGGACAGCTCGACAGACTCCGTACAGTTCACTACCGAAGCGATATTTCCAATCCTCCGTTTACTCCAGCAAGAACTCCCTCCTAATATCTTGGAGCAGACTCGTGATGCGCTTTTGACATACGTCCTTCGCTTCTGTATAAGCTCTCACTGGCATGTTCGTGATATGGCCGCGCGCACATATGCTGCCCTTTCGAGGAACTCTGATGCCGCACTGCAAGTGTTGGTCTTTTTGGAGAAGCTGGAAGATCCCTTGAGCGAAAACGAAACCCAAGGATATCTACTATGCGTAGAATACATCCTTCGCAAGCTTCCTGTCCAAGACACGGAACGCACCAACGGTATGTGAAGCCATGAGATGACGCTGGCAGAGCATACTATTGACCATTGATAGATACTTTGGCTTCTGTGCAGCCGTCCCTAACCGCCGCCTTATCTCATGTCTACAAGACTCGCTCTCCTTTCATCCGCGAGAAATATGTTGATATTCTCAAGGTGTTCAGTCTGAAGTTGCTGGCGGTCCAAGCTAAGGACCAAAATATCGCGCACCCCCTGACCGCGGCAATATATGAGCTTTTCCGGAATGTCCTTGACGACTTTGAAGCCCACGTCAAAACCTTAGGTTCTGAGGATGATGTGGGAAACTTACTTGCTGGTTCCGCTAGAATGAGGCGGGCAATGGCAGAGCTCTTCATCTATAGTTGCGTATTTCAAAGCCATGCGGAAGGCGGCCACCCATTTGCCTCAGAACTGACCGAGCTTGGGCGCGACAGTAGACGTCTGGATGCTTACTTGGGGTTTGCCCATAACGACCTGGACACCTGCCACAGGTGCCTGGAAAGCCTCTACATCCGTCTCCAGCAAGGTTTATCTCTGAATCCTAGGCAACAAGCCGCTGCGATTGCGCTCGCCCAGCGTCTTGCGACGGAGATTCAAGATTCATCCGTCAAAAGTTCGGCCCAAATGGTTTTGACAGCTTTACTTCAGACTTCGCAAAACTTACAGGCAACCTTGGATGACGGATTGAAATCAACTCTAGCGGCAATGAGACTCCCATATTATGGGGACATGGACCTCCTCCAGCCGACTCTCGTGCACAGCACAATCATCTTGCAGGGAGCCTTGATAGATGCTCAACTTCGGCTTGGCAGGTTGTGGAATACAGGGGTGCAACAGGACCTTTACTCCTTAGCAGCCACACTCCGGATCATGTTGCATGAACATAATGTGAGCGAACGTGGAAGCCTTCCGTGCAAGATGTCGCTAACTGATAACAGGAATTGCCGTCGCGCGAAGCAGCGGTCGGTGCTTTGAGCGGGCTTCGGCATCTTTGGCAGCACATGTTAAGCGATGGCTCACTCGCTGTCAAGAATAGCGCACTACACCTGCAGCTCAGTCTCGCAACCTATGATGCCTTGAACGACGATGATGAGGATATTCGAGATATGGCCAAAGAAGTGGCCATTCGGATTATGGAAGCCCAACCCGACGCGATGAGTCCCTTAAAGAGGATTGGAGGTTCACCCTTAACTGTCAGCGAGACGTTGGCAAAGTTCATCGCAAAGGTCCATGCTCGGTCCGACCGACTGGCGGGTGAAGGGCTGAAGCGGCTCTTAGCATACGATGATTCACGATCTTCCCTTCTACCGTCACCGGCAGAACTCTTGGAGGCCGCGCAGGCCGAAGATGCAGCTTTGTTCGCCGTCGAGAAGCAGAATCTCTATATTGACGAAGCAAGAGAATGCTACATTTGGAGTCTGATCCTCAAAAGCTGCTATTCACTAGGCGTCTCTTCCGGTGAGGCTACCAAGCTTGCCGAATGGGCATTACAGGGCTTGTGCGCTGTGAAGGCGACTCTTGCGGCGAAGAAACCAGGTCCGATGAACTGGACCAGTAAACTAGAGGTGTTCGCGCTGGGATTGCGCATCATCTACGCTGCTGATGTTTCTCTTTATTGGAGTAGACGCTCGTTGGAGGCAACGGCCCTTGCTTCGGAACTTCAGCAGGGGCTCGCCGAGTTCCTCGCTGTGGCCAGCGAGGATGCTGGGCGGCGCGCGCACCCTTTATGGGTCGAGCTGGCTACCAGGGTGCAAGAAGATCGTTCTCAGGGCACGGTTGCGTTCCCAGGCGCGTTCACTCTGGGAATACCATTCTCCCATTGACATGCATGCGGACCTTCGGTTCCTTATGAGTGAACCCCCGTTGAGACTGGGGATAGAGCGAATCTGGCTCGAGTATGTATAAAATAGGAAAACGTCAAGTTTAACAGGAATTCATAAAATGAGAATCAGGGAGTTGTGAGTTGCGGAAGGTTAAACCTACCGGATACCTTATGTACCTACCTGACCGAGTCGAGTGCCTGTTGCCCTGTGCCAATGCCGCCTTCCAACGCCGAGCCCAGGCCGGGACAGACGCTCGAGCCTCGTCAACCAACGTCACCGAGGCGCCGACTTGCCCACCTCCACCAACCACCGACACCAAGCGACAGGTGCAGGCAAACACAGTGAAGGCTCACTGTTTCGGTGCGTCTACGACGTCCTTGTTACCATTGTGCAGCAGAGTCTCGACAATAGCCGGCAGATCCGAGAATCCTCTTTCAGGCGCAATCCGTGTACGCCTAGGCCATTCGCATTGCGCCAACATGTGGGATGATGAAGATAACAACCCATACGGGTCCTTTGACCGTCGTGACTCCAATACTTCGGATAATCTAGGTTCTCCCCCTGGGCGTACGTACCCGTTCCGAGCTTGTTATGCTTGTCTGGGCTGGAGAAGCTTACATGTCGCATTCGCACAGTCGGGTTTCAACGTCCAGCCACCCCGCCATCCGTCAACTCGTCAATACACGATGACTCGCCGGGGTTTCTTACTCAGCCCAAAGACATGAGTGATGTCGACTATCAAGAAGACGCGCCGGAAGGGAGACGTATTGAGCCGAAGAAAGGGGGCTACGAAAGTCGAATCGAGCAGATATTGTGGGAGAACCCAGACCTTCCGATCCAGATCACACATGCAGGCAAGAACTTGGAAGGCGGGGGAAGCTTCATCGCGTACACGATTCGGACTGGCGTATGGGAATTGCGTCCCAACCCGAAGACTCCAGGCAGCTAACGCGCGCCCTAGGATCTCGAGGCCCGACGACGATACTCGGAGTTTGCCTCGCTCAGGCAGACGCTCGTGAACCTGCATCCCACACTGATCATTCCACCGATCCCGGAGAAGCATACCATGGCCGATTATGCCGCGAAGCCTACGAAGGCCAAGGAAGACGCCGGCATCATTGAATTACGGAAGCGCATGCTTGCAGTGTTCCTGAACCGGTGCAAGAACATGAAAGAAGTCCGCGAGGACGGGGTTTGGTGGAGATTCCTTGACCCCAATGCCAGCTGGGTATGTTTTATCGAGGAGTGCCACTAGTTCACCTCTTGTGGTACTCGCGCAACTTGGCCAACTAACTGATCATCACTAGAGTGAGGTCCTCCATTCTCATCCCGTCGCGTCAATCCCCAAGAACATCCTGAAGGCTCCCCCACTCAATCCTGCGAACCCCTCACCGGGTCACAACTTCCTCCCTGTGCCATCTTCCTCCGCCAAGCTCAAAGCTAGCGGTGCCACCATGGCTTCCACCGGCACGCCTACCTCTCCTCCAGCGCACGCCGCACAGCCGTCCAGCGCGGCCCATACTACACCGGGCCCTCAAGTGTTCGGACGTTTCCCTCCGACGACGCACAACCTGTCTGAGGAAGAACTCGATCCATATTTCGTCAATTTTGAGGCTTCCTCGAAGGAACTTGAGACGCTACTGCAAGGTAGCATGGAGAAGGTCAACCGGAGGACGCTGGCACATCTGAATGCGTGGGCGGAGGACATGGCGGAGCTTGGCGCTCGATACAACGCCTTCTCATTATCGGAGCAGTCCCAGTCTCTCGCGGCAGCAATTGAGAAGACAGGTCAAGCCGTGGACTCCACCTATGTCCAGACGCTGGAGCTTTCCTCATCACTGAGCGCGACTTTTGCTGAACCGATGCGTGAGAGCGCGCAATTCGCCGGCGTGGTACGAAGCGTGCTCCGTTACCGGATTCTCAAAAGGGTGCAAGAAGAGATGACGAGGGATGAGCTGGAGAGGAAGAAGAAGCTGTTGCAGTCCTTGGAACAAAGTGAGGAGGAAGCGCAAAGGTTAGCCCAGTACATGTCAACAGCGGGGGCAACCACGCCGAACCGGTCGGACTTCATTACGTCAACATCGATCAATCCGGACAGGCAGCGGCGGGAAGAAGACACGGCTTCGATCGACTCCGACTTCCCACCCAGCTATGGAGACGCGCGTCCTCCTCCATCGGCATCGCAGGGCACACCGCAGACTGAATCCCCACCACAAATGACCCACCGGAAGAGCGCGAGCGGCAGCTTCGTGACGAGCAAGATCTTCGGGAGGATCAATCACGCGATACACGGGATTGTGGATGTGGATCCGGAAAGGACAAGACGGGATCAGATCTCGAAGACACGCGAGAGCCTGGAGCAGGTAAGGATTGGGCAGCACACCGTTTGGCAAGCGATCGAAATCTAACGGGGATTTCATAGCTCACGCAAGCACTGGAGGTGGCCGAGACGGACGTCAAGGATGCCAGCAGTGGGGTGTTGAAGGATCTCAGGCGATTCCAGCAGGAGAAGGAGGAAGATCTGAAGCGGTATATGGTAAGTGAGCCTTTTCAGATCCGGACGCACTTTGATGAAAGCAATACACTGATGCGTCGCCTTCCCCTTCGCTGCTGCAGGTTGCATTCGCTCGCTGTCATATCGAGTGGGCGAAGAAGAATCAGGCGGCGTGGGAGGAAGCCAAGGCGGAGGTGGAGAATATCGAGGCCAGGCCGGCGATGGAGGAGTAAGTTGTCCCTGTTCACGTTGAGGTCGCAGGCGCTATTTTTTGAGTCATTGGTTTTTTCTTTTCGCAAAGTGGTGCCATGGTTGGTGGGCATGGCGCTCACTGTGGCGGTCGGGGCGGCTCCTGTGTATGCGAAAGCTACGGATAATGAGGTATCTTTGAAAGGTCAACGCGATAGCATCGAGGGAATCACACTGGGAAGAGGAAAAAGGTTACAAGCCTTGGGCGTGTCCCAGAGCATTCTGAGTGAAGCATCTCGCTAGTGCGCATAATATCATTACCGAATCCACACCTGAAGATATGGTTGTAATGTAGTTGGTGCGTTTGCCTGACGACTTACTTGAGCTACTGTCTGCTGGATCCGAAAGAAAGAGTCATACCTTATCATCGCGGATGCGCTCTGGTACTGTAAAGATGTAAGTAAGTGTAGGAAATGATAAGTAAGTATCTGTTTACCTCAGCGAGCTCAGACCAACTTGTCGGATAAATCTTGAACCGCTCCGCGTATTGATACGGATATACGCAGTATCGACCACCCTGAGTGGCTGGCCGCTGCGTGAACGCATGCGGTTTAGCGCAACAATTGTTCGTCTGAGTTTAACTGAGGTAAAGTATCTGTAGGTACTCCTATAACCCCATTGAGATGATAAGGTATGCGCGGGGTATTGGGCTAGTCATCAACGTTTGCGGAGCTAAGCGGGGCTTGGCGGAGATGCACGTTGGACGGCGCGCAGCGGCAGTGATTGGTGGTAGCAGGAAGGCGGTGGAACGGGCAGGCCAATCAAGACGAAGGGATTTCCAGCGAGGGGAGTGCCCGGCATCATCGATTTCCTTGTGGCCCACCAGCCACGGGCGCTCGGCGGGCGCAGCGTTACGCAGGTGCAGCGTTACGCAGGTGCGGCCATCCCATCCTACAGAAATTCCACCCCCCGGTCGGCCATCATTGTATCCATCGCACAGGACGGTCCTGCAGCAACTCACTCCTCTGGCACTCTAAGGTACCTAGCAGCCTTTCCATTCATCACTCGCCCACATCCTCACACCCCACCTTCCTCCACTCTCCTCTCTCCCCACAGCCAGCGTTCTCTTTTTTCTCTTCGTTCTCCTGCTCCTCCTCCTCCTTTCCCTTGGGATTTATTTTGGGCTTCGCTATTTCCGCCTCGCTAGACGGCGTGACGCCATCATCGCTCACATCTCTTCCTCCCTTCTCCCTTCTCCCTTCTTCCCTCTCTTCTCCTCTCCCTCCATCCATCCTCTACCACCACCATGGCTGCTGCTCCCGACGATACCCGTGGTTGGATTATGACCGCCATGAGCGGCATCGGTACGTCCTCGCGCACTTCTTTTCCAACGTGACGGTGATCCGTATCGGTGGCTGACCAAGACGCGTCTATAGCCTGCGTGCTGGGTGGTAAGTAACCTCTCTCACTCCCGCCTATGAACGGCTCCACCGACCCATTTCTGTGGGGCTCCAGGCTGACATTCTCCCTTTCACCTGCCAGCCTCCATCATCTGCATCGATGTGATAGTGCGGCTTTTCCCAGGGAAGAAGCACTTCAAGATTCAGAATAGCAACCCTTTCCTCTCCTCCTCGTTGAGTCTGAGTTTTGGTGTGATGGTATGTTTCCCGCTTCCAGTTGTTATACACGTTTGTCCCACCATGCTCATGGCCTGGCCCCGCAGCTCTTCTCTTCCCTCTACAGCATGTTGCCGTCGGCGAAGGAGTCGCTTCAGAAGGGCGGGTTCTCTTCCAAAGGAGCGGCCTGGATGCTGATCGGATGCTTCCTGGTCGGCGCGCTCGGAATTCAGGTGCTCTCTCGTGTCTTGCATCACTACATCCCTTCGCACGTCGTGGGCTGTGACCACAACCACGATGAGGAGCAGGCCAAGGAACCCTCGTCTCCCCATGATGGTAGGAAGAACTCAAAGGGGATGGATCCCAACGCGCGCATGTCCCAGCGATGGCGAAGCTCCTTCGTATCTGCAGCCAACCACCATGGCGATCAAGCCGGGGATCATCTCGATCCCATGCAGCAGGACAGCCCCGAGCTCCCGGCATTGGGGAGGAGACCGACGCTGCAGTCGCAGATTTCTGCATCGGTTTCCCGTCTCGTCAACGGATCGAAGGCGTATTGCGACGGTGATGGGCAGTGTTACGGGTATAGTGATCCTTGTGGCGCGGAGTGCTTCAAGATCGTCCAGGCTCGAGGCGGATCACGGATGCCTCCGAACCACCTCCCTCGCCATCCGGGTATGGGTCGATCTGTGACGGCTCCAAACACCAGCCTCCCCAGCGACAGATATTCTTTGCCGCAAGGTATTGATGAACGTACCCCGCTGATCCAGGTGGAGTCGAACACGCCCACGATAGACGAGTCGGCGGAAGATGTAGACGGGACTCCGGTCATACCTAACGGTGATATGAACCTCCGTAAATCCCGCAGTAAGAGCTCGGTGGCAAGTCACGACTCTCATGGCAGCCACATGAACGAAAGCGGTCATCCGCATCACCATCACGTGCCCACCAATGCCTTCCTCTCCATTGGTCTCCAAACCTCCATCGCTATTGCGCTCCACAAGCTCCCCGAGGGCTTCATCACGTACGCCACCAACCACGCGAACCCGGACCTTGGCGTCGCCGTTTTCTTGGCCCTCTTCATACACAACATCACCGAGGGCTTTGCCATGGCCCTCCCGCTCTATCTCGCCATCAACAGCAGATGGAAAGCCATCTTCTGGGCCTCCCTTCTGGGCGGTGTCAGCCAACCGCTCGGCGCCGGCGTGGCAGCGCTGTGGTTCAAAATCGCAGGCAATGGCGATAGCGCCCCGGGCGAAGGCGTGTACGGTGCCATGTTCGCTGTAACTGGTAAGTCGATTTTATCCCCCCAAGCGCACACTCTCCACCATCCAGACCTCCTGACTAACGGACGCTTCTCTCAACAGCCGGCATCATGGCCTCGGTCGCGCTGCAGCTCTTCTCCGAGAGCCTCGATTTGACGCACAGCCGCAACCTGTGCATGATCTTCGCGTTCTTCGGGATGGGCATCCTGGGGGTGAGTTCGGCGTTGACGGCATGATCATCTAACTTTTCCTTTTCTGCTTCAGTTTACCTCGACGTTTTTATCTTCTTCCTCTTCGCATATTTTCTCGTCGCGTGGATATGACAGATAGCAGGAGCATCCTTTTGCTGTGCGTTCCCCACTCCCCACGGGGAATGTAGCGGCGTTGTTCGGTCTGTGTAGTCTGGTTCTTGCATCGTTATGGGATTTTGATTTGGGGACGGACATACGAAAGAGGGGGGGGCTTTGTTTGTTTAGTCAGTCAGTTGCGCCAGTACGACCTGTGTGCAGCCTTAACATCGTGATCGGTGTGACGGACATTTCGGTTTTCCGAGAGATTCATTGTTCATCTATTGTATTGATTCTACGGTTGGAAAGAAGAGCATCCGCTTTTCTATATTTCTGGTCCCGCGCATGCTTTGTTGCGGAGCTTGTACGCTTCTCTTTCTCTAAGCTACGACTGTCTATTTTTCTTTTCAACATCCAGATACATAGTACTATAGATCATCCAATTGCGCCTGCGCCATCGCTACACGCTTGCCTCTCCTCCACATTTCCTTTCCCTCACCCCATTCTTAAGACGGCGGCATCCTCCTCCTCATCCTCATCCTTCTCTCCAACCAACACCCGCACCCCCTTGGACCGCAAGCTCGGACTCGGGTTGAAGAAGTCGTGCGCGACCCGGGCGTCTCGCTCATACTCGGTGTCGAAGAGGCGCATCCGCACTCCGCCCCCTTTCCCTCCTCTTTTCCCTTCTCTTTCGCCCTCGGTCTCGCCATCGTTCTGGTGGTTCTGCGGTCCCTCCGGCGGCGCGGCGAAAAGCCGGGCCGTGACGAGATAGAGCTCGGCGTAGGCGAGGTGGATGCCGACGCACTGGCGGGTGCCCTTGCTGAAGGGGACGAGGAAGCGGCGCATACGGGCGAGGGCGTCCGGGTCTGTATGAATATCGCCGCCGTCGCCGCCGTCGCCGCCATCGTCGTTATTATCCTCTTCGGGTAGCCAGCGTTCGGGGAGGAAGCGGTCTGGCTCCGGGAAGATAGACGGGTTGAGGTGGAGGGTCATCTGGGTCATGCTGACGGGAGTGCCGGCGGGGATAAGGATGGTGCCGTCGTTGCCGTCGCCATTGTCGTCGCTGGGGTGAAGGCGCAAGGGGTGATCCGGGTCGATGCGTTGGAGGCGGTGGGAGACGCCGTGGGAAAGGCGGAGGGCTTCGGCGATGCAGGCGCTGAGGTAAGGGAGTTGGGAGAGATGGGCCCAGGTGCGGTCGGTGGTGGAGGCGAGTTCGCGACGGAGTTTGGCGAGCGTGGCTGGCTGGGAGAGGAGGTGGTAGGAGAGGGTGGAGAGGGTGTAGGCGGTGGTGACGGTGCCGGCGCCGACGAGGGTGAGGGCTTCGTCGGCGAGCCGGGGAAGGGTGAGTTCGCTCGGTGGGAGGCCGGGACGGGAGAGGAGGTCGTGGAGGATGGTGGGATGGTCGATGGAGGAGGACGGTGGTTTAGCGGATGCGGAAGGGTGCTGCTTTTCCTCCTGGATCTGCCGGATCTGGTCGGCGATGCTGTGTTGGAGGGCGAAGAGCTTCTTGGTCAAGGGATGGACGATGGAGACGAGAGATTCGGGGAGAAGGGTGAGAAGGCCATACAGCCACCCGAATTGCTTCATGAGGTGGGTGCTGCGGCTGAGGTCCTGGAGTAGAAGAAGAATGTGAGCTGCTGACTTCGTTCGCGCGTGCTGTATTCTTCTTCCTCTTCTTCTTACCATCATGAGCTTATGCCAGCCCGGGCTAAAGTCCTCCGTGTCCAAGAAGCCGTAGGACTTCCCAAATGCGAAGCTACCGATCACGTCCGCGGACAGGCAGGTGAAGGCGTCCACGAGGTTGACCGGCCGGCCGGTGCCAGCCGCCTCGTCCAGCCTCGCCGCCAGCCGGTCCACGTTGGCCTGGATGACGGGCTCCAGCTTGGTGACGCAGGCCTTGGAGAAGAACGGGTTCAGGGCCGCGCGCCGGACGCGGTGCAGCTCGTGGCTGGTGGTGCCCACGGCGGCCATGCTGGTGCCGAACATCTTGGCCGACCAGTGCCATTTCTCGGTCCGCCGGCCGGGGCCGACGTAGATGTCGTGGTAGAAGGCCGGGTCGTTGATGTGAAGCTCCTCGGGGTTGATGCGGACGACGGGACCTACGCGGGGAGGTGAGTGACGTGCCTGGCGGAAATGACAATCCAGTAGCATATCGTGAGGAAGGTGCATGGCAGGTGGAGGAAGGGATTCCCAGCCTTGGACGTCACGCACCATATTTCTCATGCATCCGCTGGATCTCCCATGTATATCTCCCCTGGCCCACCACGTCGTACCAGAACTCATACCAGAAGGTCAGCGCAGCGAGTTGGGGGCCCGGGAAATGAGCGACGGGGCTCAGGTGAAGACGATAGAATGCAATGCCGACCACGTACGCGGTCGCCAGAACGATCGCCAGGGCAATTGGGGAGCCAAGGAGTTCCGACAGCATTTCTCTTGCATGGTCTGCCGGGAGGAGAACCGAGAGGACGTCATGCTGCAATCCGTCGGTGAACCTGGCCGTTTTCGTTTCTTTATCGGCGACCCTGGCTCGGCTGTTCAGGAGTGATGAAGTCACTACACAAGCAGGAGGGAGCTAGTTGAATAAGCATATCTTACCAGAAGCACCGCTTCGCACTATGTATACATCAATAGCTGAATGCATTTAAATATATAAGTTATGTATATATATATATCGGTCATCTCTCTGATCCAACAACAACGGCTGGTCTGGAGGTGATAATTGACAGTTGGGTGCTCACAGCAACCCTATCTAACTTCTACAATGTCTACTCATGTGCCATCGCTGGGTATCATGATGAGGTTCGACAACGCCAGCGGTGTCACAATTCCGATCCCGCTGCAACCGACTACCTGGTAAAGTTCGTTGAACTTCATGTGAACCCTTACTCTACAAAAAATTCAGGAAGAAAAAAAAAAAAATCACACCGGAGTTCATACTGACGCCACCGCTGATGCTATGTGCAAGAGAAAAAGACTTTCAAAGCGAAGAATCAAAAGAAAATCAGAAAAGGGGTATACCGCGAACATCACACATGGGTGATGTCTTCGCTCGGTGGCAAGGGCCAATTGACCCATTTCGATTCACCCTCTGCGGGATGTTCGTTGATTAGCAAAAGCTTACGACCGCCGCAGAACGCACCGGGTCCAACGGTTAGATTCACATCGTGATAGGACCCGGTTTGGGGTTCCGTCGTCCGGTTCAGCTCATCAGACGACCAGACTCGTTCGGTAACCTCGTCGCCTGGCTCTGCGGTCCTCCGCGGGTTAAAAAAAGGGAACCCAACGAGATGATTGAGGACGTTGTGAATTAATGAGTATAGTCGCTCCGGTCGACGGGTGAAAGCGAGCCAACTCAGGGTATATTCATCGTAGGCGACCCTGATATAAGGGTTCATGTAGATGCCCGTCTCCTCCAGTGCGTCAACGCCGGAGCGCATGTATTGCAGATCCGCATGGATGAGGCAGCATTCAGAGGCATCCCAGAACGTGTCGTTCTCCGCACGGAAACGGAGCGGGAGCTCCATCAGAGGGGCAATATCTTTGTTCGCCTGTTCGACCTCACTCCGGGACTTTTCCTGGAACCACTTGGCCTCGAAAGCGGTCATGCCACCCCAGCAACTCCGGACGCGCACGGCGTCTTTCTGGTCCAGTACATCCTGCCTGCTGGCGCCGGAACCCTCATCGGTGAACCAAGGATAGAATGGGATGCCCATTGAATATCCGTCCAGGTCCCTTGTTGCGAACCTGTCGTAGAATTTGAAAGGGTTGATGAAGTCGACAGCGCAAGCGGCACCGTAGTGCGTCTTTCCATCTCCATCGGTATTGGTAGAGAACAGCAGCTGGACGGCGTCGACCGGGTCGAACACAACGTCGTTCACATATAGTAATTTGTCGAATTTAACGTCCAAATCATGATCCAGCGGCCGTAAAGCACGGTTGCGAACTTCTGCGAGATATGCAATTCTCTTGACCCTTTGCTCCCCGTTCGGGATGGAGACCCTGGGGATGTCGTCGAGATTGAGATGTTCCGCCACGATCGAGGAGTTGCCTGTCCATGTTAGTATCTTCATGCAAGCTGCATCGCTGCAAAACTTACAGTTCACTCGCGCTTCGAGTGAGCGCAACGCCGATTCTGCTGCTTCAGTCGGATCATTCTCGTATATGCTCAGGAAGGTGTTCCTTGGACCCAGAAGGTCTACGAGATCTAGAAGAGCGTCGCCCCAAGCGCCTCCAGCAAGCGTGCCATCCGAATCGTATACGCTAGCGGCAATGAAGACCGTTTCGTTGTTCAGATTGCCACGCCCGGGCCGATCGCTTCCAATGCAGCTGTCCCTCACTTCCTTGTAATGCGCCGGCGGGTGGGTATAAGAGGGTCGAAAAACGATCGTGAGAATCGTTAAGCAAAGGAGGACGGACGGGAGGCCAGCCAGAACCCAGAACGCGTAGCGCAGTATGCTTCTTCGGCGTCTGACCTGAGAGAACACCGTGACGTTGCCTCCACGCCATGAGCGTACCCAGCGGAGCCATGGCATCCATGACCTTGCCGGTGAACCGTGTCTGCTGCCATGGCCGTTGCCGAATATGGGAGCATAGTCGCTCTCGGAAGATGAACGGGGGAGGAGTTCGTAGTTGTTGCGCGGCGGCTTCGGAGCCATGATGTTTACGCGGGCGTGGTCGGGAAGGACAGCATAAGGTAAGGTATCCGTAGGTTGATCTGGTCAGAGTAGAAGGAAAGGAGTGACGAGCGTGCAGATATCCAGGATACGGAGGTGAGCAGCGGAGGTGGGAATCATGCGGGCGCTGGGATTGATCAACTGGGCAGGAGTGAATTTGCCGAGTCCGCTACTAAGGTACATAGGTACTAGGTACCTAGGCAATGCTTGTCCGACATGACGATGCTGACGCCCCCGAACTGAGGCATGCATGCTGATCGAAGGAGAAGAGAGCAGTAGATGGCTCCTGCAACGCATCATTCCCCCTTTGCCCCGTCACTTTCTCGCTTTTCTCCGGCCTACCGAAGAGCTGCGCATGTCGCCGACGACTTTTTTTCCCACCGTGGCTCAACGGCTTTTTGACCCTGGACCCTGATACCCTGACGGGCGTGCCTGGCCTGGTGTGCCTGGCTAGCTGCAGGGAGAGCGGCAGTTGCGGGCGGTAAGGGCGGACCTCACACACAGTAGGTACGGAGTAGGTAGTACCTCGATGGAGGGCCGGTGGGCCGATAATTTTAAAGTTCAGGCCCAAAAGTCCTCAAGCCCTAAAATAGCAGATCCAAGCTGCAATCTCACGGTCAGAAAGTGTTGGCTCAGCAATTGACATTCTGCAGCCTACTTTAAATACTACTAGTACTTACTCTAAGGTACACACACCAACCGAGACAGGTGAGGTGAACAACAGGCTGGCAGTGAGCCCTCTACTACGCTCCCTCCCTGATCAACCGCAAGCTCAGCAACAATCGGATATGTTTTTTTTTTTTTTTTTTTTTTTTTTTTGTGGACGATGACGACTCTAATGGCACACAACCGCACGTGTTGTCGGTATCTTTCCCTTTGTGATAACCCGTTCTTCTGTGCTCTCCTATCCCGCCAGTCTATAGTCTTACCGGTTGCCTTACTTCCAAGTTACTGGTAGTATTTCCACTGCTTCGTCATCATCGTTCTTATCGGTTCATTTTGCAAACAACCCAGATCGGTTTCCTTTCGATGAGAACAAAAATCCAAGAACAAGCGAGAGAGGACCAAGCTGGCAGTACAGAGCTCATCTTGTTTGATCCAGAGAGTGGCAGTAGCTGTATCAACTACCTTGCTGGGTTCCGTTGGCATCTTGAAAATGCTGTCATCCGAAAAATGCGACAAACACCTTGGATGGCCGTCCTCACACCGTCCGCTGGTACATCAGCGGCAGTGGTAGCTGACTTTACTGTACAGATAGTCCTACCTTGCCTACCTAGTAATTTGGGGTATTGTACGAACACCGCTCGGTCTAGTACTTTCGATTACTACTACGTTGGTGCCTCGTTGGACGACGGCGAATTGCCCTCGCAGGCGAACCTCCGTCAGGCAGAGACAGGAAGCAAGAGGACAGCACCCGCCTTTCCTGGACACAACCAAGCCTTCTTGCTGTCCAGTTCCAGTTTGCTCAAATGTTTACGTGCTACTACTAGTACCTACCTACCTACTACCTACCTTACTACCTGTAGATCAGGCGCATGCCTTTTGCCACCTAATACTCGTTGGCCTGGTTACAGCACTGTCTCTGTCTGCCTCTCTTTTTTGCTTGAGGTCTTTCCTTCTTTTCCAAGCCCGCCTTCTCTCTTCCCACCCACGTCACTTTCTTTGATTGCGCGGGATATTTGCGTCAGCCGTCCATTCACTACCTAGCTAGTCACTCCCATGACAGCTAGTGGACAGTCTGAAGACCTTCGTGCATTTCTTAACCGTCTTCACTTCAGCTTCTCCACCCTAGAAGAGCCTTATTCTCATCCTCCGGAACTTCTTCCGGTCAGTCCAGCGCCTCTCGTAGCAGGGAACAGGATGGGACTGCCCCCTTCCGACGTGAGCAATAGAACTCCATCTTCGGACGTAGTCGACCGACGTAAGGCCTTTCAAGACAAGATTCGCCAATTAGCTGCCCAGGCCACAGCCGCAAGCTCATCAACTAACGGTAAGCCTCCATCGACTGATGTTGTTTTCTAAGCGTGAATGGCTGGCGTGTGATGGGCTCGGTAAAATCACACTATCCTTGTATTTCGCTAATGTCATACTGTGCAGAAACTACCAGTGGTCAACACAGTAGCCTCGCTCAAGCTCGCATTTCTTATACAGCAGCTCCAGCTTCGGCAAATATGGCAGGCTTCAATACCCCAACGGGCCCTTCTCGTGCCCTCAAGCCTGGCGGTCTCGGTATAAGCAAGTATGCGGGCCACGCCATTCTTGATACTGATGCCTTCATGGATCGTATCAATCAAGCAAGGGAACGCATTGGCGAGATCCAGGCTGAGAAAGACATGTTGCAACCTCGCTTCGAAGAAGTGGCAACATCGATTGATAACGAAGTCGCACCATCAGATGAAGAGCAAGTTGAGATGGAGTCTGATGACATGCTCAAGGCAGAGATTGAAGCACATATTAAGGCTAAATTTGAAGCTAAGTATCGGGTCGACATAGAGGCACAAGTCAAGGCTGAGATGGAGAAGCGTTCTGAAAAATTTGGAAAGGCTGGTAGCCTCCTGCAGCACGGAAAGAAAGCGCACTTTGAGGGGCAACTCTTGAAGGGCGAGCGCGGCAAGAGACATCAACGCCTCGAGAACGAGCGCCGTGAGAAAGCGAGGCTGGAGAAGGAACGTTTTGACCATAAGCGCTCAGAACAAGAAAAGGCCGTACGCCTTGAGGCGGAACGCAAGCGACACGAGGAAGAGCGTCGGCTTGCAATACAGGCAGTCGAAGCAAAGATGCTAGAACTTGACAAAAATTTGGAGATCAGACAGTCTGAATTGCTCAAGCGAGGTGATAAGCTCAAAGAGGAAATCAAAGGGTATGACCACGAACTCGAACTAGCCGGAGGGGAGAAGGTCCGCCTTGAGAAACAGCTGGAGGCCTTCAGAGCTGAAGAGCGGAAGATTGAGCTTGCAATCGAAAAGTTGACCACGCTTGCCTCTGATCGATCCGCGAAGCGTTCGTCAGCCCATGCGGCTTTTGCTACGCTCAAAGCTGGGTGGGATGAAGCATGTGACAAGATCGCTCAAGAACGAGCAGAGCTCTCCCGTCGTCGCGACGGTCTCATGGACCCTTCAGAAGCTGATTCGCAAACTGATGAAGTCCTCCAAAGCCGCAACAAGGACGAAATCACTCCTGTACCCTCAAACCCCGAAGCCATCGCCGAGAAGGTCGACAAAAATGGCAAGAATGGTCTTCGCGAGGTCGACCCGTATGATGACGACCTACAATTGACAGCATGGCCTAAACAGCAGCCGAGGATTTACGGAAGTGGCGATAAGCGTCGGGTAAAGCTGACTGGATTGCCTGCGAATCCTACGCTTACCCAGATCCTGTCCTTCGTTTGGGGAGGTCCACTCCAAAAGATCGATTATACCGCCGGGAACCGCTTCGCGTGGATCGAGTTCCAGAAGGAGAAGGCTTGCTTGGACTATTTCGAAGCTACTGCGAACGGCATTGAAACACCAGGCGGTGGAGTAATCTTTGTTGAGCTGGACAAAGATGTGAGCGTGGCCAATGCGTTCATACATGGACTAATCGGCGTCAATGCCACTCGCTGCGTGCGCGCTATTGGCGTTGATGAGGATGTGAACATGTCCCATCTAACTCGCCTTGCGAGGACCAAGGGCCGCACGGTAGAGCGCGTAGTCGAAGGGAAAAGCCCAGATGGACGTCGAGCGGTCGAGTTCAGGTTCTCCAACATTGCCGATGCCTTCACCTTCAAGAATGATCTTCAGCGCGATGTTGAGTGGGAGCACTGTGGCATCGTTCACGCTCCTGATCCCTGTGCCCAGCACACCGGCGTCCATGACATTGTGAGTGAGCTATAACTAGATGGAATCCGTCAGTATAGGCCGACTACTACCACTCTGGTTTTTCGGTGAGGGTTCAGGTTTCGAGGAATCAGGGGCAAACATGCCTAATCTGTAATGTTGTTAAGAGGGTTGAGGCAGTTGTCTGCAAAGCAATATAACCCAACATTACAGCTATGATAGCACTGCTTTGATGGTTGTGAAGATATACATCAACCATGAACGGTAGAAAATGGTAGAATACTTTGTCTATTTATGAGTAGCTGGCCAATCGGCTATCATCCACTACCCGATAAGCGCATACATACGTACAGCAGTAGGTACTTCTATGGAATCGAGTAAATAATGACGACACCCTTGTAGTCGTAAGTCTTTGCAACCACTAGAAAGCACAGTTGTGTATCACTTAGAATCTTACAGCAGACAGCACCGGCGATCACGCATCATGTGGTCACGAACAGCAGCAACGTCAATGAGGAGCGGGCTGCGCCCGCTGCTCCGTCCCCGATACAACATCAACCACACCTACGTCGCCCATGCGCCGGCGAAGAGTCCGCAGCACGTTCGTTGTCGCTACTACGGCTTCGGGCCACAGTACCAGCGCTTCCAGCGTGGCAGCGGTGGCATCTGGCTGTACCGATGGGCGCAGCAGCCGACCTTCTACTACCAGGTCGCTGGCCTTGGGGCCGCCGGCGGGCTATTCTACGTCGCGAACTTGGAGGTCGTGCCTGTATGAAGACTCCTCTTTCCCTTCAATTTCAGATCCGGACACATGTCTTTTCGTCCCTTATCCTACGCTTCGTCTTTCTCTCGTCCCCTTTTCTCTTCTTCATAACAGTCATGACACTTACTGACCGATCGCCTTGTCCGCCCCTCTTCCCGGCGCGCACAGGTCTCCGGCCGCCGCCGGTTCAACGTGGTCGGGCAGGAGACGGAGGAGAGCCTGTCGAAGCAGATGTACGCGGAGGTGATGCGGGAGTACGGCGACCGGATCCTGCCGGCCGCGGACGGCCGCACGCAGCTGGTCCGGCGCGCGCTCCGCCGGCTCATCCCCGCCTCCGGCCTGCAGGACCAGCACTGGGAGGTCCACGTCATCGACTCGCCGGAGAAAAACGCGTTCGTGATTCCTGGGTGAGTGAGCTTCTTTATGTTCCCGCGGAGTCTTTTATTAGGCGGTGTTGGGCGTCGCGAGACTAGGAAGAGGATGGAACGCGTTGGTCATCATGGCTATCAGTACAGGGACGAGTTTGCTAACTCTTCGTTCACTCTACCTGGGGAATAGAGGCAAGGTTTTTGTGTTCTCTGGGATCCTTCCCATCTGCGGCACTGAGGATGGGTTGGCGGCGGTGTTGGGTCATGAGATCGCGCACAATGGTAGGTCTTATTCCTTTGGTGGGACGCTGCTGCTTGCTCCAATTCCCTACCTTTGGATGATAAAGTAACTCATGACTACTGTGACAGTGGCACACCACGCGGCCGAAAGGATGAGCCAGGGTGTCGTCCTGATTCCGCTTATCTACGTCCTGGAGTGGACCTTCGGTGTCCCGGGAGGTATCTCACAGATGCTGCTCGATCTCGCCTTCCAGAGGCCTGGCAGTAGGAAGCAGGAGGTGAGCAGTCACTTGGTTTGATCGAACATGTTCTGCGGTGGCTAAATCGCGATATAACCGCCACCATAGACCGAAGCCGATTACATCGGGCTGATGATGATGGCCCAGTCGTGCTACGACCCCAAAGCTGCCGTGGGCGTGTGGGAGCGGATGGAGAGGGCGGAACAGGCCGCCCCGCCGCAGTTCCTCTCCACCCACCCCTCCAGCCACAATCGGCGGGAGCGGATCATGGAATGGTGAGTTCAGCCATGTAAATTACCTACTCAATGTGCTTGACCCACAAAGGGAACTGCGGATGGCTGATCTGCCATTTGAAACAAAACTAGGCTGCCTGAAGCGGAGAACAAGCGTGCGGAATCGGACTGTCAGTCCACTCTGGGCTATGGTGAGTTTCTACTTGAATATCTTCCTTTCGAACCCTCCCTTTCGCGCTGTGATACATGCCATGCCGTTGGAACACCAGCTCACATCGTCCTCCTTTCCTCCATCATTCCATGATGTAGCGAACGAGTTCAAAAAGGCCTTCGGCCAGATGCGATGGTGAGAAGAGTCGGGCTATCCCTGCCCGCCCACCAGCCCGTCGAATCCGATCCTCGACTCGACCAGGAATCCCCGCTCTCGGAAGGCGACAGGGAAACGGTAGCGACAGGGGGCAACAAACAGCGTAAAATACCTCCGGCGGATCAGACGGCCGGCCCGATGATCCCAGTCGGTATCGGTACCTGCCTAACGACTTCGATCTCCCGGCAAAGCCCCGTTGTTTCTCAACCCCCTGCCCTAACCCTTCCCCCCCCTCTGCTTCTGTACTATTACCCGAATCTGAAACGTCTTCCGAAACTCCATCGGTGTCTTTTCCTCTCCCGCTTTCCCTCTCTCCCTTCCTCCCCACGACCGTCTGTAAGGATCGCTCGCGATCGATCGGAGCGAGACGAACTCGAAGGGATGTGCTTGAAGATATGCGGCGAGGGGTTACAGAGGGGTTTTCTCCTTCCCCCCTCGTCCCCCTCGTTATCCTCTCCTTGATCCCCCCTAAACTCGAAACGAAAGAAACCCCCTCTCCCTTCCATAACTAAAGAGGTTTCCGCCACTGGTTTGGCGACAGGGGCTGTAAGATGAGGGAGTCGCCGGATGCGTACCCATGGAATCGATGGGAAGGAATGCGCAAGCGCTGGCAACAGGGTAACGAGGGTGTATCGTACCGGTTTCTTTTTTCCCCAATTTTCTCATCCTCATCCATTCCCATCTCTGCTCTTCCAGTTAGGCTTGGGTCGTTTTTATATGGGGTCATGCGTGCATTTCGAGTGATTTTCCCCCTCTTGCTCCACCCACCCCCACCCTCCGCCTTCTATTTCAAGTGGAGGAAGGTCGGTGGTATCGACCGCACTGTTATAGAAAATGGTATGCGGCGTACGGTCCAAGTTTCTGGGAGGAATGTAAAGGGGCGGGGAGGGCCTGCTCTTCGATCTGCCTTTGCCCGTTCTTGCGCGCTTAGACGTGCGTGTTTTCGTCTATTTGACGGTTCCACTAGTGTCTTCCTCTCTCCATCTCTCTTCAAACCCGAATCGAGAACTGCAAGCGTGGCGATGACCGATGGCCTCAGATCCCGAACAATGGGTGGCACAGGGTGGTCAGGGAAGCGGGAGAGGAAGTTCTCGCGGATGACGATGCAGATATAGCGGAAGAGATAAGGACAGTTGGGCATCCGACGCTTGCTCACGACGTACCGGACGTTGCTTGTTCGCCCTCCTTCCGTCTCCCTTGCATGCACGCGTAGCAAAATGAAGAGGAAGTGTGAAAGATCATGTGACCTGATATACGCGGAAAAACGAACGCTGTTAGTTGCCCAACTGATGAAAGGCTGCATCCCGCCGCTGCGGATGACGAGGCCGTGAGACAAAGAGACGGGACGAGAAG
Source organism: Myrmaecium sp. VS I D KN 1 (assembly GCA_019775845.1). Lineage (NCBI taxonomy): Eukaryota > Fungi > Ascomycota > Dothideomycetes > Valsariales > Valsariaceae > Myrmaecium > Myrmaecium sp. VS I D KN 1. Next base: position 1,191,321 of record JADQAV010000002.1, on the reverse strand, counting down.
AGGGGGAACAGAAGCCTTGAAATATGAACCATGGTATCTACTGAAAGAAGAGAGAGGGAAAAAACAACAAGTCCAAGCGGTAGGGACACATGTACACGCACGCCTCGAAACGGACATACCCAACAGAGTGTCACTCTGCAAGTACGACGCAGACAGAAAAAGACCGGCGCAATGGACAAGATGGTCGAGCGGGAAAGGAAAACCTCGGAAAGGGGGGGGAGGGGAAAATGGTATCTTAGATGCAGGCAAGACAAGAAGCGCCCAAGGAGGGTCGGATTCGTCTCCCCTCCGGAACAAAACCAAAAAAGGGGAAGAAAAGAAAGAAAAATCCAACCGAGGGGAAAAACAAAATCAGGCACAATTTTTCGTCGGTGCGAGTCGGAAGACGGATGAGGAAAACCCAAGTTCAAGAAATAGCAAAAAAATCACGCGGAAGCCCCCCATTTACCTTTCATATATGATCCGACCCCCACCAGAAATATACATCGAGATGCCACCCAAAAATGGAATGCAGAAAACAGGAGGTGTTTTTCGTAAAGTCATCGTGAGAGCGGGCGCAGTGGCGGCGCCGCCGCCCGGGAGAGGTGGTGCTTTCTTGCTTCAGTTTTCTTCCATGAGGGACTCGTCGCCGGCCTCGCGCCATTCCCGCGACCGTTCGGCAAGGCGCTTGATCCCGGCGATGCGCTCGGCCCACAGGGACTCGGCCGGCGATCGGAAGGTGTAACCGCGCTGGGAGCTGATCACTCCGATCGCTTGCAGGACAGCCTTGCGGGAGTCTCGGCTGAAGACGGCAGGATGGTTGATCCATTCTAGAGATGACTCCAGCTCAGCGTCAAGGGCATGCATGGTCGTCGCGTCGATGCCAGCAGCAGGCGTGAACAGATTATCGGGAGCTGGAGATGGCGTAAGCGGCCGGTCTCCCTGATCAGCAGTCGGTGATGACTGGCTCCCCGGTCCACTGCTGCCGTGCCCATTGGTTGACCTATTCCCTCCACCCGGAGGTGGCAACGGGGGTAGCCCGCCTTTGCCTAGACCTTTCAGGATACTTCTGGTCTCACTTAAGAGGTGGTGGGCGCGTTCGTGTTGGCCACGGGAGACGAGCGTCAAGGCTCTCGTGAGCATATCAGAAGTCAACAGCTCCATCCTCCTCTGCACCACCGATGGGTGAGGGGGAATAGGCGGCGTCGGAGGCCGACCTGAGCCCTTCAGCTTCGGAGTGGACGGTAACATGGTGATGGCTAGCAGCGACGGTCGGGGCAGATGTGCCAGGCTTCCCTCTCTAAGAATGTCACCGTAGGTCAGGTCGGCCTGCAGCAGAGGAACCTCCTCCACACTCAAGCTGCCCTGGTCCTCTTGATCCAGCGGCCCGCCAAGGGCTTCGAGACCAGACACGATAGTTTCCCATGGGTCCTGCGGTAAGTTTTCAGAAGATCCCGCGTCGGGGTTGATGGCCAGCTGGACCAAGATGTCTCGCTTATCGCCGAAACGTAAATCTCCGAGAGATGCCTCGGCATCTCTGCCAGTCGCTCTTTTGGTGATTTGCAAGGCGCCGCTGATCTTGACAAATTTGGCAGGGGAGCCTTCCGGCAACCGGAGCTTGAGTTTGACGTTCTGATGGGATGTGGTTTGCAGAGAGCCCAAACATCCCGCCACGCATTCCCTGAGCATCATCCAGTCCTTGACGTACGTGTACGACGCCTTCGTTCTTGTGGACAGCTCGATCATGGTGTCGGGTTTGTGCGTCAGTCCTAAGCCGAAGGAATGGATGGCGACCCTATGCATGTTAGCCATGCCACACATGTGGCCAACGTCGAACTTACTTTGCTGCTTCCGCCCTGGAAATCACAAAGTCCACACTCTCGGCGTCCGCACTGGAGGAGTCGCTGATCAAGAGAATGCTTGAGACGGGATTTGCCGACTTTCGCTGCATCAGCAGATCCATAGCCACGTTGGCCCCTTCCACCACGTCCGCCCGAAGGCTCTTCTGTCCGACCGGCCGTATAGACTCCAGAATTTTGTCCCAGCCATTCCATGCCTTGCCGGCCATACCGACCAAAGGCACGCCGCCACCGCTAGATCCAAACGTGACCAAACCCATGCGATCTCTCTCTCCCAAGTTTGTGACGAGAAATCTCAGTGCATCACGCAAAAGTGCGATCTTGAGGCCCTGCATGGAAGATGAGACCGGAATTACAACGACAATATCCAATGGCACATGGATAGAACCCGGTATTCTGCTGTCGGGAACGCCAGCACGGGAATTGGTATATTCGGTGGGTGCCGTATTGTTTGACCTGCCCGCATAGGACGAATTCACCGAAGAGACTCTCTTGTTCCTATATTTATAATCCTCCTCGTCCGTCCCAGAGTTATCGTGATCAAAGTCTGGCATCCTGGCCGGAGGTTCCATGTTGATATCCAGAAGTGCACGCTTCCAAATGTCAAGCTGACCGCGATCGCGGAACTGTAGGTGAAACGCTGGGAGCTCCGCAACAGAAAGGCTTAAAGTAAGGATGTTGTCTTCTATAACGAGTCACTTAGCGGGACTGTGGCTCAAGCTGCTGCTTGCTGAAGCAATAACTCACCAGGAAAGCTCTCAACTTGTTTGAGGTGCTTTTTGATCAGGATGGAACCCTTCAGCGTGCATTTTGGCTTTTTGGCGACCGATTCCGCACCATCCCATTGTTGATTTTGCGCAGATTTCTTCTCCTTCACGCAAATGAGCATGTCGGAGAACAGGTAGCACTCTAGCTCTTGCCAGGACTGTCGGTCTTTGCCTACCCGTACATGACCATGTAATCGCAACTTCCCGAACCTGCCATCTGGTTAGTCTCATGGTAGGTAGTTCAGATGGCTGGGTCGAACTACCTGGAAAAATCCAATCCATGCCAATTATCTACCCGTGAATGCAATTCATCAGTGATCTCCTCAAGAACCGCCGGTGAATCATAGACAGCATCGAATGCTCTGTTTGAAAGAGGCGGCTTCGAGCTCGGGAACGGTTCGCCCAGATTTACTGACGGGATTGCCGGCACAGCGCCTCGCATATCTTCGGGGTCCGGGCGCCATTTCCCGTCGACGACCTCAACAGTAACCAGACATGTAAGGCTTTGTTGTTGACGTGAACGATTAAGCGTAGGAAACTCGCTACGAACGGTGACTGTGGGTGCTGGAATCGGATTCCTGATCAAGCCCCGCGGACTGCTGATACTCGTCTCCATCGACTGCACATCATAGTCATGCCTACGGCCTGTCGGGTTGGGTGTCTCCGCATAGTCGCCGGAAGAAGCAACGCCTGTAGCACCGCTATCATTCCTCATATGCTGTCGGCTCACTGAGTTCAGCCGCTCGTGACTTTGACTGCTATCTCTGATTCTCATATCTCTGCTCTCGGTATGCTGATGCTGATGGTGCTGTTGGCGGATATGGCTCGCATCCGATGCTCTGGGGAGATCCGAAACCGTCTGAGTGTCCCAGGGACCGGCAGAATGCGGCACGCTACGTAGTGATGCTTCCCGCGGTTCGCTAACGTGGACTGCCCGGACCAAATTGCTCAACTTCTCTGAGAATACCGTGAGAAAGCTACCGGGAACAATTGATCAGGGCGATGTTTACTTACCTAGATCCACAACATTTCCACCTCTGCTTGTATCAAGTGCAAGCGGCGCATCGCAGGTAGGGCAATACTGCGAATCAAACTCGCGAATGTACTCGTAGAAGCAAGCTTCGTGAGAGACATGGCCACATGATAGCTGCAGAATCCGTTCCCCACGAAGCGTATGTTCCAAGGGCTCCTCGCACACTGCACACTCAGCCCCTATGAAAGTCCTGTCCCTCCTCGTTCGAGACCGTTCCAGGTCAGGAAGGCCGGCCATGTCTCTGGAGCGCGGAAACCCGGGCGAGTTCACTGAGCCCGACCTTGAAGGTGGTGTGCCTCTAGGCCTCGCCGTGTCGCTGGGGAGCTGCGAGGAGCGGGAGAGCGGACGAAAGCCTGAGTGAGACATCAGAGCTAGGTCAAAGCGTAGACCGCAGGACAAGCAAGATTGTACAAAGGGAGAGCAGTACTATCGTGAATCACTGGCGAGGTGAATCCCACAGCCTTGGGCTTTGTACCTTTCTTCGCCTTCTTCCTACCCAGCAGACCCAGGGAGTGAAGGTTGTTCTCGATCGCGAGAGTGTTGAGGTTGGATCCGGTAGAGCGGTTTGTTTGACGGGCACTCGAATTGCGGTGGAGCCCGTTCGACATGGAATCCGCGCGCTGAAGCTAGGAGCGTGGGAGCGTGGGAGCGTATGTGTTGCAAGATGGCTCGCCTCAGCGGCGTTTCAGCATATGGGGAGGGGAGCAGACGCGGTGATCGCTGGGTAGTGGGTTGCGCGGGCCTCGGGCACAGGATGTTGTAGGGGCACTGGTCAGGAGCAGGAGCTGGAGCAGGAACAGGAGCAGGGAGCACTGTGACGGACGGCAGGGAGAAGAGCCAGGAGACTGGCATAGGAGCGACGACAGGAGGGGAGGAATGGCGATGGGCAAGCCGGCAGCGGGGAGAGTCGTTAATTGGCCTAGGACGGCCGCACGAGACCCTCCACTTGGGAGCAGCCGAGCAGGGAGCAGCGAGCACCTGGCAGAGAGCAGCGAGCAAAAGATCCCGAGTGGATTTGTCGGAACGGGGAGGGAGGTGCCCCGGCCAGGTTGGACGAGGTGAACGGCTCAGCGAACGGCCCATGAACGAGCGATGAACGACCCCAGCCAGCCCCGCCACGGACGCTTGTCCGTCTCAACCCATAGGGGAACAAGCCGCCGTTGGGCCGGGCGAGTCAGTCGAGCGGTGCTAGGCCCAGGGACGCATAGCTGGGCACTCGATGGCACGCTAAGGGACCTAGCAAAAGGTATCCGTAAGGAAAAGAGGATCCGCTTCCGCCTTTCGATTTCTATTGTATAGGGGAAGAAGAGGAGCAGGAGGACGTCTCGCACTCACCCTGGCACACTGGCACGATGAAGGGCGTCCCAGCGATGCAGCGCCATGCAGCGCCATGCAGCGCCGCCATGCAGACGCGCACGAGCGGGCCCGTTGCGTGCAGCAGGGAGGTCCTCGCTCGACTGATGAGGTAACGTTCGTGACTTTGGAGGAGCGCAGCTCGCATGGCCGCCAACTGTTGGGCAACGCAGCGCGGGAAACGCAACGCGGGTGCGCCGTCAATAATGCGTCGTGGTTGCGTCGACGGCGCGCGCCTTTCGTCACTTCCACGACTTCTCGGCGCGGGCCCGTCGTGTTGGTTGCGCGCTTGCGCGTGTGCGTGCGCTTCTGCTCAACTTATCTGTGATTGTCGTTGTTGTTGATTTCGTCGTCGTCCTCGTCGTCGTTGCGGTTGTCTGAACTTCAGTCGCACTTCGATACGAATACGGGTAATTGATCGTGCTCTGTACGAAACGGAAATCCTTACTAAGGTACTCTGCGGTAATTATTTACTCGTCCGATACCTCCCTATTCGGTCCTCGACGCCCACGGCACTTACTCGTGCGCTCATGTACTGTGCCTGTCTGTGCGCGGGTCCAATGCATTAACATTATCTCTGCTATTACCTCTGCCAACTGGGATTGCCTGCCTCTCTTCTCGTCCAATTTCGTTCAGGAGGTCCGCACGAACCCTTTCCTTGCGTTGCCTTCTTCTTGATCGGTCATTCAAGCACGTTGCAACGGCAGCCGGCATCCCGGTATTTATCACGATGGGCAGTGCACTCTCTGTGGATGCCGTTCGTGACGATCTCCTTTTTTCCTAACCTGACTCTCAACATGTATTCTTCGGTTTAGCGGATGTTGGACCGCGGAGCCTATCCACGTCCATCGACAGGTTCGCATTTGGTCGTTCATGCCTAAAATTATCAATAACCTAGGTAGGCCCTTTCGGCTATTTTTTTTATTTATTTTTTTTTATAGCCAGCCACCGGCTTTCGCGATTAGGCTCTTCCCGCCTCGTGGCATCCAATAAGCATGGATGACCCCTTACCCCTTAACGGGATTTTGAGGGGACGGACGTGCACGGTCACTCTCCGGAACATGCGACACCTCTATTGTACAAGATCCCCCTGATTGAAGGTTTGTAAACCAGTTTCGCCTTCCTTTATCACTATAGGAGAATTTCAGGAATGCCTACTTCTTCTCGAAATATTCCTCAATGCGCTCGATGACGTCTGCTTTCTTGCCACTTATGGAAATATGTTTCCTCGACGCCCATTCTTTGAGGATAGGGACAGTGAGCTCGCATATTGTTAGCTGTGGTGGTACTCCGTATGAAAGACACGGGCACGCTCACCTTGTTGAGACTTCCTTTCTGGTAATGCATTTTCATATCACTGTCGTCAACTGCATCGGAACTGTGAGCGGGCACGGCTCCGTTTGCGGTCTTCGACCGTTTGGTATGCGTGCTAGTATCGCCATCGACCGCACGCTTGTTAGAAGATTTCCCTTTAAACTTGGCGGTATGCAAAGCCTGGAACTCCTGCTCAAGTTCCTGCCCCCACTCGATGACGTAGTGACCGGCGCGCTGGTTGTGGTGAATACATTGTCCCCTTTGGTTTCGACCGTGAACTTGGACGGCTTACCTTATCGATCTGCTTGTAGCGGGGCACGGTTTTATCCTCCGGTTGATCAGGGAGGTCTTCGTCCAGGGCAATGGCTTGAAGAATTCGATAGAACCACTGGAGCGCTTCACAACATTAGCGTGCCATTCCAAAAATGCTGGCTGCCTTGTCACCTACCGGGATTGGGGTATTTAAGTGGATCATATTGAGCCTTGGGTAGTTGTAGCTGTTGTATGACAACCCTCATCATATCCGTCAACGTATCAGATGTTTTGGTAAGAACAGTATCCGGGTTCTGTCTGATATCATCTGCATATGGCAGAGGCAGTATCCACAGTCCAGGAGGCATGACTTGCTCTCCCGAATCATTCAGCTTCTCAGCGCCTGGTATCAATGCGGCAATGACTGGCGCAGCATTTTTCCGGGCGATAAACCACGCCAACGCCATCTTCTGATTTTGTAGCAAGCTTTGGTGAAGAGCAGAGAAGGTTCGTGTAGACCCAACATAGTCTGTCTCAGATGGGTAAACGAAGATAGGTGGTCGCACATTAGCCCACAATGGGAGTGTAGATAGCGGCTTGAATCCGATAATGCGAATGGCGGGATCTCCGAAATATCTAGCGGCACTCAGCTCTTCCGGCGTGAAAGACACTGTCTCTCCTCCAAATTTGTATGCTCGGCGGACATCAGCCGATTCTATATTGCGAGCAGTGTCTTCTGCTATCTGTGTTGACGAGCCGACGGCTAGCTGTACTGTTTCCCCTCCCAACCAGACATAACAGCTCCGAACAGGCTCCTGCCTCTTGATCATGATGTAGCCCTTGACGCCAATTTTGAGATTTGGCCCAATTTCCATGGGGAGCGAGAAGAGAGCCCTTCGAGGCGCTGCTTTCGAATTGATCGAGCTTAAGAGAGACTGCAGAAGCGTAATGCCATCGCCACTACCCGATGGTTTCGCAGCCGAGGAAACTGGAGCAGGCGCATCTAGATCCGTCACTGGTCCTCTATAGACAATGTCCTTTGGAGATAGTACGTTAATTTGTATATTGGCTTAAACCAAAAGGGATACTTACATCATAGAAAGCGGTTCTGTCAAATCCGTGTCCTGGCTTTGCGACGGGAAAGAGTTCTATTGTTACCCCGAGATCGTACAAGTCCTTTGCTCGAACGGCTGCGGCAGACCTTAAGGCCTTATCATTGCCATGGGGATCGTCATTGTCCGTTACCAGAAACAGTCTTCGGGAAGAGAAGTTTGGCGCCTTAGTCGTAAAGATCTGATTGGCGCAAAAGAGCACGTTTGCCATTGAAACAGATTCTTCTGAAGGCACAAGTATGCTTGCAGCTTCTTCTCCGCCTTCGACCAGGTTTCTCAACCTTTTGACATCACTTGCAGCAGGAACGTCCAGGTCCGTAAGCAAATAGCAATGAGGATAAGACAAGCCTCCTGAACCTGTCTCGTTTCCTCCTTGGAAACGAGACTCCTTCGTGCCAAATAAAAGTATGCCCATCATATCATTAGGGTTCGAGATGATGCGTTGCTGCATCAATTGATAGGCGCATTTTAAAGCAGCGGTCGTAGGGGAATCTTGGGCTGCCTTTCTGTCCTCGGAAGAATACGAGGCCTGTAACATGGTCTCGCTAACGTCTATCGCGAAAAGGACGGCATCTTTGAGGGTCTTGTATGTCTGAATAGGATATCAGCTGCCAGCAACATGAAAATGAACATGATGCCTCACGGTATCATCAAACTCCTCTTCCGCATCGTCCTCGTCGTCTGCACCTCTACCGCTACGGTCATTCTCTTCGGCCATGGTGGCGCCTAGAGGACTCGGATGCCAACGTACGTGCACGTAGTTGCGTGAGTGTGAAAGGTACTACTCCGCAGGTAGGTAGTGTATCATCAGGCAGCCACGGCGCGATGACGCGTGCCCACGTGACAGGATCCCTCCAGATTTCACTGCCGATCTCAGCCGTCGGTGTCGCAGCTCCACCGATCGGCCGAAGCAAGCTCCAATAAGCAAACGCACTTTTGCTGACTACCATCATGCTCTAGATTCAATCCGGATTGCCTACTACTTTGACATATTCGTACAGATCTCCACGCCACAATATACCGTCGCTTGATGCCATACTTAGCAAAACTCACGCCAATTCACAGTCGCATACAGGCCTGCGCCTAACACATCATTGCTTTCTCTTGGGAATATGGCCTTTAGGACGCCTTTCAAGCAAGTGTCCTTGCGGAGTTCATCCTGCAGCATTTCACGAATAGCTGCATCCTCAGATTGCAAATCACCAGTGGCGATATCTGCGCGCAAGCATTTCGCATCAGCTGTTCCCCCTGTCACGCAAGATGCGACGGGCTCGAAGGGTCCAACTGCCATGGTCTTCATGAACATGGGCGGACCCTCTACCGTCGATGAAGTTGGCGATTTTTTGTCCCGATTATTTGTACGCATCCTCACAACTCTATTACGGTCATAATGCTAATTCTGTGCAGTCAGACGATGATCTAATACCTCTTGGCCGGCTCCAAGGTTATCTCGGTCCTCTAATCGCAAGAAGGAGAACACCTAAAATCCAGAAACAATACGAAGAGATAGGTGGCGGTTCGCCGATCCGAAAGTGGTCTGAATATCAGGCGTCGGAAATGTGCAAGATACTGGACCAGATATCACCGGAAACTGCGCCGCACAAGCCTTACGTTGCGTTCCGATACGCTAACCCGCTTACCGAAGATATGTACAATCAGCTGTTCGAGGATGGCTTTGGCCGTGGAAGAGGTGGACGAGCTGTGGCGTTTACTCAATACCCGCAATATTCGTGCTCTACAACAGGCAGTTCGCTGAATGAACTGTGGAAATGGAGAAATCGTCTAGAAGGCAAACGAGCCACTGGAGAATCGAATCCCGAGGGCGCCATCAAGTGGAGTGTCATCGACCGATGGCCAGTACACCCTGGGCTTGTGGAGGCTTTTGCTCGTAACATTGAACAGACCCTGTCAACATATCCCGAGGACCAAAGAGACCAGGTCGTACTCCTCTTTTCCGCGCACAGCTTGCCAATGAGCGTAGTAAACCGGGGAGATCCGTACCCGGCTGAGGTTGCTGCCACCGTTTATGCTGTGATGCAGCGTCTCGGCATGTCCAATCCCTATCGTCTAGTATGGCAGTCACAAGTCGGTCCTTCAGCCTGGCTAGGTGCCCAGACAAGTGAAACGGTTGAAAACTATATCAAGAAAGGGCAAACAAATCTCATCTTGGTCCCAATTGCCTTCACAAGCGATCATATCGAGACGCTTTATGAACTTGACAAGGAGATCATTGGCGAGGCCGGCGAGGAAGGCATCAAAAGGATCGAAAGTCTTAACGGCAGTCCTGTTTTTATTAGAGCGCTTGCCGATATTGCAAAGGGACATCTTGCGGGAGCGACCGCTTGCAGTAAACAGATACTGCTTAGGTGCCCAGGGTGTACAAGTGAACGATGTCTCGAACAAAAGAAGTTTTTTGCTCAGCAGCGTCTCTGATTTTCCAGTTATGCTAAATTGGAGCAATTCTTTCCTTTCCGGCCGACTAGACTCCTTTATAGCATAGTTCTGTAACATACCTATTGCATTCTACTTTTAAGCCAGTGTGCTTACTTACCCGGCGCGATAAACCTACCTTTAGTAATCGTCGGCATGTCGGTATTAGTCCGTGCCGATCGGAAGGGATACGGGTGGGTAGGTACCACCAGACTATAAACGTCATCTGTCACATCACGTGCATCACTTGCCAGTATGAAGGTACTAGGTACTGGGTAGTTAAGCCCGGCTTCCACGAGTTAAAACGATTGCAGACCGAATACTCAGTACAAAGGTACATTGTGTTGAGTAAGTGATACGCGGCTGCGCATAGAGAAACATTAACTGATTGTTCGAAAATCTAGCAGAATTGTGGTCTGCAGATTGAAACGGTCCGTGATCCACCTGAAGATACAGTGTTGGCTCGGAACGGAGCTAGCACCGAGACCTGCCGCCTCCGTTCTAGCAATTCTGAGGTCTTATCACATTCCGTAGTTATCAAGGGTTGGTCTCTTTTCACTTACATCACGTAGGGATTCAAGTGCTCGGTACGACTTCTATACTTGCCGTACCGAACTTTCTTTCTGACTGCCTTAGAAATTGGTCGCCAGTCGCGCTTTCGCGGCTCTTCAACCACCGGCGACATCCGTGAATATCTGCATCCCTCGATCTGCTGGACAATGACCTAAGTAGACCTCCGGAGGCCTTCTCGCTAAGACGATCTGATACCTACATCACTTCCAACGATGGCTGCAACGGAGAACGACGCTGTCTTCGCGGCAGAGGTCGATATTGATGCAGCCATCCAATCTGAGGAGAGGGGCTTTATCCTGACAGATATTGAGCCAGAATACGACGATGAAGTCAATTCAGAGGTGGACGCCCCATTGCTTGAAGATAGCGACCGTCGACCATCCAGAGGTTCTCCGGTCACTTGGAAAGAAGACGATGAATTCGCGAGCTTACCGTGGTGGAAAAAGCCTTCTGTAAGTCAAATCACGTAGCCACCTCGGTGGATGGGTCTCATAGCCTTTAGGTTTTCTGGCTGCTGCCGCCATTTCTTATTTTTACCCTGGCGTTCGGGGGCATGGTAGTGCCCAAGATCTCACTGATAATGAGTTTGATCTGCCGCGAATATCTTGCAGAGACAAATCCGGCAGGCTCCACTTACACAACTTTGCCTGCAATCTTCGGGGAGGACAACGATCAATGCCGGAACCCGGTAGTTCAGTCGCGGGTTGCTCAATTTACCCTCTACGGGAATCTCATCAGTGGAATCCTCGCTGCCATCACAAGCCCCAAACTCGGCTCCCTCTCGGACCGGCATGGGCGGAAGAAAATTATGGGACTGTCTATTCTCGGACTGCTTTCGGCGGAGATTATAACAATAATAGCGGCTACCTACCCCGATTCTGTGCATGTTAACTGGATCCTGCTTGGTTATGCCATCGATGGGCTTTTCGGTTCTTTCATCTCCGTCATGGCAGTCGCTCATGCTTACGCAACGGATTGCACTCCGCCTTCCGTTCGTAACGAGATTTTCGGTTATTTCCACGGTTGTTTGTATACTGGAATCGCCCTTGGTCCTATCATTGCGGGATATATTATCAAAGGCACAGGGTCCGTCTTGTCCATTTTTTATATCGTGCTGGGTACTCACGCTCTATCCATCCCTTTCGGGGCATTGTTCATTCCAGAATCGCTTTCTAAAGCACGGCGGGATCGGGCTCAAGAGAAGCGTCGTCTTGAGCGTCTACTATCGGAACCTTCGGATTGGATTAATCAGATTAGGTCTCTCAACTTGCTGGAACCATTGCAAATCCTTTATCCTACCGGACAAGGTTCGAGCAGCGCCTTGCGCCGAAACTTAATCTTCCTAGCTTCCATCGATACGATCATGTTTGGAGTGGCTATGGGCTCCATGACGGTAGTTATAATCTACGTCAACCTAACATTTGGCTGGCAAACATTTGAGCAAACCGTGTTTACCTCGATTGTCAACACATGTCGCGTAGTCGCTCTCGTAGTCGTCTTGCCTATAGTAAGTCGGCTAGTACGTTCCAGAACCTCTTGGGTCCAGGCAAAGGATTCTGGTTCTGATGGGTTTGACCTTTGGATCATCCGCTTCGCCGTATTTTTCGATATGCTCGGCTATCTATGCTACGCCTTGAGCAAGTCCGGGAATATGTTCATCATGGCTGGCGTGATTGCTTCGGCCGGAGGAATGGGATCTGCTACCCTGCAATCCGCGCTCACCAAACATGTACCTGCCGATAGAGTTGGGCAGCTACTAGGTGCGATGGGCCTCCTACATGCTCTAGCTCGCGTTTTGGGGCCGACTGTGTTCAACGGCATATACAGCGTGACGGTTGGAGTACTTCCTCAGGCAGTATTCGTATGTCTGACGGCAACGTTCGGCCTAGCCTTTGTCTGTAGCTGGTTCATTCGCCCTCATGGTACGTATAGCGCTTACCTGAGCCAGTCGGAACCTTCGCTGATCTAAGACCCGTTATTTCAGTTTATCTGCAAGATGACAGCTCTGCGGTCTCGCCACAAGAACTTTGAGCCGAAGCAGATCGATCACTCTCAACTGCCGATGCCTACGCCTTCTTTCCATCCGGTCCCGTGTTGTGATGCCATGTGCGTGAGCCTAATCATGTTCCAATCGTAGATCTCGGACTAAGCGTACCGCGATGTACGAGGTATATAGTGAGATTTCATGTCAGGATTGGCCGGAACAATGTCAGACACTCCGCACTGTAAATAGCTGTGGTTGTTTTACGATATGTGTGGAATTAGGGAGTCGGAACACCATCAATCAAAACATCGAAATCCCTCTCGGCTGAAGTATATACTGTAATCAGCACTCCATGATGCACCTATCGGATTGTCTCGATTGCTGTGCTGACGCTTCAGCCGTCCTCATCGGCCTAAGCCCGTGGCGAATGGTCTGCGGTGGTACATATAAGTATTGTCGACTCTGCCATTGACCGGTCGTTCGTACTTGTTCCGTGGTCAGTTTGCCATACGGTAAAGCGACTCTTTCAGCTTACACACAGTTGCCTGCCCCGCCACAGTGAGACGAGTAGACTGACCGGATTGAGGAAGAGAATGCAGCGAAGGACGGTGTCAGGCATGCAAGGGATTCCATTTCCAACATAGGCTGCGTGAGGAACTTGCTGAGCGTCCAGTTTATTTACTACTTGCCAGTGGATAGTATGGTGCTATAGTGCAGGTACCTTCCAGGTCAGCCACATCGTCTGCCGGACCTCTACATAGGTCCAAGGTCCATGTACCTAGAAGCCCGTGGCACAGGCGCATACTAAAGCGCCAAAGGCGTGAGAAGGCGGTTCATGTGGGTTTGACTGCTGCACGCTGATGCTGCACGCTGGCCACTGACCGTACGTACGTACATAAACAATACTGATGGTCAGATCCGCTGAGTGGAGTTGGGGTCTTGCCGGTAGAACAGGATAGGTATTATTTGCGCGAGTCCATACCTCCTCAAGTCCGTGCTACTTACTACCTTAGTATGTAGTACCTACTTACTAGTACTCACCTAAGTACCTGTACCTAGTAAGTACGTAGGTAGGTAAGTATTTGCTTACTACCTTAAGATTCATATTACTGGGCGATTACCTAGTATTGGAAGGCGAGACATGCAGGATGCATGGCATCCAATGGAGTTGACATGAACCGGGAGTTGACATGAACGGACCATTGGGAAGGAAGGCAACGAGGCCACAAGGGGCAGGCAACCATCTAAGCAGAGCCGCTTCGGGCAGACCTGAGCCGCATGTCCGCGCTTTTGCGAACAAGGCAACAGAAGGCAGCTTGCAAGCACCCGCCTCTCTGAATGCGTGACCAAATAGACCGCCGGCCAGCAAGGACAAGCCTTGAGATTTTCACGGTATATCTCCTTGACCGCTCGTCACTCCGTCGTCGCCCGTCCTTCCTCTATTTACCGAAAGCTCGAGATTTCCTGCATGGCTCTGTGTAGGGCCCTGTCACCCTGCCACCCTGCCTACACACCTTGGAGCGGCTATTCATTCCGATCGTTCGTGATCCTCCGACCTTGGTTTCCCCGACTCGGCTTGACTGAAGTGCATCGCCTCAACCGTCGCTCCCTCCATGCCTGCGTGCCTCCTGAAAAAAGGGCGGGAAAAGAGTTGTTCGTACCCAGCAAAGGACCATGGCCGATCATCCCGCCGCAATCGTCCGACGTCAATGTGAGCAGACCCGGCTGGCAGCCAGGAAAGACGATCCGTCGTGCAGTCACGTTACCCAGGACTTTTCCGAAAAGCTCGGCTCGAGCCTTCGACAAGGTAATGCCATGTCCCGACCGCTGGATCAGAGACGGCGCGATCCCCTGAAGCAGGCTCTTTGACTCTCTCTTCCTCTCTCTCTCTCTCTCTTTCTCTCTCTTTCTCTCTCTCTCTTTCTCTCTCTCTCTTTCTTTCTCGGAACATCACCCGCTAACCGTGAGCTCTTCCTTCAAGATCGATCAGATGTAACAGCAGAGATAAAGTCACCTCCAACTTTCGACTTCACTCGTCTGTCTCTTGAGAGTGCGCATTTCGACGTGAGGAGAACTGAGCTACTGCGGTCACCGACCAGGAAGGGAGAACTTCTTTCGCCGAGGACGAATAGACGGCCTACTGGATCCGGATCAATTCGTGCAACAACGTCGCTGCAAGACTTGCAGGCGGATGCAACTCCTGACAAACCTTCTTTTTGTAGCCGGCAATTGCAGAATCCAGAGCATGTTCGAGCGCCCGGCGACGAAAAGCGCGTGTATATTCCAAAAAGCCTTTCGTTGGCACGTAATCATATGGATAGCCGACCGATAGATTACTGCCGCACTTCAGATTCCGGACGGCCAAAGAAGTTCCATAAATCAACCCCTCACCTCACGCATGATGATAATGATGCTGCTGCTGCTGCTGAGAGGAAAGCACCATTCCAAGCTCATGCGACACATGGCTTAGACCAGAAACAGCGTGAGATCCTCGAGGTCCAGCCCTCCAACGTTCGGTATCCTGGTCTGCTTCTGCAGCCCGATTCAAGACCCATCTCTCAGGAGCAGTTGAATGCCGAAGTTCAAGGAATCTATGCTGGCTTAACCATGGTCGAGACGAAGTGTATTCAGGTCGACAAAGCGCAGGCTTCAGTCCTTCAAGAGACCGGACAGCCCAAAAAACTGGCTAATGATCACTGGCAAGCCCTCATTGCTCTTCACAGAACGCTACTGCATGAGCATCACGATTTTTTCTTGGCTTCTCAACATCCCTCCACCAGCTTAGCATTGCAACGGCTGGCCTCCAAGTACTCAATGCCTGCACGCATGTGGAAACATGGTATTCACTCCTTTCTTGAACTGCTTAGACGACGGCTACCTGAAAGTTTGGACTATATGCTTGCTTTTATATATCTGTCCTACCAGATGATGGCATTACTCTACGAGACAGTACCGGCGTTCGAGGACACTTGGATAGAATGCCTCGGGGATCTCGGGCGTTATCGCATGGCTATCGAGGATGAGGATCTAAGCGATCGCGAGACGTGGGCTGCGGTTGCTCGTTCATGGTATAGTAAAGCAGCGGATAAGAATCCACACGTGGGACGCTTATATCATCATCTGGCTATACTGGCTCGACCAAATGCTCTCCAACAACTCTATTACTATTCTCGGTCTTTAGCATGCGTTCAGCCTTTTAAAGGGTCGCGGGAGTCGATCTTAACCCTTTTGGAACCTATATTAGCTCAGTCTAAGACTTATTGTAATTGTCCGGCTATCGATCTCGACTTCGTCAGCTCACACGCTGTTCTCTTCCAAAGGCGACCGACGAAGGAATTCGATGCGCATAGCCAGAAGTTTTTAGGCCAATTGGATGGCCATATTGGTCGCATAACTACACGATGGAAAGAACAAGGCGTTTACATTGCTGTGGCTAATATTGCTGCGCTTTTCGATTATGGCGCTTCGGATTCGAGGCTCTTCCGCATTTACCAAGAGCAATACAACAAATCGCGGACCTCCTCCGTGAGCCTTGAGGGCAGCTCCGACCCTCGTGCATCCTCTCAAATCTCGTCGACACATCCCGATGCTTCTCCTGAATCTCCACTGGAATTCCAACCTACCCTGGCCTCGTCCCTTTCCCTGGCTTTCGATACGTTATCTCTGGTTCTTCGTCGGGTGGGCGACAAGAATATCCTTCCACATATACACTGCCTCCTTGTTTTTCTGTATTCCCTCACTCGCCTCCAAGACGTCGAAACTATAACTAAGAAAGCTCCTTGGAGCGAGATCGCTTCATTCCTTACTACGCTACGAGAATCGGAGGATTGGGAAGGACCGCTCGACACATTTGGGCCTTTTACAGCACGTGGTGCTGAAACTGACGCACGCCCACTGCCGGAGGATTACTTGATTCGTGGCCAAATCTGGAGTGCACAGTATTGGCCAAATCACTGGTTTGACAAAATCCAGGATGAAGAGGAGAGGTCACTGGAACTAGCTTCCACGGTGAAAGCGCGAGCTGAGCGGATTCTATGGCTAGGGCTGCAAATAGCGTCCAGCTGTGGCTGGCTGAAATATGATCATGGCTCGAGGAGTTGGACGGCCGCAGCGAAGAGCCTGTATCCATAGGGCCTGCTGGCCCCGGTATGTGTCGGATGAGACAGAATGCGCGGCTTTAGGTGGGAGATTTTTTCGAACGTATATATCATCGCAAGAAATGAGGGTAGAGCCATCATATGCATGCTCCATTGAATAGAAGTGACTTCGGTAGCCACGAAGTACATATCTCTAATGCTTCGTCATACTCTGAGTTGGCCTTCGCGGGCATCTCAGAGGAGCGAAAGGAGAGCGTATTGAACATCACGTCAAAAGTATGACAAGTCAGAGCGGAGAAGAGCGAAGAGAAGGGCGAGTTGTTACGAAGTCTCGGTCATGGGGATATACTTACGTCTCCATAATATTGCACGGCGAAATGCAGTGCAAATCGACTGCAACGCCGGTCAGTGGCATACGAGTGGTCATGATAATCTCTGGTAATAGTGATGGTGCTTGCAAAAGAAAATGTATCTATACTCCAGGTGATGGAGTAGTAACGATTACTAGTAGGTACTGTAGGTACATCAAACAAACAGGCTTACCAGCGCACTAAATAATCCTTTCAGTATGTCTATAAAACCTCGTGATGTCAGCAGACTTCGCGGTGTCGACAGCTCCGTCTGCCCTTTCTTTATAATTTCTCCTATCAGTATTTATGTAAATAGTAAAGTGTACGTGATTGCAAGAATTGAGCGGATCGTGTTCAGGAACAGACAAGGCTGATGGTGCGGGGGGCAGGCTGAAAAGGCCACCTTGCTGTCGATCATACCGCATCGCTCGTAACTTACACCCGCGTCTCCTCCGCGCGTTCAGCTTCCCCATCAATAAACCCGCATTTCTTCCCCTTTCACGAACATAAACTCATGTCGACCCTCCTCCTTTTTTGAGGATCAATGTTCAGCTTCTCACAACGGCTCGGAGCTGAACGGAGCCATCGAGCGCAGGCAGTCAATGGCTTCCCTTGCGCCTTTCCTGGGGCTCGTCCGTAGTACCGCGGGTTTCGCTCAGAGAGAACCTCTCTTGGTGCTGGCAATTCTCACTGGCCTAGTGATTTCCAGCACCGTCTTCGTGGGTCTCTGCGTGCCTGTGACGATATAGCCTCCTGCTGACTGCTCTAGCTGTATTTTGCGCTCTTCCTCGTCGCCCCCGTCCCGCGGCCGCCGCGCCGCTCCGAGAAGACATACAAAACCATACTGCCGAATGGCGACATAAGCGAGGAGAAGCAGCTTCCGTGCTGGCTTGATCGATGGCTCGCCGACAAGGAGGCCCGCTCAAACGAGGCTCTGCAGTTGAAGGACGCATATCGTGTCGAGGACCCCGAGATCTTCATGTCGGTCGTTGTGCCGGCTTACAATGAGGAGCAGCGTCTCGGCGGGATGCTTGAGGAAGCGGTCGCATTCCTGCAACGTGAATATGGGGATGCCGATGGAAAGGGCGATCAAGCATCCGAACACGGCATCGTGCGTCGGAGCGGCGCCTCCCCTACAGGAAACGGATGGGAGATCTTGGTCGTATCGGATGGCTCTTCGGACAAGACGGTGGAGACGGCGCTGCAGTTTGCACGAGACCACCAGCTTTCGCAATACCCGGTCCCGGTACCCGGTCCTAGGACTCCGAACCCTGAGCGGTCCACGCATATCCCTCACGGGTCGATACGGGTGATTTCACTCGAAGAGAATCGGGGCAAAGGTGGCGCTGTGGTCCATGGCATGAGACATGCGCGGGGAGAATATATCGTCTTCGCTGACGCTGATGGAGCGAGCAAGTTCGACGATCTTGCGAAACTGGTGGAACGATGTGAGGCGGTCAAGGACACAACTGGACGGGTGGTTGGGATTGGGTCGAGAGCGCATCTCGTAGGCAGCGAAGCGGTAGTCAAGGTAAATGATCTTAGGTGGCTTCATCTATATCAACCAGCTAACAAGGTGGTCCAGCGCTCAAAACTACGCAACTTCCTCATGCATTCTTTCCACGTGCTCCTCCGACTGCTCACCCCCCCTGCTACTTCCGCCATCAAGGATACGCAGTGTGGGTTCAAGCTCTTCTCGCGCCCTGCCCTTCCTTTCATCGTTCCCTACATGCACTCGGAGGGGTGGATCTTCGACGTCGAGATGCTCATGCTTGCCGAAAGCGCCAACATCCCGATGGTCGAGGTCCCGATCGGCTGGAAGGAAGTGATGGGCAGCAAGCTCAACGTGATCTGGGACAGTTTGGGCATGGCCTGGGGACTGGCGATCTTGCGGGCAGCGTGGGCTTTGGGCGTGTATAAGCGGACGTGAGCGAGGCTGAGGATCTTGTTCCATTCGATTTGAGGATATCTGTCAAGAGAGGACGATGTTTGGCGATTCGTCAGGACATACCGTTCTCTCTCGGCGGCGAGAAAAGCCGTGTCTATAGTACTTTCTGTTTCTATCTTGTCAACGATAGAGACCTATATGGTGTGGGCAATTGCTAGATGCATATGTCTCATATACTGGTGGGATGAAACTAGGCGACTTGAATTCCCGCGCCGTTTTGACTTGCGACTTCCTCACGCTATGTACAAGTAGTATTGTAGAGTGTGTAATTGAGGGCACTCCAGACGTTTCCTACTGGCTTTCCCGCCCATACATATCGTACTACCTCTAACGCTCTATCGCCTCCAATCGCAGTTTCAGACCACTGGAACTCGAGTACTAAATAACGGAGGACTTAGCGCTGGAGAGTAGGAAGGTGTCTGTCTGAACTTGGCTAGAGCTCATGCAGTACGAGCTTCCAGGGTTGGTTAGGCATGCAGGGCTGTAGAACATGACTCTTAACTGAATCGCTGATTCATCAAAAGCCGAGGAGAAGAAAGACGGTGTCTCCGCAACAAGACGAAATCGCAGGCTTTCGATCCTCGGACGGCTACGATGAACGAATCGATCAACTTCTGCTTCCCGGCAAGGGAACTCTCCAGCGAGCGAGTCAAGCTCACACCGTTCGTGAGTACCTACAGCCCAAAGACTACGTAGCCGGAGAAACGAACACTCACTGATCACCCCCCTCAGCTCCTCAAACATGTCGAAGAATTCTGGGACCAGGCAAAGGATCATCCCGAGCTATTTGCACACATGCCGATGGGACCCTTCAGCTCAGCGGCGCACTTCGCCAAAACCTACCTGGAAGGCTACGCCTTCTCCAACCCCGGAGTGCAGCTGTACGCCATTATCGACAAGACGAAGCCGCCCAAGGATGCCGCGGTCGACCCGGACGGCCCCGTGGCCGGCCACCTCGCCCTCATGAACAGCTCCGCGACGGACCTGCAAACCGAGATCGGTGCGGTAGTGTGCTTGCCTGAATTCCAGAAGACGCACGTCACCACGAACGCCGTCGGACTGCTGCTACAGTACGCACTCGAGCCGCCGGCAAAGGGAGGGCTGGGTCTCCGGCGCGTCGTATGGCGGGCCAGCAGCGCGAACGCGCAGTCGCTGAAGACGGCGGCGCGGTTCGGGTTTCAGAAGGAAGGCGTGTTGAGGTGGGACCGCGTCTTCAGAAAGAGCCTAGGTAAGGTAGGCAATGGGAAGGGCGTGCCGCCGGGGAGCGATCCGGACTTGATCGCGAGGGATACGGTGGTACTCTCGCTCTGCTGGGATGACTGGGAAGACGGCGCCCGGGAGAGAATCGCCGAGATGTTGCAGCGCGAATGACCGTCTGGACTCGGAGAGAGCGTGCTATATTTTGGTTGCCGGAATCCAGTCGTAAGCATTCGTAGGCTATGGCGTCTCCTGGAACTGCCTCAGAGAAACGTTAATCCGTATCGAACAAGATCTAATGGGCGCATAAGAATATGGATATAATTTCGTTACTTAATGTAGAGCCCGTTTTGTCTACCTGAAACGCCGCGTCCGTAAAGCGGACTGTAACGCGCCGCCAAAGGAGGCATTCAACGGCGAGGCCCGTTGACATTCTTTACTCCTTGTCCAAGCTGGCTAGCAACGACCGTAGCCTCCCTCACCGCCTTCGAGACGTGACTCCTCACAGCACCTTCCTCCAGAGCCAAAAGACCGCCGATGGTGCAGCCGCCAGGCGTGCTAACCTTCTCCCTCAGAATGGCAGGATGCTCGCCGTTCTGAACCAGGCCAGTCGTGCCTCTGACAACTTGAGCAGCCATGAGATTGGCCTCGGCACGTGGAATACCCATGGCCACGCCACCATCCGCAAGAGCCTCGATCATCAAGGCGACAAATGCCGGACCGGAGCCGCAAAGGGCTGTGCTTGCATCCAGGTTGTAGGGAGGCAAGGTGACAACCTTGCCGATGCGGGAGAAGATCCAGTTCGTTAGGGAAGAGTGGGCGGGCGGGAGAGGAGGGTTGCAGCTCTCAATGACGGTCATGCTCTCTCTGACGAAGGCGCAAGTGTTGGGCATAACACGAACAACGCGGCAGGCGTCGCTGGGCTTCGCTCCTGGATACAAGAAGTTCTCGATCTGGTCGGCAGTAACACCGGCCATAATGCTGATGATCAGCTTGCCAGCGAGCGCCTCCCTCATGCCTGGCTCTCCGAGGATGTCCCTGAAAATGTGCGGCTTGCAGGAGAGGAGGATGACGTCTCCGGCCTTTGCTCCCTTCAGGTTCTCGTTCGTGAGGGTGGTCAGCTCGAAGCCATAGTGACCGAGGGCCTTGCGGGTGGTTTCCTCGGCTTCCTTGCGAGCATCGCAAGCGACGAACTTGGTAGGGAGGATCGCAGGAACATCGTCAGTACCAGCGGCCCTCGAGGCCAGCGCTTCCGGGAGCGACGCCATGATACCGGAGAGGATGGCAACACCCATGACTCCTAACGGGGATTTAGCGACCAGGGCAAATACTGCAGGTGGATTCCAAGCGTACCGCAACCGAGCACGGTCATTGTGTTGCCGGTATCTCTAGAGGAGTGGGCCATGATGGAAAGATGTGTCGGTATACGGCTGTTGAGCTCTGGGAAGGTTTGCCTGAAGGGGTGTGAATGATTCACTTGGAGAATGCAAAAGTGCCTGCTGCCGCGGCCGATGTGGTTTCGGGCAGTTCTTGACCCTTAGATAGCCGAACGAGATTGCGGGGTTCGTGGAGGGGCATCGGCGGGACTTGGATTGTTCCGCCGCGGTTCCGCCGCGATTTCGGACTGACCTGACGGGAGTTCTCCCCTGCTCCAGTTTTGGCAGCTTTAGGCGAGGATCTTCCCGCGACCACCTCAGTTGCATCAGTCAATGTAGCACTGTACCTACTTGGCCGTCGCCTCCAGCGCATCTTCTTCTACTGACTCCCACCATGGCCGACCCGTTCGAGGTGCGCATGCGGTTTACCGGCCAACTACAACATCTCAATGCCTCCGTCACGTCCGCGCAGAAAGCCGCTAGCTATGCGCTCAAATATCGGGATATGGACGAGGACTTGCACTCATGCATCCTCGAACAACTTGAACGGGTGTGTGTCTCAGTCTGGAGCATGGTTGGATACGCGTAAGCTAACCTAGCTCAGAACAGCATGAACAACCGGGCGAACATCATGTACTTTATCGAGCATCTATGCGACATCGCGAAGCGGGAGAATCACCTTGAATTCGTTCGGATGATAGAGAGGGACATGGTGAGAGTCGTCGATGCCGTTGCCCCGGCAGATGGCTCCGGGGCCGCGAATGTAAAAGTTGTGAGAAGAGTAGGTATGACCTCATCTTCGATCTGTTCATCAAGCCAACGCAGTCTAGGTGCTACAGGGCCTCCAACAAAAGAACGTACTGCAACCAGAGACCGTGGCAGAACTGGACGAGATGCTGAAGGAGCGTGACGTCGCGGCAGCGCACCCCGCGCTAACAGAAGGGGCCGCAAGTGGTGCCGAAATCGCAACGCTCACGCCTCGTGGGAGCAGAGTGAATGGTGCTGTTCGTCTAGACAAAAGGCAGATCGAGCAAAGGATAGAAGAGGACCGGGAGCGCCATAAACGGCTACGAGAGAACATATGGGCAGTGAGCGGGGAAGGCGACCAAGAGCTGGAGAAGTTGTGGGAAGAAGGCAGCGATTTGGCTGAAGACGATTACCTGAACGCCGAAGAGGATTGGCAAGAACGAAATCTTGCTATACAACTTGGCTGAAGCGTGCTGCTGAACGCTTCTTTGACGTGTATGTGCGGTGGGTGCAGGGAGCACTGTCGCGCTCGATTGCATTCTCTCGACGTTGGGTTGATGCATTCGAAGAGGAAGGCTCTCCATGTTCTGAAGATTTGTTTTTACATATACCCATTTTATACAATTACAGCGGCAAACGCCTTCATGATGCGAACCAAAGCCCTTGTCCCTCGGGGTAGTCTACTCCATAACAACGACAGCCCCCAAGCCCTTCAGTGTCTCAACGATCTTCTCAGCCTCCTCCTTCGGCACGCCCTCCTTCAACACCTTAGGTGCACTCTCCACGAACTTCTTGCTGTCCACCAAGCTCAACCCGAGCAGGCTCTTGACCTCCTTGATGACCTTGGGCTTGGCTGCCGCGTCGAATGACTGCAGCTTGAGGTTGAACAGCGTCTTCTCTTGCGCCGCAGGTGCGGCTTCTTCCTCCTCGGCCTGGGCTGCCGCAGGTGCCGCAGCTGGGGCAGCGGCGGCAGCGAAACCACCAACCGGCATGTCAGGAATGTTTAGGCGTGTCTATGAGGCCGCAGTCAGCCATCTACGTTTCCCCCAACCCGCGTAGGAGGCACTACCTTCAGGGTGGAAACGAGGTCCGCTGTCTCCAAAAGCGTCAATTGGCTGATTTGATCGACAATGCTTGCGATCTTCGGATTGCTGGGAGCAGCGGCAGCGCCGGTAGACTGCCATCGCTGGGCAGGTCGCTGGCAGATGAGGGAGGAAACGGCAGGGCGGACGACACCGGAAGAGGGCCTGGCGATGCAGGCGAGCCGCCTGAGGGGGGTAGAGAGGGACATGATGGAGCCTTTGGCGATGGTTGGGTTCGGTCGGTGGTTGAGTGCTCGGGGATGAAAGGACCTCCGCATGGAACGTCGAAGTAAACTTTTAGCGCGGTGAAGCTTGGCGGGTTTTTTTGGAGGTCGCCGCCATCAATAACTGCGACTTAACTTTTCACTGCATATAGCCATACCTGGCTACCAACGCTCTCCTGAAAAAATGGAGACGCTCGCGGCGGCCGCGCTGAACCCGCGGACCGCAGATTCGGTCTTTATCGCAAACGAACGAGTATATGGCGAGATATGTGCGCGATGGCTTTCTTCGAATGCGCCGCTCGCTCTCCAAGTCCCCGCCTATGGACGAATCCTACCCTTCGCGCCTCATCTTGCAGAATATCTGGAGCGCCTACTTACTATTCGCCGCGCGGATGGAATGTTTGGGCAGCTTTCCAGCATTGCGAGCGACCGATCTATGCCTGAGGAAGAGCTTGTGGAGCTTCTTCTAGGTGGCTTCCGATTGCTCTGCTACGACAACGCAAATTTTGCTAAGAATGTTCGACCGTCCAGCCTACAGTTCTTGCTTGCGCACAAGTCGCGACCGGTTCGCTACCTTACTGTCCGGATACTCTGTCTTTATCTGCATGCCGCCGATGCAGCTATGGAAGATATGATTGCGAGAAATCTTGGGCAGGAACCGATATACGGCGGGTGGGAGGGAAAGAGAATCGACTACCGCTTCCTTAGTCTGTGGGAAGAAAAGAGATGGAAACATATGGATGCACAACTTCGGGCAAACTCTGCGCGTACCGCGGTGACCGCATCTTCTGGACTGCAAAACCCCTCTGCTCTCGTGGCCGATATACATGGAGTTTTGCTGCCGCGGCTGAACAGCTCATCTAGGCGTGGTCTCGAGTCTCCTTTGGTTCATATTCCCACGACTGTGCATAATCTGCGATGCATCGCTCGCGGACTTCTCAGCTCGTCGCCTCTGCTCCTGACGGGAAGAGCAGGCTCCGGGAAAACCCTACTAATCCGCCACCTGGCTTCCGAGATGGGATATCTATCAACTATGGTCACCCTACACCTCAACGAACAAAGCGATGCGAAGATGCTTATCGGGATGTACACAGCCGGATCTGTTCCAGGGACCTTCGTCTGGAAAGCTGGAGTCCTGACTACCGCTGTGCGTGAGGGGCGATGGGTGGTAATCGAGGATCTAGACCGGGCCCCCAATGAAGTTATCAGCACCCTTTTACCTTTGATCGAACGTGGGGAACTGGCTATCCCGTCCCGTGGCGAGACTCTCAAGGCGGCACGCGGGTTCAAGATCATAGCTACCATGCGAACTATCCTCAATTCCCGAGGAGATGAATTTCTTCCCAAGTCCGGAATGCTAGGCGCTCGGTTCTGGACTTTTGTACCTATAGCTATGCCCGCTGAGGATGAGTTCCACGAAATCATTAAATTGAGATATCCCAAACTCATAGGCCATGCTTCCTCAATCGTCCGTGCGTACTCCAGAGTGCAGACTACGTACCGCGATCCGGCGCTTGCTTCGGAGAATGGCGTGTCCTTGCGTACTGTAACCCCGCGAGACCTGCTCAAGTGGTGCGATAGGATATCAGCTATTCTCACAAGCGCAGATACCTATACTGCCGAACAAATGGATGCTATTTTTCTCGAGGCATTGGACTGTTTCGCTGGCAGCCTCCAAAGCGAGCGGGCAAGAGTCAAGGTGATGGCAAGCCTTGCTGAAGAACTGCACATTGATCCTAAACGCCGAGATCATCTCCTTTCGCGGCATGAGGTATCTTATGAGCTCGAAAATGCAGGTTCTGGGAGCGGTCAACTCCGAGTAGGAAGAGTAAGACTACCAAGGCATCGGCCAACTGGTCCGCGAAATCAAGCATCTGCTGGCCGGACTTACTCAACGAATGATTATTCCTTACGCCTTCTCGAAAGAGTAGCAGTAGCCGTGGATCGCCGAGAGCCCCTTCTCTTGGTCGGAGAGACTGGCGTTGGTAAGACCACCAGTGTTCAATTTCTTGCAGACCAGATGGGACGAAAACTGGTTCCTTTCAACTTGTCCCAACAAAGTGAAAGCGCGGATTTGTTAGGCGGCTTCAAGCCCGTGAATGTGCGAAGCCTGATAATACCAATGAAGGACGAATTCGATGAGTTATTCGATATGACCTTTTCTAGGAAGAAGAACGCCCGTTTCGTCGAAATTCTTGGGAAGCGGGTTGCTAAGGGCGAATGGAAACGAGTCTGTCAGCTCTGGAGGGAAGCCCTTCGGATGGTAGACCAGGCCCGGCCAAAGCACGATTCCAACTCATCAGTAGAGCCTGACGAGGACCAACCAAAGAAAAGACGTAAAGTTGGCCATTCGGCACGTCCTTTCCCCGAGGCACGCTGGGAAAAGTTTGCATCGGACCTGAAAGACCTGGAATCGCGCATTGCCGCTGGAACGGAATCCTTTGCCTTCACGTTTGTGGAAGGAAATATCGTCAAGGCTGTCCGGAACGGAGACTGGGTTCTGCTCGACGAGATCAATTTGGCGTCTTCTGATACCCTAGAGGCAATTCTTGATCTTCTGAACAGTGGGCCTGATGGTGAACCTTCAATCCTACTAACCGAGGCTGGCAATATTGAGCGTGTTGTTGCTCATCCCGATTTCCGTGTGTTCGCCGCTATGAACCCCGCAACTGATGTGGGCAAAAAGGACCTCTCTCCCGGTATTCGGTCTCGCTTCACTGAAATATATGTGGAAAGCCCTGATGGTGACGCGAAGAGCCTGCGAAGCATCGTTCAGACTTACCTCGGTGGTGACTCCAGAGATCCGCTTCTCTCGAGGCTCTGCTCTGATGTGACCGATCTGTATATGGAGATACAGAGGCTCTCGAGGGCCAACATGCTTGTTGACGGGGCCAATCAAAAGCCGCATTTCAGCCTCAGGACTTTGACACGTACGTTAGTGTACGCTAGAGAGAAGTCGCCGTTATGTGGCCTACGACGAGCTCTCTTTGAGGGATTCCACATGAGCTTTCTTACGTTCCTAGACAATGTGTCAGAGAACTTGCTTGCCCCTATTATCCGTCAGTACCTCTTCAGAAAGCATGGCAATGTCAAAAGCGAACTCTCTAAACCCCTCCGAAAGCCCGAAGACGGGCGCGGCTACGTTCAAGAGGGGCATCATTGGCTTCGCCAGGGCAAATATCCCGTGCAAGACCAGGCCCACTATATCATAACTCCTTTCGTCCAGAGAAACCTTAATAACCTTATCCGAGCAGCGTCAACGCGGAAGTATCCAGTGCTGATCCAGGGGCCTACCTCGTCCGGTAAAACGAGTATGATCGAATATCTCGCCAAGAGGTCAGGCAACAAATTCGTCCGGATCAACAACCACGAGCACACAGACCTCCAGGAGTATCTGGGGACTTACGTATCCGGTCCGGATGGTCAGTTGAAATTCCAGGAGGGCGTTTTTGTGCGTGCTCTGAGGGAGGGTCATTGGGTTGTACTTGATGAGCTCAATCTTGCTCCGACAGACGTCCTGGAGGCGCTTAACCGGCTTCTGGACGACAACCGAGAACTTCTCATTCCCGAAACACAGGAAGTCGTACGGCCTCATGAAGACTTCATGCTCTTCGCGACTCAGAATCCTGCGGGGTTGTACGGAGGTCGTAAAGTATTGTCGAGGGCCTTTCGAAACCGATTCCTTGAGTTGCATTTCGACGACATACCGGTCGAAGAGCTCAACGAAATCCTGCATCGAAGAACTAACATCCCCGAGTCTTGGTGCAAACGGATTGTCGGCGTCTACAAGGAGCTTTCCATTGTTAGACAAGAAAATCGTTTGTTCGAGCAGAAGAGCTTCGCTACTCTACGTGATCTCTTCCGTTGGGCTCTTAGGAAGGCAGAAAGCACCCAAGATCTCGCCAATAACGGGTACATGCTATTAGCGGAAAGAGTACGGAAGGTTGAGGAACGCCAGATGGTGAAGGAGGTAATTGAGAAAGTCATGAGTAAAGGCGGTCCCCGCATCATAATCGATGAGCATGCTCTCTACGACGCGAATAACTCTCCCGAGATTCAGCTGTACAACAGCAAGCATAACGAGGCCCATGGAGTTGTCTGGACGAATGCTATGCGCAGGTTGTATGTGCTTGTAGCCCACGCTTTGCGTAATAACGAGCCTGTCTTGCTCGTCGGAGAAACAGGCTGTGGCAAAACGACAGTCTGCCAAATGCTGGCTGAGGCCTTCGACAAGGAGCTGAACATAGTGAATGCACATCAAAACACGGAAACGGGTGATTTAATCGGGGCGCAAAGGCCGATCAGGAACAGAGCTGCCATTGAAGAGCTTCTCCGCCAAGACTTGATTTCTGCACTGCGTGACCGTGTAGCACGCATCGATTTCGATGCTGACCTGGGGTCTTTGCTTAAGGAGTATGACGAGCTGGACGAAGAAGCTCGCGCGTCTGTACCCGCAGAAGTACAATCGCGTATCCAGGTCAACCGTACCAAAGCTGCTGCGCTATTTGAATGGGCTGATGGTAGTCTCGTCCATGCACTGAAGATGGGTCAATTCTTCTTACTAGACGAAATCTCACTTGCTGATGACTCAGTGCTTGAGCGATTGAACAGTGTCCTGGAGCCCCAGAGAACGATGCTGCTCGCAGAAAAAGGCCCTGTCGATTCACTTGTGGTCGGTGCTGACGGGTTTCAATTCATGGCCACTATGAACCCGGGTGGTGATTACGGAAAACGGGAGCTCTCACCCGCTCTGAGGAACCGTTTCACTGAAATTTGGGTGCCTGCTCTATCTGATCTTGATGATATTCTTCAGATCGTTCGAAGTAAGCTGAAGTCTTCGGCCGTCGGGTATGCACCTGTGCTCGTGTCATTCTCTCAGTGGTTCAGCCAGAAGTATAATACTTCAGCTGCTGCATCCATATCCATCCGCGATACTCTTGCCTGGGTCTCATTCATCAACCAGTTTGCCGATGCAGATCCCATTCATGCGATTGTTCATGGAGCCGCTATGGTGTTTATCGACACTCTGGGAGCCAATCCGGCAGCAATTCTAGCGATAAATCCGGCAGACATCGATGAAGAAAGACGACATTGTTATCATCAACTGGAGAAATTGGTTGGCGTCGATCTTACATCTTTCTATTCTACAGATGCCGAGATCGAAGTCACCTCGTCTCGTGTCGCTGTTGGTTCTTTCGAGCTTCCGCGTACCGCTGAAGCCGCTGGAGACCCCAGCTCTTTCTTCAGTGCGCGCACGACACGGTTGAACGCTATGCGCGTCGTGCGTGCATTGCAGTTGTCAAAGCCAATATTGCTAGAAGGCAATCCCGGTGTCGGGAAGACATCACTAGTCACTGCTATATCCAAGGCTGCCGGGAAAAGGTTAGCTCGAATCAACTTATCGGAACAAACAGATCTCATGGACTTGTTTGGGTCTGACGTTCCAGTTGAAGGAGCTCAGGCTGGATCCTTTGCATGGAGAGATGCGCCTTTCCTAAAGGCCATGAAAAATGGCGATTGGGTTCTCTTGGATGAAATGAATTTGGCTTCCCAATCGGTCTTGGAAGGTCTTAATGCATGTTTGGATCACCGAGGCGAGGTCTACATCTCGGAGCTGGACCAGACGTTTCAGAGGCACCCAAGCTTCCGTCTGTTTGCCGCTCAAAATCCTCACCATCAAGGCGGTGGTCGAAAAGGGCTCCCGGCATCGTTCGTCAATCGCTTTACTGTCGTATACGCGCATGTCTTTACTGCAGATGACTTGACGTTGATTTGCAGGCAAATATTTCCAAGCATCGATGAAGAGCAGACGCGCAGACTGATCAAGTTTGTTTCAGAACTTGACACCAATGTAATGCAGCGAAAGTTCGGTTCGCAGGGCTCTCCTTGGGAGTTCAACCTGCGAGATACCCTTCGATGGCTTCATCTGCTCACAGCACAAGATGGCTTGCTACCTTCTGGTACAGCAAGGGATTTCTTGGATACTGTTTTTCTTCAGCGATTTCGCAACGCGCACGACCAGCAGTGCGTATTACAGCTCTTCAGTAGCATATTTCCTGATGCGCGGGAACGCCAGAATTGCTACCATAACTTGAGCAGTCACACTATGCAAGTGGGCTTAGGACTTTTGCCTAGAAATGCTCTCAGAAGTGAGCAACTCACACACGGCCTACGATTGTCGAGGGCACAGTTGCCTCTAGTGGAAACCCTGATGATATCCATCCAGCAAAACTGGCCCGTCATCCTTGTCGGACCTTCCGGCTCAGGAAAATCAAGTCTCCTCAGGATGCTTGCCTCTGCAGCCGGTGCTGATCTAATCACATTCTCAATGAATGCGGATATCGACGCTATGGATCTTGTAGGTGGCTATGAGCAGGTGGATCTCTCTCGACAGGTTCACGGGTTTCTTTCGAAACTCAGGTCATTTGTCCAGTTGCGGCTTATCCATATTTCTTCCCATGGTCAAGCCGCCGTCTCTTTCCCATCGGCGGAGGCTTTGGAGCTGTACGAGCGCCTCATTTCATTCTCGGGTGATGATCTGAGTATCATCTCTCCTCTCGCTCAGCAAGTTCTCCAAAATGATCCGTCTGGAGAGGCACGGCTTTTGCTTGATAACCTCCAGTCCTTACTTGGTTCAACTAGAACGATAGAGGGCGCGCGATTTCAATGGGTGGATGGTATCCTCATACAGGCTTTGGAAGAAGGAAGATGGATCGTCCTCGACAACGCGAATCTTTGCAGCTCATCCGTACTCGACAGGCTGAATTCACTACTGGAGCCAAATGGATATTTGTATATCAATGAGCATTCGAACGACGATGGATCTGCACGGGAGGTAAAACCACATCCAAACTTTAGGATCTTTCTTACTATGGACCCTAAGTACGGCGAGCTCTCGAGGGCTATGCGGAACAGAGCGGTAGAAATTTCCATACTGCCCACGCAAAGCCCGCAAGAGGCCGCCTCCATCGAAATGTTACCGAGCTTTCCACTGGAGGCTTCGATGTATAGATACCGGAGCGTGGCAGAACTTGCCGAATCACACACTGCTGATCTCCAGGACGGCCTTGTCGGCCTGGCACTTGACCATGTTTCCGTGAACGACATTCCTCTCAACCACCGCTTCTCCGAGCAACTTGCAGAGGGCCTGGCCCTGACTGCTCGAACCACAACAGACAACGAAGAAACCCAGTCGGTGTTGTCGAAGTCCGTCGGTTTCAGCCCAGAAGCTTTGCTGCCGCTTCAAGATAGGTTAATACGGAGTTTCCAGGGCCTGCCTCCTTGCGGAGATCGGTTTCTGCAAAAGCTTATGGAGTTCTACTCCACGCTCGGAAGTAAGATATCTCCAGTGCAAGAGTTTGCCAGATCCCAACCGCTGCATCCGCTCAACAACGAGCCTTTGACTCATTACAACAGCGAGGTACAAGGGTATGCAGCTTGGCTTGCTGCTGCTATGGAATATCTGGCAGAGTCGAGAAAGATGGAAGAAGCTGCTCACACCCTGCGTCCTCAGCGAGGCGCCCAGTCTGCTCGACGTCAAGATAAGAACAAAATCCCGGGTTTCTTAGCGAAATCTGCTGCAGCTTTGTCCAAAGCGTGTGCCGATTTGGTAAGCACAGGGACAGTCGAACCGGGGATATTCAATCAACTCAATGGAATGTCTCTGTTATGGTGGTCGTTCTACCGGCTTGAATCTTCCACAAATTTCGACGAAGCCGCGTTTCAGGTTTATCTTATCCTGTTCCAAGAGGCTATGACTTCACTGCGTGCAAGCAATGCAGCTGGACAACTATTGACGGCCCTCAGTCAGGAACTATCGGTCTTCAACCCTGAGACCAGGTTGACTTCTGGACTTAGCATGGAGCGAATATGGACTGCTTTCCGGCCCGGAACTCCCCGAACTGCCGAAGAAGTCCGAAGCTTGCTGAGGCTAGAAACTTTAGCCGATCGTTTTGATAAGTCCCTGCAACGCTCAAATGCTTCTTTGATGCAGCTATCGCAGATTAGGCAGTCGTTGTTGCGGTCCTTAAGTTTGGTCACCTCGAACAACCTCCCCAGCATGAAATTTATACTGGAGCTCGAAGAAGCAGTTGAGTCTCTGGAGAAGGACCTTGTTGAGCAGCAACCGTGCCAAGTCTACTTCGAGGATGCATACGAGGGTCTATGTCAACTCCTTGACATTGGAGTGAATTCCTCTAGGTTAAATACCCAGAGAACATCGCAATTACGCGCAGAGCTCGCATTACTGGCACGCAGGCCTTCAAAAAGCACTCCCATTGCTGCTCAGGACAGCTGGACTCCGGACCTGGTTCTAAAGCACCTCGTCAACTATGCTGGGGTAACTGGAGCAGGTAAAGCCCCATTAGCACTTACAAATGCCGTTCAGGTATCTCTTCTCGACAAGATACAACTGCTCGACACAGTTCAGCTCGGCGATCTACACCAGTTTAAGGTTGAGCTGGATCTCCTCGGCGAGGAGTTGGCTGTCGATAGTTGGTCCCTTGTGCAGGATCAAGTTCATGCACTCGACCAGCACTTGGTTGTGTTGCTGAGCCATCTGCTTGATGCCCACCAAGACTTCATTAGTACAGAGACCGATCTGCCCAACGATCACTACTTCGGAAAGGTGTTTGACACGTTCCTTAAGCCTTGCAAGACGTACCTCGGCAGCGCTTGCGATACTTTAATGGAGAAGGTCAAGAATGCAGCTGAGGCTTGGACAAAGTTCGCTATTGGTGCGATTCTGCTCTATGTCCCTAACCGTCCCTTCGACCCCGCCCTTAGGCCTATTATCGAGCGCCAGCTATTCACTGAGAAGAGATCTTCGCTCCAAGTGAAGCTGGAGGCGCTCCGGGTATTTGAGCAATTCTTAACCGGTCAACTGTCGAACTTGCGGATGCGCCTCGTTGAGTCCGAAATGTTCCAGATGGGACAAGAACCTCCGATTCCAGCAGTAGCACGTCCTGATCGATCTGAGATGAATGAGCTCCAGGGTGAATTCATGAATATCCTGAATGTTTTGGGGCCTTATCTCAGAAACGACCTCATCAGTGACAAGTCCCTAATGAACAAGACCTTCCATGCAAACATCGCCCAAATCATCCAGCGCCTGCGCGGAAGGTACCGTTTCTACGACGACATTACTGAGCCTGTTGTAGGGTTATTGACTTGTTTTGTCATTGGTCTCACCCTTGGTTCACGCGCAGAATCCTTGGAAAGCATTCAAAGAACCCCTGTCACCTACTTAGCCGCACATACCCCTTTCATCAGCACAACGAGGGACATTGTTGTAGACGACTTCAACGACATTATGACAAGCAGCAATGCCGCTATCGACATCCGGCTTCATGCTTTGTATGGCTTCGCAGCCACCCGTAACTTAGGACCTATGGGTTGCCTGAGTCTACGGCAACGGGAGACCCTGAACGAGCTTTTTGCTAGCCTTTATAGCCAATGGAGAGAGAGGCTCAAGATGGACCAAGAAAGAGCCGCTGCTGAGTCGAGCTTGTACACTTTCCGGGGCTCCAAAGAGGATGAAGATGCAGCCATGGAGAAAGAGGATCTCGAACTTTTTCCAGACTACGAGGCCGAAAACGCCGAAGCACTCGGTCTACGCAACGAGAAAGCCAAACTGCAAGAGCTCACAGGAAAGTTGTGCGATATTCATCGATCGATCTTCGATCCAGATGTATCTGGAAAGCGAGCTCCCGAAATTCTGGAAACTTTGCTGAGGGAAACAGTGCAGTGGCTTGCAAGTGCGCCGAATGAAGAAGTACAGAAGGTTACTACCATGGAGTCTACGCTTCCTGCAATCTTCCTGACTCTCCACAGCAAGGCTCAAGCCTTGGAAATAACAGAACAGCATGGTCTCCATTATAATTTCTACTATGATCCGAACCTCGTCGAAGCTAAACGATACATCGCTCTGATCCGGAAGATACAGACGCGCTTCGGCGAGATTCAGAAGATCTGGCCCGAACATGCCACGCTCGAGGACGTACTACGTACATGTAGCGAAGCCCTTGCGTTCAGTCATCTAGAGCCAGTGGCCAAGTTCCTTACCAAGGGCGAAAAGTTACATGGATACATGTACGAATGGCAGAAGGTGGCTAGTAGGGAATATTCAGTCGCTCCTCTTTACGATGAAATGACGAGCCTCCTCATAAGCTGGAGGCAACTCGAGCTTAGCACATGGGCCAGACTTCTAGATCTCGAGGTGGAGAAATGTGCGAATCAGACCAAAGGATGGTGGTTTGTTGCATATGAAAGCATCATCGCGGCTAGCCAGTCTCTTGATGCCCCAAGCATGCGGACACACGCCGAAGGCCTTCTGAAAACCCTCGAAGGGTTTTTCGCATCAACTACCCTCGGTCAGTTCTATCAAAGACTTAGGTTACTGGAGCAGTTCGCTGCGCATCTGAGGTTGCTCATCCTGGATAATCCTAATCTACGTCCTGTTCACTTAGCTCTCGACAACTTCCTCAGGTATTTCACCAGATATGAGAAACCTGTTCAAGAAGCACTATCCAGGGGACGCCAGGGGCTTGAAAAGAACATGAAGGAAGTGATTCAGTTGGCAAGTTGGAAGGACACCAATATCGATGCTTTGAAGCAAAGTGCGAAGCGTTCTCACCAGAAGCTGTCTAAGCTTGTCCGAAAATTCCGTGAGGTCCTCAATCAGCCAGTCCACTCCATATTGTCCCAAGACCCGGCTGAGGAGGGACTGACCTATGAGCTTGCCCGACCAGAAGATGTTACAGCTGCCGCGGACCTCAGGGCTTTGCAGATCGGCGAACAGGAAGTTCAGAGCTGGGCAACCAGACCGACCAGATTCAAGAACTTGCCGGCGACATTGTCAATTATGCGTTCCAAAGCCACCCCGCCAAAAGATGCATATGATGGACATGAGCATATCAATGACTTCATTGGTGACCTCGAAAGCACCATAGTCCAACTTTCAAAAGAAACTCCGAAGACTCTTACTGAAGAGAACAAGGGTCTGGTCCAGCATCTCAAGACCAGAAAACGTCGCTTGTTTGCTGATACTTTGAGGGAAATGCGTCAGATGGGCTTCCAGTCTAACCCAGGTACAGACCTGCTCGCAAAGCAGGGTTCGTTCGCTGTTGTTATGGCTTCGCTACAGGCGCCTGACAATCGAAAGCTCCTGGGGTCCTCGTTGGCCATGGCAGAAAGCTATCTTCACAATACCCTAGGTCTCATGCCTCAAGTGAGGAATGTGGCCAAGGAGCACAATGCCGATCTTACGGGCGCGGAAGTTGCTCGTAGCATCGGCTATCTTGAGAGCCTTCTCCATACTATGCTCCGCCAACGAACAGTCATCGCTAAATCCTATAATGAATGCGAACAACTTGGCAACGCTCTACTTCAGACTAAGGACTTGTGGGCGCCTGACACCTACGAAATCTTCAAAGCAAAACCAAATGGTGACACTGAGAGATCAGCATTAAGTGAAAGGGTCGCGTGGCTTGCAGCTATCCTATCAGTTGGGGAGAAGGTCCTCGAATCTCAAGCTAAGCTAGGTAATCTGGATGTTTCCATCATTACCAGTACTTTCCGTACCTGGATCGAACAGCTTGAGGCTTTGCAAAATAGCTGCAATTCTCTGCCATATCTTCCCGCGGGAATCACATCCGATATGCACACTTCGATGGAGAAGGCAATGCGAGAACTGATGGAGAGCGTATCAAGCAATATCTTGCAGTGGATGAAGGACTTCCCTTTTGTTGCCAGCGTTCTCAAGCAAGTTCTTCCCTGGGCTCAGCCTGTCGCTGAAGAGAAGAATCCCGTTGGAGGCCAACCATTATCTCATCAAATCCAGGCGCTGAGCCAGCAGATACCAAGCGTCCTCGATCTCATCTTAGGTTCAATGCAAGATGTCGAGAAGGCCAACGCCACGCTTCCTTGCTCCAATGAGGATGCGGGATGGCTTACGAAAGCAGAACAGAGCATGAGCTCGGCTATCAAATCCCTTCACATGGCTCAGGTGGCTTCGGCGCTGAACAGTATCCTTAATCAGATTCGGTACTTGCCTGGGGATGAACGTAATAGTTTACGGGTCGTAGCAGCTTTGTTGGCCTCGGTCAGACCTATCTTGGACCAATATGCTGCCATTGCGCGACACACTATTCTGCGGTATCTTGGCCTGCATTACGCCATCTGCAAGATGACATACCGTCTTTCCAAAGTGTTTATACAGATCGGAACTCATGGATTCTGTACGCCTGCTGAGCAATCGGACGAGAAGATGGGCAAAGACGACAAGCTCGAGGGTGGCACCGGCCTCGGTGAAGGTGAAGGCGCAGAAGACATCAGCAAAGATATCCAGGATGATGAAGACCTAAGCGACCTTGCGCAGCAGCCTGACAACAAGGACAACAAGGATGAGATTGAAGATGAAAAGGACGCGGTTGATATGGCAGACGAGGATATGGAAGGGCAGTTGGATGACGAAGCCGAGCAAGAAGACGAAGGACAAAATGGTGATGAAGAGGATGATATTGAAGAAGAGATGGGCGATGTTGATGATCTGGGTCCTAGCACCGTAGACGAGAAGATGTGGGATGATGGGCAGCAGGACGCGGAGAAGGACAAAGAAGGCGACGAAAGCAAGGGTACAACAAATAATGAAGAACAGGTTGCTAAACAGGACAAAGAAGGGGATCGTGAAGAAGGGCAGGATCAGGAACAGGAGGAAGACATGGATGCAGAAGCTGGTGTTGATGAGTCGGAGGAAGTTGGCCAAGAAGAAATGGAACA
The DNA here is from genome assembly GCA_019775845.1 of Myrmaecium sp. VS I D KN 1. NCBI lineage: Eukaryota > Fungi > Ascomycota > Dothideomycetes > Valsariales > Valsariaceae > Myrmaecium > Myrmaecium sp. VS I D KN 1. The sequence continues at coordinate 1,154,867 of JADQAV010000002.1, read as the reverse complement.
AACAGATCCCCACCTCCAGGAAGAGCAAACCCTGGATCTACCTGAAGACCTCGATATGGGTGGGGACGAAGGAAAAGAGGATGATGACATTTTAGGCAGCGACGACGATACTCTTGGGGAACTGGAACCTGAAGAAACGGAACAGCAGGATGAGAACGCAGAAGTTGAGGACGGCTCTGAATCCCCCGCCCCTGCAGACCCCGACGCCATCCCGGAGGACGAAAATGCAGCAGAGAGCGTCGACCAGGACCTTCAAGAAGTGGACGATCACCCTGATGAGGAGCAAGATCAACAGAACGAGCAGGATGAGCAGGCCGTTGACGAAGATTTGACAACCGCTGATCGCAAGCCGGATGAAGACGAGAAGGGTGCTGACGAGGCTGCTGAAGCTGGAACTGGAATCGAAGCTCAGGAGGATGCTCAACACGATCAAGACAATTCAACAAGCGCAGTTCAGCAGGATCAGGGCACTCAAGGTGAAGCCGCCGAACAGGATAACACCGCAGGCGAAAAGGGCACCAAACAAGCTCCGCAGCAAGAAGCAGCTGGACGCGATGAAGATCTCCAAGATGCCCCTGAAGCAAACCCGTTCAAGAAGCTTGGCGACACGCTGGAGAAATGGTATCAGCAGCAGCGCCAGATTCAAGAAAGTGCCGAGAAAGACGAGTCTCAGGCCCGTGAGACGATTAAGGACGTGGACATGGCAGATGCCGACTTCGAGCATCTGCCCGACGAGCATACCGAGCACGACACGCAGGCTTTAGGAACCGCTACCGAGGAGCAGGCCAAGGCGTTGGATGAGGACATGGCACTTCCGTCCAACGAGCTACCCGAGCACCCTCTGGAAGATGTCATGGACACTGCTGAAGAGGAGTTGAAAGAGGACCAAGCGATGCAAGATGTGGAGCCTACTCAACAAGAGCGGAAGCAAGAGGAAAGTGGTCAGTCCGCCGCCTTTGTTGGCCAACCAAGGGACTTCAACTACGACGACGAAAACGGCGGCATCGCAGACGAAGAGCAAGAATCTGATTCCGAAGTCTCGGAGGTCGACCACCGATTGGAAGCCACTCACATCGACGGGTCCCTTGTTGATGCTCCGCGAGATGTGGAATCCGCTCGCGCCCTTTGGACGCGCCATGAGTCCTCTACTCGCACGCTCTCACAATCCCTAACGGAGCAGCTGCGCCTCATCCTCGCCCCGACTAGTGCAACGAAACTCCGGGGCGATTTCCGCACTGGCAAGCGGCTGAACCTGAAACGCATCATCCCGTACATCGCCTCAAGCTACAAGCGTGACAAGATCTGGCTTCGCCGAAGCCTTCCCAGCAAGCGCGCGTACCAAATCATGATTGCGGTTGATGATAGCAAGTCCATGGCAGAGTCACGCTCCAGCGAGCTGGCCTTCGAGACGCTTGCTCTTGTCGCTAAGGCCTTAGCCATGCTGGAGAGCGGCGAGCTCTGTGTCGTTGGCTTTGGCAGTGAAGTCCGCGTGGCGCACTCGTTCGACAAGCCTTTCACATCCGATTCCGGCGTTGACGTTTTTAGGCAGTTCGGGTTCCAGCAGGACAAGACGGACGTGCGGAATCTGGTCCAGCAGAGCATCAAGATCTTCCAAGAAGCCCGGATGAGGGCCACGGGCGCGGGTGCAGAGCTCTGGCAGCTGCAGCTCATCGTCTCCGACGGCATCTGCGATAGCCACGAGGAAATCCAGAGGTTGGTGCGGCAGGCGCAGGAGCAGAGGATCATGCTGGTCTTCGTCATCGTCGATCCCGCGGCCCTGAGGGCGGAGAGTGAAAGCGAGGGGCAGTCCAAGCAGAGCATTCTTGATATGCAAAGTGTGGACTTCACGCCTGAAGGTAAAGTGGTCAGGTGGAGATACATGGATCGGTTCCCCTTCCGATGGTATTTGGTGGTCAGGGACGTGAAGGAGCTGCCTGGCGTGCTGGCGACGGCGTTGAGGCAGTGGTTTGCGGAGGTGGCGGACTCTTCGGCCGCTTGATCTATCGTGGCTCAGGTTGCTGCTATGCTGCATTTGCTGGACGTCTGGCGTTTCCGGTGGGCTCTGCACTGTTGGCGCACTTGAGGCAATTAAAAGTGACTTTCAGCATATCGGTCTTACATTTCTTCAGGGAATCTATAGTATATGTAACATGATCTCGTATTTGTTCTGTGTATGGTACTGTATGTATATAAAAGCACACTGATGACCAGTTTCGGGCCGTCAATCGCTTAGACAGTGACTAATTGCAGCACGTTAAATATAGTATAGAGGTACTCAGGTCTTTGTATATTACCTACCTAGGTGGTGAGGTTAGGTGTACCGGAATGGACATCGGATCGGCCCAACAGGACAATGCCGTAGGCTTACCTAATCCTCAGTTCCTGCCTTACCGACGGACGGTGATCAGGCACGTCAGGTCAAGGTACCTGGGTACCACTACTACTAGCAGTACATACCTACCAGCAGGTCCAGCTGTCCGCAGTACCTCAGGATCCCACCCGTCGAAGCTCTCCGACTTCCACTCCTTTTCCCCCATTTCCTTGACCTGCCAATCACGACGTCTCGTGCACGCGTCGGCTAAACAGTATCATTGTACGACTGCCAATCCGTCCCAGCGCCGCCGCTTACCTCTTGCGCGATGATCCCCGACATCCCAGGCCACAAAGCACCGCCCGAGATCCTGTCCTATCTGCAAGACGAGGTAGCACTCCTGCTCGGCCGCAGGAACCGCGGCTTTCCTGGCGCGCAGCCTGTCTCCTTCGCGCGCCGGCATCTCCAAGAGCTCTGCGAGCGCGACTACTATCTGTGCGAGAAGACGGATGGGATCCGATGCCTCCTCTACTGCAGCATCGACTCCAACGAGCGCGAGGTGCACTACCTGATCGACCGAAAGAATGACTTCTACCTCATCAATGACCTCCACTTCCCGCGCATGGGCGACAAGACCTTCCAGTCCTTCCACGAACCGACCCTCCTCGATGGCGAGCTCGTAGTGGACACCGTCAAAGACCGCGACGGCACCACCACCCACCGCCTCCGCTATCTCGTCTTCGACTGCATTGTCCTCGACAAAGACCCGCTCATGGATCGCCGACTCGACATCCGCTTGGGAAAGCTCCGCTCCTTCTTCATGGAGCCACACAAGGAATTCTGTCGCGCGTTTCCTCAGTTCGCCGCGAAGATGCCCTTTGAGGTCATGGCAAAGCACATGGATGTCGGTTACGTGTTAAGTTATACTTTCAAGGAGAAGCTTCCCCGACTCGAGCATGGGAATGATGGTCTCATCTTTACCTGCAAGGATACGCCGTACGTGTTCGGCACCGACGAACATATCATCAAGTGGAAACCGCCGCATGAGAACACAATAGACTTCAAACTCGATCTCGTAGAAGACAGTTTCCCGCTGTACGATCCGATGGACGGGGGCGGGCCTGTTCCCGACTACGATGCCATGCCTACATTTCGCCTCTTGGTCAATCACGGGAACAACGAACATGTCCCATTCGAATCCAACCTGTTCCTTACTCCGGAAGATTGGGATGCGATGAAGTCGCTCAACGAGATCTTGGACGGGAGAATAATCGAATGCTACCGCACGGCGGAAGGCAAGTGGCGTTTCAAAGCGGAGCCGGACGGCACACCTCGGTTCAGAGACGACAAGAAGGAAGCGAATCACATCTCGACGGTGAGGAAGGTGCTGGATTCGATCGCGGATGGCGTCACGGAAAAGGAACTGCTGGAAGCCGAGCGGAGTATCCGAGCAGCCTGGAAGATGCGGGAGGAAGAGACGAAAAAGAGAAAGGCGGGTGAGCAGCTGGGAGCTGGAATGGAGAAGAGGGTCAAGGAGGCCGCATAGTATCTCGCGTTGCCTCGTCCGGTCTTGGTACGATAGGGGAGTACTGCAATATTTTTTGGATCATGGACTTGGGGCAAAACTGAGGTAAGAGGATCGACAGCGATTCGGTGTATAATACATCCGCACCCCGCGATTAGATTTGGAAAGGCTTCATGCGCGGAAGCGGAGAGGAAGAGGGGGGCTGGAGTGCTCAACCGCATCGCGTTCTTTCTTCTATACTTTTTTCTTCACTTCTTTCTCCCTGTCGTACTGTACGTAGGGTGATTCACTCTTCCATTTCTTCCTTTCGAGATACCCCGCGCGGCAATGGGCTAGCAAAATACAGTAAAAGATTTGACCGAGCTTAGGGCTCATGGTCTCTTTCCCATCCCATCCTTTCTTTTCCTCTCCTTTAAGGACTTGTCAACTTGTTTCTGGAACGAGTGGAATCCGTCCGTGCATCGACATACAATGCTGCAGCTCGAGGATCCGGGAGCGTGACCAACCTTTCAGGATCTATGGAGGAAGGAGAAGGACGACAGTAGACAGGCTACCGAAGATTCGTCATCCTCTTCGGCGCATACGATTTCCTTTTTTCCTCATTTTTTATTCGTTTTTTCTTGGATTTTTATATTTATTTTCCATCTACTTTTCCCTCATGTTCTATTAGAAAAAGCCGCAGACGAAGAAGATAAGGAAAAAGGCGAAAGAGTATCGTAGACCCATACTGATTTCCAACTACTGCGTCGGATAATTAGTTATATTAAAGGGCAACAGTGAGCAGAGCGTAAGCAGAGATATGGTATGGATAGAAGTGGCCGTATTTCAGAATGTACAGCAACGTCTCTTTCGTACATGGCTGTTCGAGATGTATAATAAACGGCGTCTAAAGCACACGACTGAATCCGTCGTAGGGAACAGGGAACTGACATAAAGGACGGAATAAGTATGGAAAGGGAGGCGAAGTACTACAGTACCTACGGGTATCAGAATACGGTAGGTCCGGCATGTCTCCTTCCTCCCCTGAACCGTTCGTTCTTACTACTTTGCCCTTCATCACGTGGTAAAATGCACAGGAAGTTTCAAGTAAGATAGATACCTACTACTAGGTAATAGATGGTTGAATAAAATCAATGATTGAACAAAAAGATAAAAAGAACGTATGAATCCCAAACCCCAATGTAGTACATACATGAACGTAAACGACCCCCGCCGTCGTCCATTCCAACCTAGACCGTTCACACATGACCAGGATATGATCGAGATGCCCCTTGATCAATATCCATCATCATCGTCCTTTGACTAGGGGAAGAACCGCCAGGGTTCACTCCCCAAAGGAAAAACGAACTTTTAGGTCTCTTTCTTTCTTTCTTTCTAAGGCTCACGTCCACTCTTTTATCTCTCTCTCTCATGGGTTTTAGCCCTTGGCGAAGGGCAACCTTTTTCGAAACGGGAAACGACGATGCTATGTGTCTGCTTCAAGATACATATAGAAACGTTTTTTATATAATGTCTCCCAGGACGACGTGCTGGATGAGCTCAATGGGACCGCTGCTGACAGGGCCAATGTCGTTCAAGTAGCACGACGAACAGCGGCGGAAAGTTGCTTATCGCTGAACTATGTATAAGCTCATGATGTCCTATTCGAGTCACTAGAGGGTGGATGGGTGGAATTGTCACTTACACGTCCTCTCCGACCTGTGCTAACCTGCTGCTGCTGCTGCTGCTGGGCTGGTATATATTGCATCGGATACTGATACATTTGTGGGTTCATAACGCCTCCGTAGGCCGGCTGAGCAAAGTTAGCCTGAGGCATCATTGGCGAAGCTGCCATGGCGGATGGGGCCAAGGGAGCCGAGCCCATCGGCGATGGGGTCACGTTGCGGAACGCGTCAATCGAAACGGCCGGGCTGCCATAGCCGCTAAGCGGCGGGTAAAATGGTCCCGGGCGGGACGCCGCCAGCATGGCCTGCTGGTACTGCAGTTGTTGAGGCCCCAACGCGGACATAGGCATACCGGCAGCCCCGTATACAGGTGTACCCATGCCACCAATTTGATAGTGGTCGAAGCCTCCAGACTCCATGCTTGCCGTTCGCTGGAGCGTCTGAGCGTCCAGAGCAGGTGCGGGCATCCCAGGATAGAATTGACGGTTCATTTGATCTGCGTTCGTCAAGGGCATGTCGTTGTTTGCGGGGGCCTGTTTAGAGCCTGGCCGCGGACCTTGCGAAGAGTCGCGTCCACCATGATTATCACGGCTATTCTGGCCACCACGAGTAGGGAGGTTAACCTCATCCATCAAGCGCTTATAACCTTGGGACGGTTGGGCCTTGATGCGGATCAGAACGCTACGGACATTTGCGACAACTTCCGATCGAATCTGCTCATCCAGAAACGGTGTTGTTAAAACTTTGAAGATGAAAGTGGCACCGCACGACTGGTCGCTGAGGATGTCTTCCAGAACCTGGTTGTTCGGTGAAAAAAAGAGAGCTTTGAGAACGACTTCACGTGCATCAGGCTCGTTGCGCTGGTTTATAATCTTCAACACCGTCAGGTAAGCCACCTTGTGGGTGCAGAGATGTACAAGGTGAGGGACAAGCCGAGGTGCTAAGACAGAGCGGCGTTTTGGGAAGGTACAAGTATCCAGGAACCAAGTCAACAAAAGAGCTCCGTTTGTGTTTGTGGCGAGCTGGACACTGTGTAAGGAGATGGCTGCCGCAATCATGCGTTGCTGGTCTTTGGTCGCATGATGACTCTCTAAGCACGCCCGCAGAGCTCTAGCACCGAATCTGTTCTGGGCGAGGTCCCATAGACGGCTGAGCATGACGTCGAATATGAAGCTGTTGAGGGGATAGCCGTAACGCAAACATCCTTGCATGACATAGTTGCCGAACTGGTCGAAGAACAGAGCTTTTCCGTAAGGACGGAGGCTATCCACAACCATCTGCATTAGACGCGGTGTCCTAGCAACGTCGATGATCTTCTGTGCTGCCCATGTGCCGTTTTTGTGCACGCCAATTTCCGCAAGGTGAGGGGCGATGCGCTCCAACATGGCCTCCTTTACGCTATCAGAGCAGTGCTCGAAGAGCTTCTGCACTACCGTGTTACCAAGATAGTCCGAAGACAGCTCCGCGATTTCTGGCAACATGCTCATGGCGATCTCCTCAATCTCGGCTTTCTCGCAAGAATGGTTGTCAATCCTCTTGCGGATATCTCGCAGTTTTGGAGCGTCATATACACGGTTATGACTGGGCTCGGGAATGCTAGGGATCTCATCTTCATAGCTATCGTTCTGAATTGCCGATTCGACCATCGATGAGATGAGACGCTGCTCTTCGGGGGTGGCTCCGAGCTCGGAAACAATCTCAACGATATCATCCCGAATCTCTGGAAGTTTGGGGGTAGTCAAGAGGACAGGCGTACTGTCGGCGCGAGCACCGTTGGCTTGCACCCTCGCCGGCCCACTTGCGCCGTCCAAACTGCCGTCGCCATGGGCCTTGGAGTTGGGATCGGGACTCGGCGAGGGGTATAAGCCGTTATGGCCTGGAGTGGCTGATGCACTCGGCACCTTCGCGTAACCAATTCTAACTGGTCCGGCCCCAGGGAAGATTTCCTTGCCATTCAACTGTGACTTAGCATGAACGGCACTGTCCAAGTTCTCGAAGTTGACGAAGCCGCAGTTCTTGTGAGTTAGGACCCGGGTTGACTCGATTGGTCCATAGGCACTGAAGATAACGTTGAGAGAGGAGACGGTGGTTGAGGAAGGAATATTGCCAAGCCATAAAGCTCTGGTAGGACCTTCCAGAGTATTTTCATCTCCTCCAATCTCGGTGGTCGGTTTGCCGTTTAGCTGCAATCCCTGCACGGCCTCCGTGAGGCCATTGTACTCGTTCTCCTCATTCAACGACAAATCGGCTGCTGTGATGCTATTGTCAAGGCGAGAAGGTGTCGGCAAGTAGCTGCGCATAAGGCGAGTAGTAGGAGAATCCAGAACGCCAGCTGTGCGTGCTCTGGGGCGATTAGTGGTGACATAGTTGGCAAACGCTTGCACATCCAAGTTATGCTGGCGTACACTCTCATTCAATGCTGCCAAGGCAGCAGCCTCTGCAGATGGAGTAACCGTGCCACTTGCTGGATAGCCGTAAAGCTCCTCTTCCTCCTCAGCGTACTTCTCTTTCGCGTTGACGGAATAAGACCGGAAGCGATTAGCATTTTTCAAGGCTTCAGAATGTAGCTGTGCACTACGCTGCTGCTCGAGAAGTAGTTCAATCGACGAAGGACCTAGTGTCGCGCGAGGCTGCTGAGGAGTGTCCACAAGCCCTAGATAATCAAGAGTTTTGACATCGCCATCGGCAAGTGATTCACGCGAGAAGTTGGACTGAGAAGGCGAAGTAGGTCCGTTGCTCGGCACAGACGCAATACTATGTAAGGTCGTTGATCTTTCACGGCCGCTTGACCAAGGTGCCGAGAAGAGTGACGATCCAAAAGGCGAGGTGCTGCCTGTTGCAAAGCCCGGACGTTGTGGCATTGAACCTGCTCTGAGCCGAGATAAGAGAGCGGCCGAGGTTTTGGCATTTGTGGCAGAGCTACCGAAGTTGTTGGTCTCCGTCGGCGTGCTTGAACCCGGACGGAACGGACTGGTTGAGGGGGTCGGTCGAGACGTTTTGGGTTGGAGCAAAGACTGCGATGGAGGGAGTCCACTCAATGTCAGTCCCGCACTGAACCTGGACGGCAATGTTCCAGCTCTGCCCCTGCGAGTCCCAGTTTGTGCGGAAGCGATATCCGCAGCAGGTGCGTTGAAATCGGGGAAGCTGTCGGCATTGGGAGACTCAGGAATTGTCTCGCGAAGAGGCGTGGAGCCTCCGCTGGCTGGAGGTCCCCAGATTGGAGGCGTAAGACCTTCCTGGGCCTGGATTTCACGAGCTCTGTCATCATTTCACATTAGCGATTGCGGTAGCCATGGGGGATGATATACGAACCGCTTAGAGAAAAGTCTATTAGAAGGAAACTCATGGGAAGGAGAGCCTGCCCCTAGCCTCATGCCGCCAACAGCGTTAGATGTGTTGTTGGAAGTCATAGGGAACCTTCCCGAGCCGCTGGATGGTGGCTCGATAGGAGAGGTGGCCGCGGTCGAGGACCCTGAGCGCGGAGCTTGCGGAGCTAGTTGCGGAAGATAGTTCAGATTTATGTGATGCTCCGGTCTGGATGACGGTCCCATTATATATTACAGACTAGCCGATTACTGTTTGAGAAGCTTCCGAGCTGACGAGGTATATCCCGTCGTGGCCGTTCTAGTTTCGAACCAAAAACAGCGGTAAGAGGGTGGTCGGCGTCGGCTAAAGGAGGGCAATCGCAGCTGCAATATGCCTTAAGAGGCCAGATATGGTAGTAATATGCAGTCCGCTCGATCCTAGACGGAAGTCCGAAATGCTTATGGGGATGACGACTCTGGCCAAGCCAGCCCTACAGTTGTTGTGAATCGGAAGAGGAGCTTGGACGACGATCGGACCACACGGAGGACCGTATGCCAGCAAATATCCGAGGGCTCAGATAAAGAGACAACTGATGCTACAAACCCGCAAAACCACCTTGGCTCCAAGCTGCGCGTGTACCGGCTCGCGGAGAAAGGATACTGTATTCGCGTCGAGGAGGACCTCTACGAGCGACAAGGGCGATGTAAGCAATCGAAGCGGTTCGAGTCGAGCAAGGACGGCGGAGGAGCGGCAACACGATGCGTAAGAGGAGAATTGCTGGTTTGGAGAAACGGCCGTTCGCTCAGCAGGACGGATGGAGAGGTTGGGCGGTCCGGAAGGGGGGCTGTGAATAAGATACAAGAACCGGAACTGCGTCTCCGCAATAGACAAGCCAGAAGACACAGGCCTGGAGAAAGGACAGATAGTATTACGAATACGGCGTGAGAGGAGTGCAAGAGAGAGCGTGTTATGGACGAGAGAGAGGTGGCAGGAGGGCGAAAGGGATGGTTGTTGATCGGTAAGTAAGTAGCGGTGGTGTTGCAAGGTTCTGGGTCGGAAGAGGGAGCCGTTGATGGAGCGAATCGATGGCGGCGCGCGCGGACAAGGTCAGGGCAGGCACGCAGGCAAGGCGGAGCATCATCGTCAAGCCGGTCCGCTACCTACCTACAGTACACAGCACAGCAACCAAAGCTACTAACGCCCGTCACGTATATTTAAAAGTTTACGCCCCTCGGAGTCTCAAATCGCAAGCCGGAACCGCACAACATCAGCGGCGCCGAGTGGTGAACTTAGAAGGAAAACAATAGTAATTGAGCAAATAGTATGCACTACTACGGGTACAAACTTCCCTCTCCCCCCTCCCCCCCTCCCTCCACAGGTACAGATGGACATCCTCCCGGTCGAACCAGGAAGAAACGAAGCACGCGAGCAAGGGGAGACGCTATTCTTTGTACGTACGTTCGTACCGACCCTTCCTATTCATTAAATTTATCTGCTCCCTATTCAAACAATAAGTGTCCTCCCTCCGTCCTTCATCGGCTGTAATCGGTCGTTAGCAAGCCAATTCAAGCTGGTTCAAGCGGAACCTCGGCGGACGCGGTGTCGCGGGCCTGACTGGTCGTGCGAAGTTGCCATCACGAACCTGAAACACGAGAGGGCGCTTCCAGCATAACAATTCCATCCCCGTACCGCGGGTCATCCACCGCCGCTCGCCTCCAGCTGCTTCCGCTACATTACCGAAGTCCACCGCACCGCAGAGCAATATGACGCGGACTTGAAGTTCCAGAGTTTAGCGTTGGCATCAACTTTGGCTTTCCCCAGACATCCCTACTCCCCGACAACAAATTGCTCTGCCTCCCCAACTGTGCTGCTCACGCTTCTTATCACGCTTCTTAAGGTAGTTCATGTGACCGTCTCGGAGCGGACTATCAAAGCCCTTCCCCAAATAGACCGTCGCCCTCGTCTTCGAGATCGCAGGTCACGGCAACGCACCACCACCACCACTAAGTTATGAAATACGACCGCCCGCTTCAAGGCAATTGCAAAGGATAGGAAATAGCCTCGGAGCAACAGGCATATGTGCATACATACGAGCACAGCATGAATGACAGCACCCAATCCGAGCTCTCCTCCGCTCACGCACAATTTGGCCTGGCATTCGTCAAAAGAAAGTATTCTGTTCCATCTGGCCTGTACCGTACTACCTACATAATAGTTTTTGTGTACCAGTATACACATCATGTCTATAGTATTAACGTGGGTGAACCTGTAGACACCCTCCCCACAGAGGCGTTGGGACGAGGCTCCGTATGGGATGTGTGACTAAACCTGGAAGCCTCTGGTCGCCGTGGCTTGAACCAAATCCTCCAGCCTTGTCCTGGTCAGAGAAGCCCTCGTCTTGTTTACGATCGGCCGAGGCGTCCCTGGTTACCCTTCGTATGCGGACTAGCGTGAACTGCGGGAGCTCGTCGCGGACGATGAGCAACTTGCGTCGCGCGTCTCTGCCTTGGCGCCTCACCGTCACCTTCCTCCAGGCACCCCGGAAGTCTCCCGCGTACCGACAAGCTGCACGCAGGATACTCCCGGATTCCTGCGCACCCGGTTACGGCACACTCGTGTCTCCCTGGGCTTATTCATTTCTCTCTCCGCAACGAGCACCTTCCTATCGCCTAGGCGTTTTTACTAGGCCGTAGCCATATTGGAACCTCCGACATGACGGACAGCGAAACGCGCGACGTCTCCGTTCCCGACGACGATGACGCTTCGGAGAGTCCGTCAAGTAATGACGAGCCATCCATGGTGGTTTCGCGCGCGCGACGGTCTAATGCCGGAAGCCGCATGTCTATTCTACTAGCACAAGCTCGCGAAGACGACCTGGGACTGGAAGAGGACGAACAAGCTAAAGAATTCTACGACGAGTCACACTGGAAAGAGCTACCAGATGATGAAGAGTTCGAAGATGCGGATGATCAGGGGGATATTCCGCTGGAATCCTCTTCCGACGAGGACGAGGACGAGGGTGACGAGGACGAGGAAGCTGGCGAGAAGGCCTTGCGGAAAGAGGAACGCGCAGAGAAGCTCGCAAAGAAGCGCAAGGCTCAAGATCCTTTCTCCCAACTCCTTGCAACGCGAAAACCCACCAAGAAACCCAGAGCGGATACCCCTTCCACGTCGCAGACCCCTACCACGCCCGTCGAGCCCACATCTCGGCCGCGAAAGAAATCAGAGCGAGCTTCCTGGCTCCCGACACAGGAGGATGGTCCAGTTCGTACCTCGTCACGAAAGTTGACTGTAAAGAATAAAGAAATGATACACGAACGGCTGAAAGAGAAGGAGCAGCATCGACTAAGCACGGTGGCTATAATGCGGGCTGCAGAAGAGCGGAAAAGAGCAGCAAAACCGAAAGTCGTGCTGACGCAGGAGGATCGCCTAGCGGAAGCGAAAAAGGTCGAAAAGCGAAATAGTAAAAGCTTGAATGCTTGGGAGCGGGAAGAAGAACGGAAAGCGACCGAGCGTCAGGCACGCCTCGACGCTTTGAAGAATCGCAAGCTGGACGGGCCATTCATCAGATTCTACAGTGGCCCAGGCATATGGAAAGATGATAGGCTTATCAGGTCGGGCAGGGATGCCAATAAGGAAGAACTCCAGAAACAAATCGAAGAGGCCGAGCGGGAGTGGGAAGCTGCTAAGGATGCAGCAAAACAATCTGTGGTACCACAGAACGTCTCCATGCGCGGGAATGGAGCTGACGAGGTGTCTCCTTTTACGGACTTGCAGAAGCCATCCGCCCCGCCGCCCGAGTTGCCTCCTCCCCCAGCGTCACTCTCAGAACCACCTCCAACGAGCATAGCTTCGATGCCGGAGCCGGGAGCTTCGACAGCAGCATCATCCTCTTCACATTCAGCGCCACCTTCTACAGCCGCGTCTATACCTCCGTCATCAGGACCGGCTACAATTATCCGGCCTCCACCGTACACCAACATCATGTTTGCACCTCCAGAGATGCCGGGTCTTCTATGGGGGATCGATGATTGGGCAAATCCGAATGCACCTAAACCGGCCACGCCGCCTCCCGAACCTTCGACACAGCCTGTTGTGGCCGAATCGTCAAATCCTATAGTTCAAAACCTAGATCTGCCCACCTCCCAGCGCGATTTGAGCACTGAGTCCCACGCCAAACCAGCATCCACCGCTCCTCAACCAGGCCCCGGCCATGCCCACTTTGCGACCCCCAAAACTTCTGATACTTCTCCTGCACCTTGTTCACGTCCCATGCTGGAACTTGCAAGTCGAACTCTACTCACCCTCGAGAACTTTCCAGCTCTCTCCGCCTACAGTGGCTCCAGCGGCGGTGGCCGTGTCAAAGCATCTACCGACAAAGACATGCTTCTGAGCGCTCTCTTCAGCGTCCTACCGTCTCCACCGTCATCGCCAGAACCCGAAGCGGAGAATGCCTACGACCGTTACTCGGATGTAAGCGCGGCATATAATCCTAACACGCCCAACTACGTCCCTCCAACCCGCTTGACCATCAGCCGACATGCCAGGAGCACAAATATGTGCGTCGTCACGTCGAAGCCGGCGAGGTACCGGGACCCCGTCACAAAACTGGGGTATGCCGATCGCTGGGCGTTCGGATGTCTGCGACGCCTGGTCAAGGGTGAGTTCCGGTGGAATAAGGTGCTGGGCTGCTATGTCGGGCTGGCCCCTCCGACGACTCCTCCCGCTACGGCGACCAACGAGTCGAAGATCGATGCCGATAAGGCGCAAGGCAGTGAAGGAGCAAAGGAAAAAGCGGAACCGAAGGCAGCGGGCTGGGACGGCACGCCTGCAGCAGGCGTACCATCGGGCTTCGCGGACCCAAGTAAGGTAAGGAGCTTGCAGGAGCTGGAGGAGGAAAGGAAGGTGGAGGTGGAGAAGCTGAGAAGGGAGCGGGAGGAGAAAGAGAAGATCGAAAGGGAAAAGATGGCGGCCCAGCAGCAGCAGCAACAACAGCCACAGCCACAGCCGGCTGGACAGCCATCGTTCGGCGGACAGCAACCTCAGCATTATGGACAGGGATTGCAACACGGTATTGCCGCTGCCCCTCCTAGCACGAGGCCGTTGGGGCAACCCCAAAGTCAGCAGCCTTTTGCACAGCCACCGCGGCCGATGCAACATCCGTTTCAGCAGCAGCAGCAGCAGAAGCAGCAGCAGCAGTAGCAGCAGCAAGCGACTGCTATCATGGAGTGAATCTCCATATTCATGATGAAAACGACAAATAGTTACCACAGTTGAACCAATGGGTTCGTAAGGACGAACGAGAGAGAACGAGAATTACAGAGATACCCCCCCTTTCCAAATCGATCCCTTCCCCTTCGAAAGCGATTATGGAGGGAAAATGCCATTAGGGACAGACAGATCGCCCTGTACGAATATCACGAATAAGAAAGCATGGTCTGCTGAGCGCGATACCTCATCAGCACATTTTCATTAGTAAATAACTGAAAGAAGGGTATCTTGCACATGTAACCGTGCTAAACCCCTGGCTTTGTGCTTGCTTATTCATTCTATCTCCAGTGCAGCGGATGCTCGGTGTGCTAACAGAAGCCGGAGAGAATGATACCGGCTATCTCCATGTGTAAGGCAGAGTGAAAAAACAGCTGAGAGTGGTTGCGGCGTGTCAGGGCAAGGAGTGAACATGTCAGGTAGGAGGAAGTGCGAGTGACGATGGGTAGACAGAAGTAAGGAACAGTGAAAACCAGGAGGGCTATCATTCGGCAGGCAAGAGGCGGCGTCGTTGGCTTCGTCAAAAGTCGGATTCGGTCGGTGATGGCTGTAGCTCTGGTCGCTCATGGAAGGCGTCAACCCTGCGGAGGGAAAATAAGAGAAGACGTGCGTTTTCGTATGCTATGCAAGGTGCAGGTCCGACCGACAGACAGAAGAGAAATGCATGATATCTCATAACGCCAGCATCGTTCCCCAATCGTATGAAAAATCTTGTGGATCAGGCGGAGTACGGAGATGTACATGAGAATTTTAATGCCGCTTCCGTCGGCTTTCCCGCCACCCTGAACACAATGCTCCAAATGAACCGTGTAGCCGTCCGAACCCGCATCTTGACTGGAAACATCAAAAGCTTTTCGTCCCTTACTCCTTCTTGTTCTTCTTCGCACCCTTGGTCTTGGCCGTACCGCGGAGCTCCTTGGAGCGGTTCTTGCGCTGCTTGCCTGTTGTTCGTAACCCATGTCAGCGGACTGTCCCTCTCCTCCATATGCTTCTCTCCGTCCGGTCAAAACCGTTCCCACACTCAGGGTATACGTACGCTGCTGCCTGCTGGCCTTCTCGACCTTGGTGGCGAGACCGTAACGGACAAGCCTGTACCGGGGCTCGAAAGTCTTCATGGCCTCGTTGGAGTCGTAGATGAGAGCGAAGCCGGTGCTCTTGCCACCACCGTACTGTGTCCTGAAACCGAAGACGGAGACGGAGTCCTTCTCGGCCTTGTAGAGCTGGGCAAGCTTGTCACGGAGCTCATCCTTGGAGACGTTGGGGCGGTTGGGGTGGAGGACATCGCTGTCGACAACATTCCCGTCAGAACTTCTGTTTCCTACGCTCTTCTCCCGACCCATGTGGTGGAGCATGGACGGCTGCACTTACACAACCATCTGCCTGCGGCCCAAAAGAGGGTTGCGGATGAACTTGCGCGTGCGCAGAGTGACTTGCGAATCGGCCATGTTGTGCGAGGACGGGGACGGACTGGGACGCGCTGTCAGACTATGTCGCTTCTATGCTGGGTATATCCTCCGAGAAGGAAGTGGTATGAATGAATGTGTGGGAGGATGGACGTACAGCTAGACGGTTGATTAGTAGTCCGTGGATGGGTTTGAGATTGTCGTCGCAGAGGTGGCCGTCGGTCGTGAACGATCAAAAACTGAGGTAGTGCCCGCCCCTTCGAAATTCGAGTGCGGTGTGCCAAGCGCCAAAGAAGCGAAACGCCAAGACGTGTGGCTTCCACCACGACAAACTGCAGATTGCAGCACCCTCAACCTCCGGGGCACGTCGGAATCAACCACCTGCAAAACGCCAGGATGGACAGCCTCACGGAAAACGAACTGCGTATAGTTAAACGACAGTATTTCCAGCTCGTAGAATTCGAGTCGCTGCGCTGGCCTGAGCCTCGAATCTTGAAGCGGCTGCCTGTCCAGACATGGATATACCGGAATCTCTTTAATAGCGATGCTATTCAATTCCAGCCCTCCGAGCGGTATCAGCTTCGTGTCCTGAAGCAGCTCGTCTCACGTATTGAAAGGGCGATTGAGGACCCAGAGGAGGATGTATGCAGCCCCCGTGCAGATGCCTTTCTTCTCTCTTGCTTCTTAGCTTCCTGTTCCTTGGTGCATGAGTCATCTTTCACCACGCGACATGTGTAAATATATCCAAGCATGCGTAGTAATATCTCTTTCTTTTTGTCTAGGAAATATCTGAGGACCTCATGTCCTGTTTGTCAGACCTGCTCAGTTCTACCCTTCCTTCAGAGGCGATTTCTGCCCAGCAAAAATCCTACGTGACTTATTTTTTTCCACGGGACGGAGAGACAGTAGGGACGTCGGATAACGGGGTCACTCTTCTAGAGGCACGTTCGGTCATCTCTGGCTCCGGTACAACGGGCTTGCGGACCTGGGAAGCGTCTTTACATCTCGGCAGTTACCTCAGTGGAACCGACCAGGGACGAGCCCTAATCAGCAATGCCAACGTTATGGAGTTGGGCGCTGGTACAGGCGTCATCTCCATTTTATGCGCTAGACACCTGGATGCGAAGCAAGTTCTTGCAACAGATGGCGACGAAGCGGTTGTCGATGCGATACGGTCAAACCTGTTCCTGAACAGCATCGATGATGATAGCGTTGTTAAGTGTGCAGCTCTCAAATGGGGCTGGCCGGTCGATAGGTCGACGTTCCTGGAAGACCATGGTTTAGAAGACTTGGATGTCGTGTTGGGTGCGGACGTCGTAAGTCGAAGAGGCTTTGTACCCACTTAAATCACAGGTGGCTTGCTAATCACATACGGCAGACTTACGACAAGAGTGTCATACCGGCACTTGTTTCGACGATTGGACAATTATTCGATCTGAAGTCTACTCTGAGGGTTCTCATTGCCGCCACCGTACGAAATGAAGAAACCTTTGCGGCATTTAGCAAAGCGTGTGGTGGGTTAACTGCGCCCCCCCCTCTTACGTGCCACATGGGGCGCTCTCCAACCACAAGGCTGATATCCGTCCTCACCGACAGAACGAAGGCAATTCCGTATGGAGGACGTTGAGTACAGCCCGGCTCCAACAACACATCAGACTGGGCCTTTTTACCCCACCAGCACTCCGATCCGGATCGTCAGTGTCGTCCGTTCCGGCGAGGGTCTCGACCCATTTGCCATCTGACAACGCTGTCTTGAGAATGGTGGGGACTTCTTGTCTGTCTGCACGTAATCGTGTGAACCTGTCACTGGCTTGCATCACCTGAGTAGAGATGCAACCTATGCAAGTTATGCAAGGTGTGCGGGATAAGCCTGTGATGACTATGAGATTTTAACCGTCGAGACGTCCCCCTCTCAGGTACGAGGGGTCAAGTTTCACTCTGATGAGGGGTCTGAACGCCCATCCATGTTCCCTGAAAGCGGAGAAGTCGGAGCCGTGCGGGTAGGGCTGCGGGAGATCTTACTGGTGCGATGCCAGTCAACCTAGCGCTGAACCAGGCATGTTCGTAGAGTCTTACATAAAATCTTGCGAAGACATCGTCGTGAATGGAAGTTCCAAGAGACCGAGCAGTTCTCCACCTCGAGACACTTCGGAAGGCTTCCGATCAAGTCGGTCACAAACTCTCTCATCCGTCGTCTCAAGGTCCGCATACGAGACAGGATTGGGTTGTGGTTGTGCGGGGTTGTGGCCGCATGATAGAGGCGGTGGAGTGCGAATCGTCCATGAGACAAGATTTTCGGCAGCAGGGGTTGACTTCGAGAGTCGAGCTATAGCAGCGATGCTGTTTTGCAGCGGAAGAGGGGTGTTGGAGCTGAAGTCGACGCGACGGAGTAACGGGTAGCCCCTCACAACTGTTGCTCCAAGCCATGCCGAGGCCCGTCGCCCCATTCTGAGCTTCCTGCCGACGTCCTCGATGCAGCAAAAAGAGGGTTGTGTGGAAACGCCGCGCTCATCCAAGCAGACAGCTACTTACATACTTGGGCAACGTGTACTGGTGAGCCTCCATAGATTCGATCCGAGCACCTATCTCTACTGTCATACGTGTAGTCCTTGAGGCTTGCCAGTCTGTCTGCACATCTTTCCTTTGATTCTTTCTTGACTTGCGAGGTGTGAGGTGAGGGGAGTCCGAGGAGGACGAGAACAAACAACCTCTTCACGGTGGGGGGGAAGTGGAGGGCAGTGTGTTTCGGCTCCGGGTGGGCCTCTCCCCTCCGCAGGCAGCCCCTCAAGAATGTCCATTTTTGGAATATGTGGAGCGGGGCCTCCCATCTGGAGAAGCCGCGTGGCGGATAGGCTTCCGCGATTCGCTGATCCAGGGGGAGCGACGCATGCAAGGTCCAGCGGCCCACACGCCGGCATTTATGTACATACATACGATCAACAGCTAACAAGCTGGTCAGGAACCAGGGCCGACAGCCAACTTGGAAGTGGTAACGCGCGAGCTCGATGGGAAAAGAGCGGTCATCCATCCGGTATAGCAGTGCAATAGGTAGTCGGTTGCTTTAGCTAGTACATGCTACGAGAGGTACATAAGGTACGTTGCGAGGGCAGCGTAAGGTACTAGCAGGTATGTAGCTCGTCGATAGCCTGCGAAGGCACTGGAAATGGATCCAGACTGGCGGGCTGGTGGGAGGGTGGGGGGTGAGCGTGTGTCGACGAAGACGCGCGACTCGTCGATGGGATGGTGTGCTCAACAAGAACGATGGCTCCATAACTCTTTTTTCTTGCACAATCCAGGGGCATGACGAGTACTTTGGAGTACCTAATGGCATGTCGCTTCTCAGTCATAAATGACCACGGGATTGTCTGGTTTCACGTACCTTGGTGTCATACGGGAGGATCTCATATAAAGCTACTGCTGTGCATCCAAAGGTCGCACCCTCTTTTTTTTTTCTTCCTCGCTTGCCCTTCCCAGCCCCCCGATTCCCGTCCAGACACTTTGTTCTCCCTTATCGTTGCAACGGCTACAGTCTATCGTCGTTTACGTTACTTCATTAGCGGTCTGGAAAACGCTCGCTCTGGACCGCCCTGAACGCTCTCCCCATCGCTGGCTATCGTCGGCATAAACAAGACAAGCGAGGACGCTTGGACACGATCGGCAACTCTCCAGCTTTTTCCCGCCTGCACGACTCATCGAGTCCGTCTGACATTGGACGCTCAGCACAGTCGTAGTGAAAGTGCTGCTTACTAGTAGATAGTACTGCTAGTAGTACGAAGTGCAGTACATACGGTACCTTAACGGTATCGTAACCACGACATACAGTACTGCCGTACGCACGGCACGACGCAAAGGCTGGCTGCAGCAAGCGTGTGAACAAGAAAAGACCGCATCCTGGTAAGCAAACACCCGTTCCAGTGGGACCGGGACGATTGCAGCCCAGCGCCCGACGGCGGGAGAGCTGGAGCCACGGAGCCTGGAGGGGAAGCGCGTATCGGTATCTGGTCGAGCCTGAGTGCCTGACGCTAACCGGCTGAAAGTGAACGGCCAGTGCGGCCTTGCAGGGGTTCAGATAAGGAACAAAGCCGCCGTCATCCATATCAACTCGAGTGCCCGGACTGCGTTGTGTCACCGCCCATCCTCTCAATCCAGACTCACCTCCTGATGATACGCCCTGCTCCCTCGTCCAATTCCGCTCTATAAACCTCTCACCGTCTTTCCGCCACTCACGATGGCGACCCAACATCATCGCACCTCTCCTCACTCCAAAAAGGCCCTTCCCCGCTCCTCCCGACCCCAGTTGAACAAACGGACGCCGAGTCACACGAACAGCAAGAGTGGCCACAAGGCAGCGGTCGCCCAGGGTCGAGACGACGACGAGGAACTAATGGCCACAGGGTTCTTGCAGTTTTGGTACGTGACCGACGGCTATTGCGTTATGCTTCCGTATCGTTAGGTAATAGATGACTGACATCCATGTCCCTGTGCAGCACAACCTGCGAAAAGCAGATCATCGTACCGAACAACTCGTTGCTGTACTGCTCTGATAGGTG
This sequence comes from Myrmaecium sp. VS I D KN 1, assembly GCA_019775845.1. NCBI lineage: Eukaryota > Fungi > Ascomycota > Dothideomycetes > Valsariales > Valsariaceae > Myrmaecium > Myrmaecium sp. VS I D KN 1. Next base: position 1,134,840 of record JADQAV010000002.1, on the reverse strand, counting down.
AGTCTAGCCGTTTCCCCCGCACGATGCGTCGTCGAAATGTGCTGCTGACCTTCGAGATAGCTGTCGCAAGAAGGACCAAGCCAAGCAACCAGTATTTAACAGGCCGGAGCCCACTCCCCCTCACACGCCGTTTGGCACCTTCACTTTCGATGATCTGCCTATTCCGAACATCGTCCCTCCCAGATCGCCGACAACAATTGCTTCGCATCGTTCGTCCATCGCTCTCTCCGAAATCGCCTCAGACGACGATACCGCGAACTTTGGAGACGAGATGAGGCCCAGGCCAGCGCCCCGTAGCGACTCCGAAGCGGCGCGTTACCTGCGCCAATTCCATGCCTCGGATGCAGACGGACAGACCAACAGTGGCCGGCCGTCGTATCATCGCTCCACGAGTTCCACCAACTCCGCAACCGCCACACCCTCGCTGTCGCATACACCGGCCTCGTACGCCAGCACATCCGTCCCTTACACGCCCTCAACCAGGCCGCTCCCGCACTACCGCAGCCCATACAGCTCGTCCTGTGGCTGCCGTTCTACCGACCTCGTCACGCCTTTTGCGCACACAGAGTCGGGAACTCTCACGTATAGCCTGAACTCGTACGCCCTCAAGAGCGCCCCAAGCTTGCAAAGCACCATCGGGACGGCAGAAGGGGAGACGTTTTACGAGAAGAAGCTCACCACATGTCTCTCGCCCCGCGAGAGCAGCTTAAAGCAGCTGTTCAACTTTGAAGCGATGCAGCGTCCACCTACTGCCTTAGCCTTGACAAAGCCACATTATTAGCCATGCATCTTCGGAAGTTCACTGTCGCTTCCACACGGGCATCCTCTCGGAGTTATCTGGTTCTTCTTTTTTTATCACCGGAGTCTACAATATAATGGAAAGGGATTGGATGGAATCTTTGGCAGAAAAAGGGAAAAGGAAGGCGTTTTATTTTATTGTTTTTTTCTCCTCCGGACCGCAAAAAGAAACTCATGAAGCCACGTCGTCTCCATATTCGTTTCGAGACAGACAGCCACGGCTTTACACATTGCTTCAGGATCGGGTATTGGGTATTGGATATCGGGAACCACATTGACAGGGTATATTGGTGGGATCACGGGGATTTCTAATACGGTGAACACCGGACGACGTGACGAATCAACACTTGACTTACTTGGATACTCTTGGATATATCGGAAATATATCGAGCCATCTCTGCTCCTTTAACTGTTTAATATCTTCTCGGCGTGGAAGGATTCGGGCTGACACGCTCGTTGGTACATATATAGTAACTTCATCATCAAGAGCATCATTCACCGTTATCTTTCCTTTCTCTCCCATTCAAGCATATGACCTGCCGAGTGATATCCTACCTGCTGTCTGTCGCTGCCTACTGAGACAGTGGGAAGGGTGGGGTTGTTGTCTCTTCGTCCTCGACGGCACGTGCCCCGTGCGTATGTAGTAGTATCGCAGGAGATTTGCAAGGTCAGAAAGCGAAGGGAGAAAAGGTGCACCATTGGAGAAAGCAGGGAATGAGTAGGAGAGAGAGAGGAAAAACGAGGATTATATGGATGACAGTGTATGGAAGCAGAGTCTTTATCTCGATCTCCTCTTTTCATTCCTTTTCCTTTTTTCAAGTTTCTGTTTTGCGAGAGATTTCAATTCCCAGGATCAACCCGTCAGAGGAGGAATATGAAGGTGAAGTGTATATTCAGAAACACATTGGCATTTCTTTTGAATTTTCTTTTATTCCTTTTCTCGCTTTTATCTCAGTTTTTATATATACCTCTGCACAGTAATCTTCCAGGTTAATTGTGCTCTTTCTACTCCTTTTCCCCTTCCTTCCTTCCTTCTTCCTCTTGCGTGCTCGGTCCACCGCCCCACCTGCTCAAAACCTCAGCCTTGCGTTGTGCGGGTTCCCGCCCGTTCCCCACGGAGAACAGAGTCGAAAGCAAAAGGCGGGCCGGTTACCAAGTACGGAAGTCGAAGCGCTTGATGAGAACGATGAGAACGTTACTGCGCTCACTGCCTAGGAGTATCTGCTGCGCTGCACTGCGCCCCTGTCACAAAGGCTTGACACTTCTTGTGGACTCGGTCCAGTGAGGAACGACTTATATATGTCGAGTATGAGCGATTGTGTGATAATATCAGTACTCTATAGTTCGGATTAATGGCGGATCGTGACTAAGGCGGCACTCTCCTTTGCTATCCTCGCGAAAGAATGTCGTGAAACTGTATGCTGCTGGTTTTTTTTTCCCCTTTTTACTTTCTCCAATTCTGTCGCGCAGGCATTCGAGATAATCATTACTACTGTACGAGAAGGAGAGGGGGAGTCAAGGTCAAGGGCATCGGATCTATGGAGCAGCGTAGCATCTGGGCAACCTGAAGAGAGAGAGAAGAGAGAACACAGATACAGTACTTACCATCTCGCCTCCCTTCTTTCCTTCTCCCTCGACGAGGCCGCACCATAGTTAATCACAGACTAGCAACGTCCCGTCCCGTGTGTGTGGGACAAGCTACCTGGGCGGGGTGGAGGGGCTTCTCTCGACCCGACCCCTCCCGTTCGGCGATCCCGTCCCTACCCGAATACGACACCATACGGAGTACCTCCACCCTCTCCTCTCCGTCCCATCTTGCCATCACCTCACCTCACCACTCACATTGCCCGCCCGCATGCCAAATACACATCGCCACCATCACACGCAGCTTTCGGCCTCGTCGTCCGCGCGGGGCCAAATGGGGAGCGCGGCATCGCCATCACACGGGCGGGCTGCACGGTCAGAGGTCAAGCACGCGCCGATGGACGGACCGATTCGTGGGCGAACGAACAGCCTCAAGCGAGCGACGGGAGCGAGCCCTATCGGACGTGGCTGCAGAGGTTCGCTTGGGCGCCAGCCGGTCGGTGTGGGTGATGAGAGCACAATTGGAGTCTCTCGCTCGCTTTGGTGAACGTGACTGCACCAGCGTCTCTCCCAGCAACAGATGGGATGGGAGAGCTGTGAGAACTCCGCTATCGCGGCCGGCCGTCCAACTCGTTGATGTACTCCGTGGTAGCTGACTACGACTTCAGGAGTCCTTCAGCAATATCTCTTGTTCGTTGGAGCAATGTCAATCATCACCCCTCATCTTTCTGTTTTACTTTTTCTTTTCGTGCCGCTCCTAAATCCTTCGTGCTTCATAAAGCCTCCGCAGCCTTTCCTCCCTCTACCAATAATCTCTCGACGTTTATTTCCCCTTTCGTACTCTCCCCTCTCTCTGTGCTGTCGCCTTTTCCAACAACGCGTCTCGGAGGCCGATCATTTACTCTTTCCAGCTATCTTCGGTCGCGATCTCTGCAGCAACGGCCGGGCCTAAACGATTTAGCATCATATGTATGCTAGTCACCGGTCGCTAATCGCGCACATCCGGAATTTATACCCTTTTGTGTGGAACAAGCGAGGGCCGTGTTCTGGCTCAAGAGCTAGCTACTGTGCTACTGTATCGTCTGCAGATCCGGACTGACCATCAATGGCTCCTCGGGAGGTTCAGCCAGCTGGCTGTATTCCTTGCATGGCGATCATCCTTAGTGGTGGGATTCGCCCACCTGCAGCGCGTCGGCCATACCCGCTCGGAGGAGAAAAGGACGGTCCGAGAACAAATGGGGTGTTCAGAAAGTCGTCGCGAGAAAGGATGCCCTCGAGGCAACGCGCTTGTGGCTGAAGGAGTGAGATGCATCCCCACCAATCCGTTCCCCCCTACGTGAAGCGGCGGGGAGGAGGGAATCCATCGATTCGATGGTCAGGATATCCTCCTTCCCCCCGCCTGCGGCGCCGCGCGAAGGAGCTCACAGATCATTTTTCTTTTCTTTTTCTTGCTAACATCGCGCGGGGACTATATAGAGCGGGGGCAGATTTCCAGGCCCGCTTCCCCCAAGAGGTCGTCAAAAGGCTGCTAGGATATCAGCCTGTCGAAAGGGCTGTCGATCCTCTTTTCCGCTGAAAGGCTTCATACGCTCCTCAAGTCTCCTCTAGCCTTGGAGTGCCCTCCTGTGCGACGACCTACGCTCGAGGCTCTTCAGCTGCTATGTCAGCAGCACTCGTAGGCGATTTCGGGCCTCCGCCCGCTGATGTCGATCTCTCAGAGAACCAGGACGCCAGGACGTACGGCGCGGTCATCACCATCATGATCATCGGCACGATGGCCGTCGGTCTCCGCGTCGTCGCGCGGATGACGCCGAAGCACTGGAGCTTTGCCGCCGACGACTACCTCATCCTCGCTGCACTGGTATGTATCAAACACATCGAAACCTCTTAGCCCTGAGTAGGAGCGTGTGCTGACATGCGTTGTTAGATTTTCGCCTATGGCACAGGAGTCTGTACCTTCGTGGGCGTTGCTCTCGGCAACGGCAAGCACATGTGGGCACTCACGTTCGCGCAGTTCGATGGAATCTGGCGGGTATGTGGAACGTGTAACGACTGACTCTCTTCCCGATGGGACGAGAGCAGCAGCAGCAGCAGCAGCAGCATAATCCCTGACAATCCGCCATCCAGAACCTCTTCGCCTACGTGATCATATACACCTGCACCGTCACTTGCACCAAAGCCTCCATCCTCTTCTTCTACAAGCGCATCTTCAATCTCCGCTGGAGCTTCTATTTCTGCATGCTCTTTATCCTGGGTTACTTCATAACCATCATCATTACCGTCAGGTCAGTTCAAGCCTCTTTCTCCTTCATAGACCGCGATCCTCCTAGCTAAGACATGCACATGACACCAATAGTGTGTCCTGCCGCCCCCTTCCGTACTTTTGGGAGCAGTACACAGATCCCACGGCCGTTGGTACCTGCATCGACGTGCCCCGCTTTTTCTACGCCAACGGCATCAGCGCCATGATCGTGGACATCATAGTCCTACTCGTGCCCCTGCCTATCGTCTGGAAGCTCCAGATGCCGGCCACGCAGAAGCTAGCCGTCGTCGGCATCCTGCTCTTAGGTGGCTTGTGAGAAGACCCCTCTCCATCCCTATATCCATCTTCGTCTCTAACCCGCGGGCACCTTGTGCTTTCTCGATCCCAGCGTGTGCATCGCCTCCATCGTACGCATCACCGCGCTCGACCGCAACGTCCACGCTTCGGACGCCACCTGGGCTATTGCCCCCGTCTTCGTCTGGTCTTGCGTCGAGCCGTTCATCGGGATCGTATGCGCCTGCCTGCCCACCTTCGCACCCTTCTTCCGCCGCTGGTGGGGCGTGCTCCGCACCAGCGCCGACCGCACCTCCGACCCGGAATCGGCCCGGAGACCCTCTGCCGCTGCCGCTGCCGCGAGGACGACGACGGCGACGGCGACGACAGAAACCAAGGGTCACTACGCCCACTGGTCCTCCCGATCCAAGTACTGGGGCCACCTGGAGGCGGAAGATGAGATGGTGCTGACCCAGGTGACCGTTGGGGTGCCGGCGGGCAAAGACCAGAACCGTCCGCGGAGCAAGGGTGACGACGGGTCCGGCAGCGAGGATGACGTGGCGGCGACGGCGACTATGGCGGGGAGTTTGAGGGGAATCGAGGTCAAGAGGGATGTTGCCGTGACCTGGGCCAGCATTGACGAGGGGAGGGGCAGTTGACCTTCATATCCATCACGGCCGGGAGGCAGAATGGATCTCGGTTGGTTGGTGGTTCGGCGACGGTGGCAGTGGAACAATACACGTCTTTTCACTCTCCGAATATTGCTTGTGCGATTGATACGCGGAGATGAGAGCCAGTCGTGCGAGAGACCGAAATAGCGCGTAGCCGGATCACAGATGACATTCAACCCGTCCTGAGTTCAATCACAGGCCCACGTCATGAAGCAGTCCAGGGATCGCAGCGGATCAAGGTGGGTAGGTGTATTTCCATTCGATTGATTCCTATATCACGACGATGTCCGTATCGCTGAAAAGCGGCACTTCCTTCCACGGTCGTCCGCCCGATCCATATGCGTAGCGCATGCCTCTCGCGTGCAGGGCTGCTCGATTGACGAAACCTTGCTTCCACTCGCGCAGACTTGTGGCGCGAGATCATAGGCAGCCACCGTCGACAGGTATGTGCCTGCAGAAAATGCCGTCGGTCGCTTGCGTAGCCACCACGGCGCAAATGCGGACCTGAGCCGAGACGGGTGACGTCGGATGACCTCCTTTCACCGGTCTTTCTCTCCATCTCACGCCCAATCTTCCCGGCGGACCACCACGCCCGTTTTGCTCACTTCGCCTCCCATAACTTCGCCTCGGCCGTTTCGTCCGCCAGCAGTAGCAGCAGGAGCAATGCTCGAACTGCCTACCGCAGGCACGTCCTCACTGTCCACGGCGGTGGTCTCTTCAAGGTGGTGCCTGGCCGGCGGATGGAAACTCCGGTCGACCTCCAAGACGGAGGCATCGTTGCTGACATCATCGGCAGCTGGCGATGGTGGGGACAGTGGGCGCGAGGCGAGGATGGTGGCACGCTTACGGTTGATGCGACAGCGCCAGGGGCGGTACAGAATGACGGAGAGCCCGCCGAAGATGAGGAAGGAGCCGCATATGGCACCGCCTGTGGGAAAAGTAAAAGGTCAACAGGAGGTCCGACCGTGAGAGACGGTTGCGATAATGATCACGACTTACCAATGACGTCGTAATAGTCACCAGCAACGCCAACGCCATCCCAAAACGGGCCTGACGGCTCAGCGACGTTGAGGATCAAGGTCAGCAGCTGGATGACGCCGATCACGATGGCTACCACGACCGTGATGACGGTCAAGACGATGCTGTAGTAGAGGATGGCGATCTGGTCCCTCGCCATAGATGTGCTGGTGTATAAGCTCATCATGAGCGCGCCGTCGGTGGTGTCGAGAAGACACATGCCCGAGGTGAAGAGGATGGGGAACAGCAGGATGAGCCACATTGAAGTGCCTTTGGCAGCTTGAATGGAAGATATTCCAAGTAGAGCAATCTCCGAGGATGTGTCGAACCCCAGCCCAAAAAGGACGCCGAGTGGGTACATCTTCCACGGCCTGTAAGGTGGTTGGTATCTTGTAGAGAGGGCTAAGGGGTGCATGCTGATGCGGAGGGCATACCTATCAATAAGCTTGAACATTCTCTTCAGGATCTGGAAAAGACAGCCGGCTCCATGGATCTTGAACTGCTCTTCTTCATCTGGATGGGTCGCGATAAGCTTCTTCAATTGCTTGATGAGCTTGTACATGATGTAGATGTTCATCAGCCCGAGGAGGATGAGGAAGGCGGCGGATACCGAAGTGCCGATGATGCCGCCTACTCTGGAGAAGCTGTTGAACCTTTCTGAGACGGCCGCGGCGGTTGCGGCAACGACGATGGACGTGATAATGACAATACTGCAGACGGTGAGTTTTGGCGAAACAAAGCCTCGACGGGGTGCAGTACGTTGAGTGTCCCAGAGAAAAGAAGGTGCCGACTGTTACTGGGCGTTGGCCAGAGGCGATTAAGCGCCTAGTCATGAGGTCGATAGCCTGCGGCCTGTCAGCCTAGCTACCTCTGCCGTTGTGAGTGCATATGCTCTTACCGATATATGGTCCGCATCGAGTGCGTGGCGTAATCCGAGCGTCCATGACAGTACAGCAGTCGAGATCAATGTACTGCAGCATAGTTAGACTAGAAGATCTACTGTATTCACACGTGCCGACGTCCAGCCGTACCCATGAAAATGCTGATTGTTGAGGATCCCAGTTAGCCATCTTCACTGGTGATTCGAGCAGAGCGAGACTCGTCGCGACTCACCAGGACAATCCCTACTGCAATCCAAACTGCGACATTGATAGAGATGAGGAAGGTAATGACAGCCACAGCTCGGAAGGGCAGCTTCCTGAGATAAGGCACGCGCCCATGGTATCCTGCCGCCTTTGCGGAGACGCTCTTGAGGAAGCCTTGTTCCTCAGCCAGACCTTCCTCACCAGAGTCGAAGTGGTGCTCTTCTGCCATGGCGGTGCCGAACGCGTAGAATCCGGATCCACACACACTGGATGCGCAATGCCACCGCCGCACGACGCCGCACTCAAAGGATTCCCGTCAGATGTCAGAAATCGGGGATTCCACGACGCAGAAACAAGGACCGACGTCCCTTCAGCCAGCAGCCCTGATGTAAGTTTTACAGCTGCCGGGCCGGTGGTGGGGCAGGGATTACATACTAGTGAGCCGCCATGGCGGGGCTAGGGAGTGGTAGTTCCCTTATCGCCTCGGCGGGGTATTAGTACCTTATCTGCTACCTTAGTAAATAAACCCTACGAATTGTCTGAGAGTCGATTGGTCGACGCCATAAAGAGAGCCAACTATGTAACGTGAAGTTACTCGATCGAATTTCAAATGGAATAGATACTTTCTCTTGAGGGGACACCAAAGTGGCCTCGGCCCGAAGTCTGTGCCTACCGGTACTTGCTAAAGCACAGACTGGCGTTAGTCCCGCCAAAGCCGAAGCTATTGGATAGCACAATGTCGACTGCTTTGCGTTGTGCTTCCTTTGGGACATAGTTGCAGTCGAATTCCTCTGCTGGATCCCCGGGATTGGACAAATTTATCGTGGGCGGGACGATGCCCTAGCAAGGCTGTTAGTTCCCGTCACCTCAACCTGTTCTTTCACCCGGACTCACCTCGTGCAAGGCCATAATAGCAAAGATCGCCTCAACGGATCCGGCGGCGCCCAGGAGATGGCCGATGGCTCCCTTGGTACTGCTTACAGTGATCTGAGCAGCCTTCCGCTTGCCGTTCTCACCAAGAAGTAAGGCTTTTATAGCAAGATTTTCTGCCGCATCTCCGATTTTGGTAGATGTGGCATGGGCGTTTATGTAGTCCACATCTTTCGGAGCCACACTGGCCTGCATCAGAGCTCGCTTCATCGCGAGGAACGGCCCTTCACCATCCTCGCGTGGCGCTGTCATATGGTAGGCATCCGCTGAAAGACCATAGCCTCGAAGTTCCGCATAGATGCGAGCGCCGCGGTTCCTTGCGTGCTCATGCTCCTGAAAGCGAAATCAGCATCTTTACTTCCTAGGTGGACATGCTGGTTGTACTTCGAGTACCACTACCCCAGCCCCTTCACCGATGACAAAACCACCTCGATCTCTGTCAAATGGCCTAGATGCCAGAGAGGGAGTCTCATTCCAATCAGTTGCAAGACTCCTTACGCGGGCGAAGCCAGCCATTGCAAGCGGATGAATGCATGATTCTGCACCTCCCGCCACAATCACATCTGCATCGCCAAACGCAATCATCCGGGCAGCATCGCCAATACTATGAGCGCCTGTAGTGCATGCGGTCGTGACAGCATGATTCGGTCCCTAGCACTCGCTTTAGTAATTACTTCGTAGAAGACATGTGCCAAACTACCTTGAAACCATGGCGCATGGAAACATGACCTGCGGCCAAGTTGATCAAAAGGCGAGGCACGAATAGCGGCGACACCTTTTTATAACCCTGGTTAAACTGTTAGACGAGGTGTACGTAGAAGATGTGAGAAGGAAACCTACGCCCTTGTCGTATGCAAGCGAGGTATCGTACGCTTCTTCGAAACTACCTATCCCGGAGCCCAGGTATACACCCTATGATAATACTGCTTAGCAACTTTGACGAGCGACGGAACGGACGAAACATACTGTGGCTTCCAAGTCTTCTTCTTCTGTGGGCAGCCACCCTGCATCTTCGAGTGCCTCCTGACAGGCAGCTATAGCAAACTGAGAAAACTTGGCCATCTTCCTTCCTTCCTGCACATGAATCTCAGTTCAGGAACAGCAGGCTTAGGGAGCGAAAGGTCCACTCACAGACGGAACAATCCACTCCTTCGCAGTCCACCCGCCATCATCCCTGGCACCCTCGGGCACTAAGGCGGCGACTCGACTTGGCAACGCTGCGAACTGAGGACTTCGCTCTCCCACCGAGACGATTCCGCAGTCGCCTGCGATCAACCGTTGCCACGTCCGACGAACGCCTTTTGATTCAAATTATTTTCTTTAGTCAGCTTGGGCTCCTGTTGCAGGCAGGCATCGGCGTGCAGACGTGCGGAATTCGGGGCGGACTCACCAACTCCAAGCGGTGTCACCGCGCCGAGACCAGTGACCACGACTCGTCGCGCTTGCATCACTGGTGCATCTTTGCGGGCGGGTCGAGCCGGCCGTCTTTGTTATCAAGGAAAGGAAAGGGAATGGAAGGAGAACCGGGGTTGCTTGGCTGCAGAGGAGGTTGAAGGTGTCGGACACAAGCCACAGAAGGCTTGAGTGTCAGCCACATGTCGTTGTGGCGTGGATTGGAGCCTGCACTCCTCTGACCGTCAACGTCAAAGTTATCAATTATTCTAGGTACTTATATAGGCTGCGATTCGAAGTCATCATGCCAGTTTATATGGTCTTCCCAGTTCTTAACCATCTTTGGTCTTCGGATCTTTATCTACTCTGTCTTTTCTCTTCAGTCCGTCTCGAGTCTTACAAGTCGAGCCCATGCCATGGGTTGGATAGCTCCCCTTTCATATATCTTGAGATAAAATCAGAGTTGTGACTACATACACGAGGACCATTGCTAGTAATAAGACATTCGAAGGGATATGAAGCACTATGGCTAGACGCCTCTCATTTACTACACATGCTGCAGATTGAAAGCACAGCGTCCTAATCAGCCACAAGTCGGTGATCCCACAGCCTTCTCTTCGCACCTTGGGACCGTTATTCTTCAAGGGCTCGCCGCCCTCTACATCGAGGCCCAATACGACGACAGGGACGGCACCGGCCGGCGGAGTATCCGCTGCCAGCGCGGAAGAATTTTCGCATGATGGGCCTTCCGGGAGATGCACCGCCTGCCTCGCATCCGCGAACCAAATCGAAGCTGTCCTAGGTCGTCTGGTCTTGATAGAGAGTACAAGGGAGAGGTGGAGGAATGGAGCTGCCGCAAGACTGAGGAAATACCAAATATAATGATATGACCTGGTACGGGAGACTGATGAAATTATACCTTAGATATCAAGGGACAAAGGCAAGACAGCGATATGGTTGAATTCGTATGTTTCCCTAAACTCTTTTTCTTGCAGACCCATGCAGATGCTAAAACTTTTGACAGAAGATCGCATACTCCTTTGCGCCGATTGATGCACCCCATGATTCTTTCCTCAACACCTGGACGTGTCCGCTCCACTTCACCGCTTTACCACCGTTGTAAACGTCCGTCACCCGCCGGATCTCTACCTGAAATCCTGCGCTGAACGCTCGTTCCACTTCCCGTAGCATGAAGGGCTTTCCAACACACACTCTTTGCCGACTCTCACGGCGGGTATCTTGACTTCCAACATCGTCTAGGCGCCGAATACTTAGGTAGCGAACAGGGTGTCTTCCTCTCTCAGATATTCGCCGATATCCGCCTGCCTGAATGTCACAACTCCGGTAGGATCCAGTTTTCTTGCTTCGGCAGTAGACCGTGCAGATACACCAAAGCCCTAAGCATGTTGGGTTAGTTCGCTGACTCTGTATAAATTCCAATGTATCTCGAGGCACATACCAGAGGAGTATCGTTCATCGAGTAGACCACAACCTCCTGATGTTCCGGGCAGTCATCGCTCCACCGGCCCACGTGGGCCTTGACCACATTTCCACCGTACAAAAACGGCATTTCACCGTTCGGCTTGACCCAGACCTTGTACCTCGCGTGCGGCGCAATCATGTCGAGCGCCGTGATGTGAAGCCTAAACTTGCCAGTCTTGGTGAACTTGCCCACGCAAGTGCCCATGGAGAGCAGGTTCGGCCTGGCGACCGAGGTCGCAAGGTTCGCTATCGACTCGCGGACGTAGTAGACACGCATATTCTGCAGGCGGAAGACATGGCGCTCGCCGGCTTTGCCAGATTCGTTGGGCGGGGTGATGAGATGTGCGAGGGAGCGGCCGGTATAGTTGGCCAGCTTCTTGAAGAGCGTCTTCGTCTCTTCTTCGGTGAGCGAGCGCATTGTGAGAGACAGCAATCCAGAGTATGGCTTATTAGATTGGTATGTCGAACGTTAAGATCGCGGAGGTTAGAAGGGTCTCCGCAGAAAGTTTTCCGCAAGTCGGCAGAACTTCGGCATCCCGAAATCTTCCAGAGAAAAGTTCGGAGGGTCCTGCTTCATCGCCGCAACCATCTAAACCCGACGTAGCAATAATGTCTCGCGTGCCGGCTGCCAAAAGGAGGAGGCTTTCACCGCCTGATGACGGAAAGAGGCCAGGGAAGCGGGCTGGATGGGACACTGAGCAGGATTACGAAAACCGCCCGCGAAAGCTGGAAAAGCAGAAGGAAAGCTCGAGGCTTCCTGTACGAACAGCGGAGGGTTGGGTTGCGCCAAAAGCCGAGCCCGAGCCGGAGAAGCAATCAAATGAGGAGGAGGAAGATGATGAAGACAGCTTTCTAGGGTCCGGTGAGAGCGAAGAGGAGTCTTCCGAGGGGGAGGAGGAAGAAGAGGACGACCAACCTAAGATATCACCGCGACAGCAGATACTCGAGGCAAAAGAGGAGTTGGCACGAATCGCCAATCTGATCAACGAGGATCCGGAGGAACACATCGGCGCGCTCAAGACGTTGGCGGCAATCGCTCATTCCAAGAACCTTGCAGTAAGGAAGCTGGCTTTGGCCACACAGCTAGCCGTGTATAAAGACATTATTCCCGGATATCGGATACGACCCCTTTCCGAGGAGGATCTGACGGGCAAACTTTCAAAAGAGGTGCGCAAGACAAGGAACTTCGAGCAAGCGATCGTGCACGGATATCAAGACTACGTCCGCGAGCTCAGCACTCTTGCCAAAGGGAGCAGGCCGGATGCCAACGAGGACAAGAGAAGCTTAGCCACGGTCGCTATCAGCTGCGCATGTAACCTTCTCATTGCTGTCCCGCATTTCAATTTCCGCGGAGAGCTCATCAAAGTCTTGGTGGATAAACTAAGCGGCAGGGCAGTGGATAATGATTTTAACAAATGCCGAGAGACCATTGAGACCCTCTTCAAGAACGACGAAGACGGGAACGCTTCGCTGGATGCAGTGCAGACGTTGACGAAGATGATCAAGGGGAAGCATTTCTTCGTACATGAGGCCGTCCTGAACACGTTCCTTCATCTGCGATTGTTGTCGGAATTTTCAGGCAAGGCTTCTACAACCAACGTCGATAAAGACGATATTGAACAGCAGTTCAAGGGAAAGAAGCCGAAGCAGAAAAGGGAATTCAGAACGAAGAAAATGAGGAAGATCATGAAAGAGCAAAAGAGCATCGAAAAAGAGATGAAGGAGGCCGACGCTACCGTTAGTCACGAAGAACGCGACCGCATGCAGGCTGAGATGTTGAAGCTCGTCTTCGTAACATATTTCCGTATCCTCAAAGCTCGCACGCCCAGCCTCATGGGCGCCGTTCTCGAAGGCCTCGCAAAATACGCTCACCTCATCAACCAGGACTTCTTTGGCGATATCCTCGAGGCCCTTAAAGACCTCATCCACCACGCTGAAACATCTCACACCACCGGTGATGACTCAGAAGACGAAACTACTGAAGAAAACGTCCCCCGGAACGCTACCCGTGAATCGCTTCTCTGTGTGATCACAGCTTTCGCTCTCCTCCAGGGTCAAGACGCCAGCGCGGCTGCCTCCTCGCTGTCCCTTGATCTCAACTTCTTTATCACCCACCTGTACCGCACCCTCTACCCCGTTTCTCTCAACCCCGACATTGAGCTCAGCGCCAAGTCGCTACATTTACCTGAGCCTGGTGCCGCTGCATCCGCTCAAACTACGGCTATGAACAAGGTCAATGTCCAGACCACTACGGTCCTGCTTCTGCGCTCACTGTCTGCGGTCGTGCTCCCGCCCACGGCCGTCCGCGCCGTGCCTCCTGTGAGGGTGGCCGCATTCTGCAAACAGCTCCTCACCGCCTCCTTACACTTGCCGGAGAAATCCTGCCTCGCGATGATGGGTCTGTTGACCCGGGTAGCTAAGGTGCATGGCCGCAAGATTGCAGCCCTCTGGAACACGGAAGAGAGGAAAGGAGATGGCGTGTTTGACCCTCTAAGGGGCGAAGTCGAAGGAAGCAATCCGTTTGCCAGCACTGTATGGGAAGGCGAGGTTTTGAGGCGACATTTCTGCCCGGCTGTAAGGGATGCTGTGACTGGATTGGAGAAAACGATCTTAGATGCGCGATAGAGTGTAGAGATTAAGGGTGAAGTGTAATCATTTCCGGGGAGCAGCATCTGCAAAGTTCGGGTGTTCGAGAAAAGTTCAGAAGATACCACGATAGAATTCGATGAATACTATTTTTTTTTCGGATTATGGGGACGGCTGCTTCCCTTACTTGCGATCTTAACCGTCCAATCTCTTCTTTTCCAAGGATGTGCAGGTTTTGCTTCAGTCTCAACTTCGAAAGCTGAAAGCGAGTTGGTTGGAATAGAGTCACAAAGGAGGACAACCGGATCTCCTCGGGCTTGTATATCATATGGCTGATTGTATTGAGGTGAAGTACTAGTATCCTTCAAGGTTTATCGATGCCTGCGGTCTGGTAGGGCAGACGTAAGGCTGAGATGCCAAGCGTCGACTCGTGAGATCATCCACCTGCATCCCCGGGCGTGGGGCGCCCGGAAAATCCGCGTCCGCTCGACATCCCGACTGCTCCAGGAAAAGTTCCCCATCCACCCAATCCGACTGTACGACCATATAAGATCATTCAACCTTCCCTTCACAATGGCATCAAACGCCCCTTGCACAGCTTGCTTTAGAGCACTAAGGCAACGAACGCCTCTCGCTCCTCGCGTAAGCCGCACATGCGCATTCGCCATTGCATTCCTCTCAACTCACACAGCTCTACAGAACCTTTTCCGTCCTCTCAGTCTCTCCGCCCCTCAGAATGCTTCCGTCAAGCCAACTCCGTCCCACTCACCCTCGCCACTGTCCTTTGCTTCGCCATCGACTCCCCTGAACGACACTCCCGCGCAAGAGACGAGCGCACCCTCAGCGACCGAGAACTCTCCTGCGCCCGGCTACAAGCCTTCCCCCGAGGAACCCTCGACGCGCACCCTGGCTCAGCGCCTGGCTGAGCAAGCGCGCAAGCACAATCGCTCAGGAACGGAGACGTACGTAGCATACGGGGTGACGGAGATGCTCTTTAAGGAATGTGCGCGCCAAGCCGACTACACGATACCGCAGGTGCTGGCGGGCCAAGAGGCCCCCCGGCTCGAGAGCGGTGAGGATCTCGGCGTGCCTGCGCAGGACGCGGCACAGGGGAAGTGGTGGTATGGCGGTACGTGTGATCTTTTTTGTTGTCCCCAATCCTCCATCCTCTCCCGCTAGACGGCTTCACAACGGATGGGCAGATAGCTACAGAGCTGACACGAACCTTCTACAGAGCTCGAGCTCACGCCCACTTTCTCCTCATGGTCCCAAATTACCATGCTTCACATGTGGCTCCTGACGACACGCTTCCGCCTCCTGCCCTCCACCGCCATCGCCCAGCCTTGGCACCAGCACCTGCTCGACCACTTCTTCTTCGCCGCCGAGGACCGCATGGTGCGGCTGCACAACATCTCTGCCAAGTCGATCCGGAACAAATATCTCAAGGACCTCTTCATCCAGTGGCGAGGTGTGACGGCCGCGTACGACGAGGGTCTGGTCAAGGGCGACGCGGCGCTCGCCGCCGCACTATGGCGGAACGTGTGGAAGGCTGCCGTCGAGACGGAGCCGGTGCGGCTGGCGATGGCGGTCGCCTTCGTGCGGAGGGAGGTTGCGCGACTGGAGCGCCTGCCGGACGCGAAGGTGTTTGCCAGCCCTGAGTTCACGTTCAGCAACCCGGCCGGGCTGAGGGAGCTGGTGCTCAAGCAGACCCCCGGGATGAAGAAGTTGGAGTGAAGAATTTCGAGTGAGGGCATATTTCGATCGTCGTCAATGAAGACGGTGGCGAGGTGCTGATGAGAATCGATTAAGTGCGTACCGGACAGGTACGACCGGGAAACTATCATCTATGAAAGCTTTATGAGAAGGTTCATTGGGCGGCTTTTTCGTTAGGTCTGGCTGGGGTGGAATTACCAGGTTCGCAACGTCATATCATAAGGTGATCTATGATTTAAAAGAGAGACGGGATGTCAAAGGCAAAAGGGCATGGGGGAAGCGATTGTAAGATTATCCGTTTATCTACTCTGGACACACTTGCACGTCATCTCATGACGCTTTTCCTTCCTCTGGCCATGTACTTGTACTATCTATCTTTGCTATCCGGAGTTTTTTCAATCTATTTGCGTGCAGCAATGTGTTTCTTTATCCTGCGTGAAAACGAGGATAATTGTGACGATAGCGTACTTCAGAAGGAAGAGGAGAATATGAACATCGTTATCCTCTCTCTAATTTCTCCTCATCCTTCCATTCTGTAAAGAACGGGACCCTCTTGCACACGGATGAAGTCGCTCGGTCTTGCACCACTTAATCTTACGAGAGTACATTAGGTACAAATGGCACGAGTGCCTGTCTATAGTAGCAGGTCTATAGATTTTTATATAGATCGAAGGATTCAGCCGCGGGAAAAGCTGCAGTCTATTGGAGGCCGATGGTTAGCATCCTGCCTAACGAGAGTTCATTTCCCTGCTTAGGCCAATCAAAGGCTATCCCGATATTGCTCACGACGGCTTGCGCCGGGAGAGCAGAAGCGAGAAACAGGAGGCCCACGTCCCTTGCAAAAAAACGCGGCCGTACAGTAACCGGCAATTCGAACACTTAAGCTTCTCAGCGGCTATAAAATTCTGGAAAAAATTTGGCAAGCAGATTCAGCTCTAGTTTTTATATAGACAGAAAAAAATTCAAAATACAGGGCTTTGCGTGGGTAGAAAAAGTAGAAGTATCTCTATACCATACTATGGGTTATCGCATTCGGGGGCCGCGTTTTTTTGCAAGGAGCGTGAGGCCTTTCTGCCTGGCTCGTGCCACAACCCCTGAACCCCCCACGCCCGCCCCTCTTCCTGCCCTTTTCGAACAGCCTTAATTTTAAGCGTATCAGCATGTCGACAGCGTGATCGAACTCCACACACGCACACTCAAGAATATCTGGACATTGGGACTTTGTTTCTACCGAACTTCTTTTAACGATGCATGTATTTCAAGAACGCTCATGGCAAAAAGGTATGAAGAGAAGAAAAGACTAGCATGACTAAGACGTCCCGCGTGGCAATGCAGAACAACATAGAAGGACGTTGCGCCGTAGCGTGCGGTATCGTGCGGAATTATCGAAGAGCAAAGGGACGCAATAACCTAACGCTTCAGAAAAGGCTTGGGGAAAGGGTGAAGGGGAAAAGGATGCTATATACCATTATAGACCTTGCGCGAGCGGACCCTCTCCTCCCCCCCTTTCCCCAAACCATGCTTGTATGTAACAACAACGTTCTCTCTCTCACAAGCCAACGAGACCGACCAAGCCGACAGCGAGGCCGAGGCCGGCCGCAGCGACGAAGGACGTAGGAGCGGCAGCCTTGCCCTCGGAGATGATGGTCGCGGACGCGGTCGCATTGCTGCTGAAGTTACCGCTGTGGCCCGAGGTAGCGGCCTGGGTGAAGACGCTGGTGAAGGCGGAGCCCGAGATGGTGCCGACGAACGTGGTGACCGCCTTAGGGACGGTAGAGATGGCGGTGCGGTCGTTGGTTCCGGTGATGGTGGTCAGGTCCTCGCTGGCAGAGGCGGAGGCGGAGGCAGAAGCGGTCGCGGCGGATGTCTGGCTGCTGGTGCCGGTCATGGTGATGAGCACGTCGCTGGACGCGGCGGCAGCAGTAGTGGCAGCGGCTTGGGAGATGCTCTCGCTACTGGTGGCACTGGCCAAGGCGCTGCTGGCGTCGGAGACCGCGGCCGCGGTGGCAGAGGCGCTCGCGACAGCGGAAGAGCTGGTCTCCTGAGCCTGGAAGCCGGGGAGGTAGGAGGGAGAGTATGTAGCGGTGCCGCTGTAGAGCGGGCAGCCCGGCACGGTGGTCTTGGGCGGAGCCCGGCCACCGCCGCAGTCGAGGAACTCGCAGATCTCGCCGGTGCCAGGGACGTAGTAGAGCATGCTGGCGTCGCCGTAGGCGTCGGTGGTTCGGGTGGAAGTGCAGCCTCCGATGTCAGTTTTGGCGGCCACGAGAAGGGGCAGGGCCAAGAGAGAAATGAAGGACAGCATTGTGAAGGTGGGATGGATGATCAACGACTGGACTGGTCTCTGATGTTGGAATAATCTGATGTTGGAATAAAGAGAGTGGTATCTCGAACAATGAGGTCGAGATGTAAGGATGTCCGGAAGAAGTCTGAAAGCGAGTGACTTGAAGTTGGGCCTTTGGTGAGAAAGCTAAGGGAGACAGAAAGAGAGAAAAACCAAGAGAGAAGGGGAGAGAATGTACATTTTATACAGGATTCCAGTCCGTGCAGCTGAGAGGGGCGGAGGCGCCCTCAGGCGAGAACGAGAATACGAGAAAGTCACTTCACCGGCAGGCGGATGCCACCGTTAACCGGCAGGTGAATGATTACATCCATCCATCCAGCTTTCTGCCTAGAGGGAGCACGGCCTGTCCGGGGTTTGACGATGTCAGCCACCGCACGCCACCGGTCTGGAGTGGACTAGCTCAGGGGCAACGGAATGCCCGGGTCGGGGCTGCCTGGCCGGCCGCCAATTGCATTGCGGGATGAGAAGATCGCTTCGGGCATGGGCAGGACATTTATGTACACCTAGCGTCAGTGCCTAAGGCATGAACAAATGGTCGCTACCTCCAACATTACCTAATCATCTTCAGCCCTACCAGTATCCCATCTCTTCTGCCTCAAGCCGGGATCTACATACCACTCTTTCATACTAGTACTCTTAAGTATACCGAGCAAAGATGTGTCCATTCCAGATTATCAGCTATTCGGGTCATCAAATGCAGTCCACAAATATTACCTCTTCATCAGAAGAGTCTAGTCTTTACAGATCTGTTCCGGCCGGGGATAAAGATTTCGACGCCCGAATCACTACTACATACTAGTAATAAGTATCGGAGAGATTTGAGACCTTACTTGAATTTGAGACAACGAACAGTACAGTCACTACGTCTTTACGGGATGCAAGGTTCGTCAGATACAGTGCAGACCAACAACAGTACCTTGGCCCGCAAATGCTCAGGGTAGGCACCTTGCTGGTAGGCCAACAAGGTACCTTCCGAAACAGGCATCATGGCTCGTTCTCCCTCAACCCTAAATCGATGCAAGAAGCAGTCTTTAAGTGAAAAAAAAAAAAGAGCTTCATCTTCGGTCTGTCTCTCGACTACGTGTTGTATTCCTTACCTTACATTCTCTGCCAAGTCGCTATCATGGATCCCTCTACCACCGAGATTGACGAGATCTACGACGTCCTCATCATAGGAGCTGGGCCAGCCGGCCTTGCTGCTGCCGCGCGGCTTTGTGAACACACTCCTTCTGCTCTCTTCACTGACGAGGAGCATCGTCGGTATCACTGGGTTCGTAAACATGCTGCTCAGATGAGCATCAAAAACAAGAAAACCGGCTCTGTCACCGCCCCCAGGATCCCTCAGTTGGGCAGGAAGTACTCTACGCTGGTCCTAGATGCTGAGGGGGACCAGTGGATGTCTCGCTGGAACAGACTGTTCAAGACCTTCAACATCACTCATTTACGGAGTCCCATGTTCTTCCATGTGGATCCTGGCGACAGAGATGGGTTGTTGGCTTACACACATGAAACTGAGCGGACCAGTGAGCTAGAGGAGGTGAAAGAGTGCGTAGGCAAGGAAATCAGTAAACATCAACGGAAGCAGAAAGTCAGCAAACGAAAACCAAGGTTAGTCATGTCCAACTCACATCAGCAACTTGTCCTTCTCTTACATTTCCTACTAGTCAATCCCACTCCCACCTTGAGATAGACGAACGCGACCGCAAGGACTACTATAGGCCTTCCACCTCCCTTTTCGCATCCCACTGTGAATGTGTCGTCAATCGATACGGCTTGCGGCAAGAGCTGATACGAAAAGAGACCGTCGAGGACATCCACTACACACCTCATGAAGCATTTCCAGACTCAAGCACGAAAATATTCACCATCAAGACGGACAAGGGTATCCACCACGCGAGAGCCGTCATTCTTGCTGTGGGTCCCGGCAATGCGCCTACTATTCCAGGACTGCGCCCACATGACCGTGTTCCGGGAGCTTGCCACGCCCTGCAGATCCAGCAGTTCCTGGATCCTTCTGTTATGGCGAAGATCAAGGCTGGAAAGGAAACAAATGTTCTCGTCGTTGGAGGCGGCTTGACATCAGCACAGATATCAGACCTGGCAATTCGTCGTGGTGTCACGAAAGTCTGGCACATAATGCGTGGCGAGCTGAAACGTAAGTCCTTCGTGGGATATTTTCAACCCCTGACTCTTAATCTTTTCCAGCAGAAACTGACCTAATCATGTTTATTAGTCAAACACTTTGACATACCTCTTCACTGGGTCGCCAAGTTTCGCAATGTCGAACATGCAATTTTCTGGAGTGCGGACACCGATGAAGAACGTGCCGATATCATCCAGGAAGCTCGAGACGGAGGTAGCATTACCCCGGCATACATGAAGAGACTCAAGCCTCACATTGCCTCTGGCAAGTTGGCTATGTTCACTCACACAAAATTGGTCAACTTTGAGCCCAGTGCGTTTGACGCAAAGACCAGTAATTGGAAGGGTTTACAATTCAACCCGGTTATCCCAGGGCTGTCTAGCTTTGTGGAAGAGAAAAGTGGTGAGGAAAGGGCTGATAGTGCACACGAAGATTCGGTCTCTTCTGAGTCCGAAGTCGATGAGGGAAGAGACAACGATACGCCATCACCTCCGCCGGTGACTATTGACTACATATACTTTTGTACGGGTATCCAATCCTCTATTAATACTCTCCCTTACATGCAGCACATGCTGGAAGAGTATCCGATCGACACAGTAGCGGGCATGCCCTGCCTGACCCACGAGCTGATGTGGAAAGACGATGTGCCGTTGTTCGTCACAGGTAGGTTTGCCCAGTTAAGGCTTGGACCAGGAGCACCAAATCTTGTTGGCGCGAGGCAGGGTGCAGAGAGAGTGGGATGGGGAGTTGATGATTGGTTCAGGACGGACAAAGGGGATGAAACAGAAGACAAAGAAGACGCAGGAGAACTCAAATACTTGGTAGGCAAAGGCGGCATGTTTGATGCTCTGAGGGTGAGCGGAGAGAGCGAGGACGAATGAGTTCATTTGTGATGAGATTATCATCACATAGCTGCCTCGTGGCCGTCGCGCACGTTTTACTGTAGTGCCAATGCTTTCCTTGCTCGCGCAAGCATTAGTTCACCGGTGATCTAGAGTGAATGAAAGGAGGATATTAGGAATTAAACGAGTATCCGATGTCACTAGATATAGGGTCTTGGTTTTTCGGCTTGAGGATTGGCTTAATCGACACGGAGCTCTTGGGTTGTTCTCGCCATAAATTGTCTGATGGCAAGAGTTTCGAGGTCTTTACATATTCGTTTAATAAAATGTTCCGGGTTTTGTAGGTTGTTACCTAGAGGGCGAGTTGTCGCAACCTTACGGAGTAAGTTGATGCCTGACCTGAATCCCGCACGATTGGAGAGGATCGATCCGCGCCAAGTGTCTCTCTTCATTCTTCGCGACGACCGCAACGAACTTCAACGAACTTCTACTTCCGCATCACCCATTCCCCGACAAAGGCAATTCGACCTCACCGTGTAGAAAATGCCGGGCGCGATCAATCCCCGTCCCTTCCAGCGGTGGTCGATGTGTTGGACCCGCGCTGGGAGCCGTCTGATCGGCTGTTTCACTCTTCTCTACCTCACGCTTGTCTGCCACGGTCCTCTGCAATAAGAGAGGAGACACGGTAAGGTTGATGTAGGTTTGCATTCTTCATCTACTTTTTCGTTCCCCTCGTGCCTCTAATGGGGGATGAAAGGGGGGAACAGGTGGGCGGGCAAGCTATGGATATATGTCGCTCTCCTTCTGCGTTGAATCGCTCGGGTTTCCGATCTAGTAGCAGTCCTTTTATTTCAGTCGAATTGCTTGCTTTACGTCCTTCAATCCGTTTTTCCTCCTCGGACCGACTCATTTTCTCTTCACGGTGATCTTAAGAAATCTCAATTTTGCAGGTCATCCTATTGCTCTTCTTTTTCTTCTTGACTGGCAAAGCTTCTTGCGCGATTGAGGACAGCCGCGTCGCCGTCAGTCCATTTCCCGAGAAGCAGGAAGAACGTATTTCCTCCGATAATATGATTTGGCTGCAAGAGGTGGTGGTCCTACTTATAGTGATCATCCGGTTCGGGCTGGTTCTCCATGCGAGCCTGTGGGCACTGGGCGGGAAACCGTTCCGGTGCGTAAGGCCACGGGACCGGTAGATGTCCACCCGTGGACGCCCGGTACTGAAATGGCTCGGCGCCGTCCACTTGTTCCGTTCCGTTTCTGTGTTTGTTTACTTTTTCTGTCCGTCATTTCGTGAGAATTCGGACCCGTTGCCTCACCTCAGTCTTCATCGGCCGCCTTGAGTGATCGGATTGCTTACCTTCGTACAATTGATCGCTCTCACGCAGTTGACGTTTAGAAATGCCACCACCGGCTAACCCTAGAGGGGATGCAGCACGGAAGAGATTCCACCCTGCAGACCCAGGTCCTGATACCCAGGCAAAACTGACCGATGAAGACATCAAAGACATCGATCAGCTTCGTTTTGATGCTGGCAAGGACTCGGCTATCAAACTGAATGCCTTCCGCGACAGGAACCCAACAACGTACCAGGCCATGACCAACGCGTTCTATGCTAGTTCCCCGACGAAGGCAAGGCAGGTGGAGCGCAGCAAGTCCGCACGTCCCAAGCCGCCCACTCCCGTGAAATCCCAACGCTCGCCGAAGCGGGTGAGCTCTGAGCACCATCTTCGCTCCCATGGCCAGAAAGAAACGGAGGGGTACAGACGGCTGAGGCGCATTGACGGTTCCTTCGAGGGGAAGGTTAAACATACTAGCTATGATGACGCCACCCAGGTCACCACCATGACGCAGTTTATCGAAGCGGCAGCCTCGCCTCCGCCAGAGCCCCGACCTTCCGCCGGCAGGCCTTCGAACAATGAGCTCAAGCTGGTTCCGGATAATTACAAGACCGAGAGCAAGCCTACTGAGAGAGCCAGGATCGAGGATCGCACCGAAAAGACGCTACAGAGGATGCTAGGCCAGCGGGTTTCGCTAACACCAGAGATGCCAGGCTTCGCCGACAGTGAATCGGACAAGGCGCCTGTCATACAGGTGAACGATTTCAGACCAGTGAGCCCATCACGAGACCTTTATCCCAAGAGCCCGAAAAAGAAGTTCTTGGGCTGGAGTATACCGTCTTTCCGTAGCAGCGCCGCGACCCAATTTGTAGCTAAGGAGAACAATGCTACACCTCCAGCTGATGCGCCAACGGCTGTCCCTCTAAAGGCTGGGAAGGTCCTTGGACCACCCTTTGCTGACCAGACCAAGTCAAAAACAACACAGAGGTCGATGCAGCCGCGGTCCACAACCACGCAATCCCTTCCTCAAAAGTTGAAGGCTGAGACCCGCCTAAAGGCTGCGGGTCAGTCGTCAGCCAAAGCAACTGCCTCCGTCAAATCCTCTGAATCAACTATAGGCGGTGCATCGCGCTCTCGAGTAAGTTATTTGCAGGAATTCCCCGACTTGTCGACCACCTGACTCGATTTACCAGTCACAATCAGCAAATTCGTTCATAGCGGGTGACCCGCCCATAGCCGCAGTGGCAGATCCGAAAGCGCTTCACTATTACAACGATAGGGCCCCTCCTACTCCTCCAACGAAAGACACGCCGCCGCAGCCAAAGCTCTCCCGGGCGGGAACGGTCAAAGACGAACATGGCCGTCCCACGCTGGCGGCTCCAAAAGTATCCGGCATGGCACACCTTCGCCATAAGCGCAATAACAGTACACCTGAAGTCTCGCTCACAGAGGACTTCATGCGACCTGGAAAGGTGGGCGCGGTGGACTACATTGACCTGATTCACAAATCCCCCAGCAACTATTCGATGCGCGGCGAGCTGGTCAACGAACTCTCCCAAGCGAGTCAGAACACGGCCTACTATGACCCGGCGCTCCCATTTCGTGACAGTGAACGACCTGATCCCCAGCAGCGTCGAGCGCGCCAAGGTCTTCTGGCTGGGGCGCGACTGCCTCCGACCGTCTACTCACCCTCGGTTTACTCGACGCCCTTCGCGGCGGCCCGTAACGTAAGCAACGTGAGTATTTCCAAGTTACAAACACTTAACTTGCCACGTCCTACTTTCCGTTTGTTCGCTACTACCTACCGTCGCTACCCTCCTGCATGCCAAGCCTCACCATTCACAGTGCCTTCCCACTTCTCCGCCTTCGCCTTCGCCTAGCTTCACACCTGCACCTTCCCAGCCTCAACTCAACTCCACCCACACATGATTGCGCGCGTCTGCTAACTCTCGTGCAGCCGAGCTACAATCTATTCACGGTGAGAGCGCCACCGAACGTGCATCCAGATCAGAAGCCAATAATCGACGAATGTTCCATCACCTCCCAAACAATTCCAGTCACTTTCCAAGGCAACGTCTCTGAGGTGAGATCTCATCCCCACGTCACCTTTGCCGAAGCGACGAATTCGCTCGACATCCACACGGGGCATTCGCTTCAAGTTGAGGACAACCATAACCAAGACACACCTATTCATCTTCCCGTTGATAACTCAAACACTTTCTGCAGTCCAGTTCGCAACGTCTCTAACAACGCCATGAGACTAGGCGAATTTGACTCGCCTGTGCGAAGCAGGAACGGCGCTGTTCGCAACGACTTTGTCACAATGCCGAAGAAGCCGGAGCTGCAGAACAGCCCCGTGGGCGAAGCTCCGTTGCAGAACGCGGATAAGGCCGATGTCACCGCAACTCCCACACGCAACAAACCGCTGTTGAACGATAAGCCTCACGAAACGCCCCGCGCGTTCCATCCACCGTTCACCCCGGATTTTCCCAGCGCCGTTCCTCCTCCACTCAACCCTTTCGCACGGATCCAGAGTCCGTTATATGCCCAGGGCGATCAGATAGGCCTGCCTGATGGTAGCGATATGCTCACTCACTTTGGAGTTGTCAATCACCACATGGACATGGTCGCTGAAAAGTTCCTTTCCGCCATTGAAGAAGCTCGCTTGCAAAGCGCGGAACGCATGGACAAACATCATGAGGAGCAAGTCAATCTTCTGAATGCACATGTGGAGGGTCTTCTTCGCGAAGTTCAGTCTATCAGCGAAAACTGCAACCGAGCTGAAAGTGAAATCGAAAATTTGCGTACTAAGTCAGGCCAGTTGTTCAGCGTCATCCAGAAGGAGCTTACTGAGCCTTTCAGGAAGCTTCTTGCGGACAACAATGGCTTGACAAAGGAGGTTGGGGATCTTCGCCAGAAGCACGACGATCTGCACAAGAAATTTGACAAGCTTGAGGCCCTGATGAAGTCCCAACAACAGGAACAGCAGAAGTTGCAGCAACAGCAGCAGCAGCAACAAGCAGTTGCAGCTCAGAACGCGACTAAGAGAGGCAATGCTTCGCCATCTCCTGGCAACGGCCCATTCTGGCGCGATAACAGTGGCGCAGCGATTCCTACCTCGATGAACTACAATCCTGATAATATCCGCGGGTACCAGATGCACATGCCTCCAGCGGTCAAGGGCCCTGACCGTCGCGCCTTCTTCGCGGAGCCGGGCCGCATCATCGCGGCAGATCCGACCGTCATGGCGTCTGCAGCGCAGCACCCGGCTTACCGTGCTGCGGCTCCACCTGCCGGACAGTTTGCCTACGGTGACGTGTTCGGATACAGCGGCTTTGGCGGATATTCCGGTCATCCTTATGCTGTCCCTGCCGGTAACGCTGGCGGCCACACTCCCCACGTGCAGCAGCAAGGTCACCAGGGACAGCAGGGCCAACAGGGCACGTCAGGCCAAGGGCAGAACGGACAGCATTCTGCCACCCAAGATTCCGGTTCTGAACCCCAGAATGCCTTCTATTAAAAGATTCATTGGACCTATCGGTTACTGACGTCCTCCGCAGTGGATTTTTCCTTCACAGGTCTCGACGATGGCTACTACGTGGTCGGCGGAGTTTGAACGATCTTCATTTTCCTTCTTGCACTGGCTGGCAGGTTTTCTCTGCCGGCTAGCGCATCTATGCCTTTCTCTTCCCTTTCCTTTATTCCCCCATTGTGTAGCGGAGTCATGAGCAGCCGAAAGCTGGATTCATAACGTAAGTCGCTACACTGCTACTCTACATTACACTGCACGATATCCAGAGGTAGCCTGCCGTCGGCAATCTGGAGCAGAACGAGGGGGAGGAACGGTGGAATTATAAGAGGAGCGTTTTACTCCTGCCCGGTTGTTGCCCTTGGCGCAGCCGGATTTGATAGTACGACGAAGCAATTGAATATGTTGGTCCCGCGGCCAACTGATCCAAGAAGTGTTTCTCCTCGCTTTCTTTTCCCCAGAAATTAACGTGATAGGATTTGCTTTGAGACCCGCGGAGGCAGGGCGTGGCTTGGATGCTCGGCATTGCGGCTTGCAGCGGAAGTGCTGATGTCTGCAGGTGTGACGTTGCGTTCACCGTCGCGATGGTCTTCGATTGCATCGCAAGGCCAGGGAAATGTCAGATACTTCAGGCATGGGTTAGTATTTTGGAGGGCATCGAAGGATGATTAACCTTGTCGCTCAACTCGCGATCAGTCCTACCCGCCCGCCATATCCACAAGGGAGGGGGTTCACTAGTGAACCTGCAGCTAGCGCCAGCCCGCCGCCCCATCACATCAAAGCGCCGGGGTATCCCCTATTCCCCACCCCCTGAAACCCGGGATCCGCGTGTTACTCCTCTTACCCCTGAACCCTTTTCCCCCCCGCCAAACAACGTCCGAGTTTGTTTATCAATCCCAGGAAACACGCGCGTCGGGAAAAGGGAGGGAGGGCCATGGCAAGCACCAAGCACCAGCACATGGTCCACCCATTGGTACTC